>OY294025.1:6942624-7264114 GCA_958510785.1 Exephanes ischioxanthus
CCCCAGGACCAACGCGTGGTCCCAATGAGGTGCAAAGATGTCTCTCCGGCTCCGGAATTAATGAATTTCGTCCGAGTTTTCACTCTCTCAAGATTCCATCGCTCGTCCCCCGTCGTGCGGAGAATTTTTATAGTGCAACACATTCGAGGCCGCGGTGTCCAGCCTATATCGGTCACACGTCTTTGATCACGTCGAGCAGAGCCTTCGGTAGGCGAAGGGGGGGGGGGGGGGGGGGGGGGGGGGAGGGCGCGTTTACGACGGAGTGTCAACAACGGGTGGGTAATGATGTGCAGCCCCTGTGGGACGCTGGGCTGCCGGTCACACGGACGAAAGGGACCTGTCCGTGGTCGCGTCGTCCTCCCGGTGGAAGTGAGTGAGTTGCCCAGCGGGGGGGGGCGACGAGCCGCGGACCGGCACCCGCAAAACGAGTATCATCGCGTCACGCTACATTGAGCGTCATTGTAGGTACATAATACGTAAAACCCCATGGCACAACACGACTGCACGGTGTAGACATCGGAGCGGGTGAGCGGGAGGGGGAGAAAACGATGGCCGGAGCGGCGGTAGCGTTTATCGCTCGACCGATTGTGTGCGTGCGGGCATGCGGACGCGGAGACCGTAATCCCGTTCTCCGCTCATCCCCCATCCCTCTGCGGGTAGGAAACATCGCGGCGACTCCTCTCGTTCCTCTCGACGGTGGTACGCCGTTGGCGGTACATAGCTCCGGGCTCTCGTGTTTCGACGTCCGAGCAAAAACCGAACAGCCGATCTTCGAGACGGCAACTCTGGGCGTAAAAAAAAAAAAAACGACTAAGAAGAGCTTTTCCGGTCGTAATTCTGGAGTCCAGCGGGGCGCGAGATACCACTGCGGCCGCGTCTCGGCTGCGAGATAAAAGGGACTGTGGCTTTTGGTCCTCCCCCCCCCCCCCCCCGCGCCAAGCTACTGCGAGTTATCGAAGCATTGATAGTTTCCTTTGACTCGAATTGACTATTTATAATCCGGAAGTGGAGCCGAGAGGTGGGAGGGAATCGACTCGGCGGTTGCGGGCCGCGGGTCGGAAGGCAAGAGGGACCAAGGAGTCTGATGTAGAGAGAAGCGGATGATGAATAAGTCCTTTGCGAGGATAGTTTTTCCGTTTCGTTTGTCGCGGACTTCGACGAGTGATCTGGATGATTCGATGTCTGATGCTCGAGGAGGCCGCGCGACGAGACCAGCGGCCGGGATGCGAGGGTGTATCGCGGGTAATGCATGGACGGAAAGGAGTGTAACCAGCGGCAAACGGTCTTGGGGTTAACGAGGCTGCCCCCCCCCATGCCATCAACTGCTGAGGGGTCGTTTCTGCAATTCACCTTCACCCCTTTGCGTGATACGCGCCCCCTCCGACCTCCTGCAACCCCACCCGACTCGCCGAGCTCGAGGCTCGTCTCGGGCTCCGGTCTACACTGTACTGTACTCTTCATCGTCTCCACCCGGCACTCGATTATCTCTGCACCGTTAAGGCATTCATCGCCACTGCGTACCGGCTAAACGGCGAATATCGTCGAATCACGATTCGCACAAGCGACGCGGAAGAGTTTAAACGCCGGGCTAGGACATCGTGCACACGTCTCGCGACACTTTGAGATCGCGGGAAAAGACCGTCAATCCCGCAAACCGAGACCCGACGTGGGAGGGAGGCGCGCACCCTCCTCCCTACCCTCGGTCGACGATGACGACGAGGTGATAAATACAAATTTGCAACGCCGATCCACCGTCACTGCGAGGGGCGTTCGACGAGATAAAAATGTTGTTTTTTTTTCTTTTTTTTTTTTAAGGGTAGATTGGAGTTCGGTGCGTGGGATTATTTTTTTATGTCACGACGGTCAGTGGAAGGCGATAGGAAGATGATTGATTATTGGGAAAGATTGTAAAATGTTGATTAAGGACTTCGGTCGATGGACCATCGGCGATATGCAATGTGCGGGATAAGATTTTATTATTGTTATGGTTCAAAAACTGCTCAATGTTATGTGCGCGGTAAGGAAAATTGTAGATTCAACAAACTTTTCTTTTACACGAACGTCCACGATTATATTGTTGTTGATTTTACAACAAATATACGAATGATTAAGACATTTTTGTAAAATCGATAAATTTTTTTTTTGGGAATTATGTTAATTGAAAATTATTGTGGACGTTTGTGCAATATAAAAAAATGTAGTTTGAAAATTAATGAACGTATTGAAAGCTTTTTTATATAAACTGTTTCTGAAATTTCAAACACATGTACCTTGCAATGTTACAGTAATATTATTATTTATAATTGAAATTTGGCGAAAATGTTCAATAAGTGTAAGTAATTTAAGCAAATTTCGAGTTCCAGTACATTCAATTTACAATAAATATTTACAGTGTGGACAAAAAGCGTTGGGACTTACTTTACTATTTATTGTCAACAAATTCGCTAAACACTAACAAAAGTTTCTACTTTACACAACAACTTCTGTCCACAAGCTTCCACCATTTTTTTATTTCTTAATTTTCCGATCGCGCCACCCGGCTTCTAGTTTCGCAAACAAAACTACAAACTGAACTTGTTAATAACAAGGGAAATAAAAGAACAATTTCGTATATTCGAGCCTCAATAAACGAGTTTGTCACTTATTCAAGAAAATTAATTTTACGAAGCTTCGTACTTCGATTTTAAGAAATTATTTACTACAACTATTGTAAGATCTAGCGCAACGCGCACAATTCCCGTCTCGCCTATATTGTCCGAAACGAAAAGGGCTGGCTCATCGGTTAACAATTTGCCTCTTGTAAACGAGGAAAGTTCGCCGGGAAGTAGTTCACCTTGTCGGCAGTGGCATTCGTTATCAGCTTCTTCGAGACTTCGGGCTCTCGCTCTCTCGTTTGTTTTGCACCGGAGCAAATTGCGCCCGGGACTCTCGACTTCAATGGCGCAGAAGCGGGACGGGGACGTCCGACGGCGTGGGTGCGGGTGAGAGAAGGGGTTGGCGAGTAGAGCTTTTGTGCTTTTCGAAGAATTTCTCTCTCGTCGAAGTCCCGGAAACTCTTGGACGGAAACTTTTCGCTTGGCCGACTGCTCTCGCCTCTCTTCACCCCTTCTTTACTGCGCGAGCGACTTCCGCCTTTTCATCCTCCCTCGTCGCCCGTTTCTTTTTTTCATACTCCTTCGAACCGAGCGCCTCTCCCCGTCGCTTACACAATTCCATCGCTAACTATGCCGAACCCGGGATAACAAATTACCGCAATTTTCCTGACTCTGCAAAGATCTTTGAGAGAGTATATTGAAAGTCCATCGTTCAGGATAATGAGAGAGAAAAAAGGGGTGAAAGCTGTGAGAATAAAAAAACAGAGCGGGCGGTTTATTGTTTGACGTCGAATGTTTGTCCGTTGAGTCATGTTCGGCCGGGGCGAGGATGCTGTAAATTGCGGAAACGGAGCAAAATAGCGTAGCACAAAAATTTCCGAAAAATGGGGGGGGGGGGGGACAAAATGGGGACTCTGAACCAGCCTTGTAAATCGAGAGAAACTGAAACTGATGTCGGCAGGTAGAGCGGTATCCCATTTTACCCCGAGTCACGATTTTTTTATATATATATTCGGAATAATTTTGATGTATTTTATCTCTCACTAGTAAACGATCGATTCGTAGGTCCGAACTCATCCGAGCAGCCTTTACTGCTGGACAAATTTCTGAAAATTTCATCGGTGCACCGGAGGAGGAGCCTGGGGTAAAATTGAGTCTCTGAACATCCCTTGTAAATCGGGTTCAACCAACATATGTCAATTCTCCTGACACCGGTGACACAGAGAGGTGTCCCATTTTGCCCCGCATCGCAATGTGTGTTTTGCATCCTCAGAGTAATTATTCCGAATTTCATCCTTCATTGGTAAGCGATCGAATCCAATCGCCGCACTCGTCCGAACGTCCTCAACTACTCGTCTTCCCATTTTGCCCCAACCTCTCCGCTCGCTCGTCATTCGGTAACTCAGATACCGTAGCATTTAACGGACTCCGTCGACAATCGGGAATCGGGAGGTAACATGTTTTCTCTCTCCAAGTAATCACAAAACCATTATTATCAGCTGCTCGGGCTCTCGGTCGTGTTCCAGCGCGAAGGCTTCGGGTAATCGGCGAGCCGCGCGACGGCAATTTTTCCCATCTATTATTACCTCTCCTATCTTTCCCGCGGCTCTAATATCCGTCCCAACCTTTCATGCGACGCTCCCCGTCCACCGAACGAAACAGTGCGTGACGACGTCCGAGCGTTTATCCGGCGGGCGGCGCAGTGAGAGAAAGATCGCAGCGGCTCGTACATCAGACGGTACCGTGTGCCGCCTTCTTCTGTCGCTTGCACACCCTCTCGCGAAACGCCCGATGCACTCCAACGCGCATAGCCGGACGCCCGGCGTCGCAGCGGCCGAAGAATCAGGCGGCATCGGTCACTCATTTCACCCTCCCCCGCCCCCCCCCCCCCCCCCTCCTCGCATGTGTGCCGAACCGCCATATAAACTCAGCTCGCCCTGTCCGTGTGTCCGTGCGAGGCGGCGGACGGTCTCGCTGGGGCGCGAGCCGGGTATATGTTGCCGGTACCGACCACCCGGCGCGTCGGGGGCATCTGAATTAATTATTTGTTTTAATATAAAATCCGCGGGGTGTGATTTAGTTGGCCGCCACGGGGGCAAGTGGGCACCCGAGCGCATAAACAAGTCGATGTCGTGTTGTTTCCACCGTACGAGGGGCCGTGGAGATGTATGCGTGGCCGGGTAACAAGTTGCCCGGTGCAGCGGGAGCAGCGGCGGCGCGGACCATCGGCAGGAACGGCGGCGTCGGGCTGATCTTGCTCAGCTCGGAGAGATCCACCGCGTCGCCCATGCACGGCCATGTGTGCTCCGGCTCTCTCTCTCTTTCTCTCTCTGCGATGCTCTCCGAATCGCGCGTCGTGTGAGAACGAAGGAGGATCAAGAGGTTCGCCAGGAGCGAGAGGCAAGAGGGAGCGGTGAGACCGAAGAGCGAGGAGCTTGTCGCGATACCCGCGCGAGAAGAGCCGGTGACCACCGTGGCTCGGGAAGAAACTCGCGATCCTCGGCGAGAGATTCTCTCCCTCTTCCACAACGGCACAAAAGAAAATATCAAGGCCTGGGACACAATATCCGCCGCTTTGCGTGCCTCGCCCGGACTTCGCGAGGCTCTCGCTGAAAATTGCGACGGCCTGACAGCGGGCATGCATTCTCGGGGACCGGTGAGGGCCGCTCGTTTTGCCCGCCGGGGAACTCGTGCTGAGGTCATCGGGAGGCGCGGGATAGCGCCGGGCAAGAGGATACCCCCGGCAAGGACACGAACGACGGGCAGGTGGATCATCGGGGAGGTTTTTGTATCAACCGGGATTCGAATCTTCATGATTTCCTACCGACTTTGGACATTGGTTCGGGTGTTACACAGATCGCCAACCGTGACACGGGCAAACAAGGGCAATATTGGAACAATGGGTTCTAGCATGAGCTTGCAGCGCATTGGTTGCAAAAATTCAAGGTTGCTATAAGTTGATTTCTTATTCTTAACAGCCGTGAAAGAGACAAAAATTCATCAGCAGCAACCGACGTCTGATTACACATTTCGTTAATCGGCGTTATTGCTGACGATAATGAAAGCTTATTTTTTCATGCGATCGTTTCGTTCGATAGTGGGTTGATCATTAATTACGTTACATGATAATGTAACCATAAAAACCATAAAAAGAGGGAGGTTTTTGTATTAACCGGGATTCACATCTTTATGATGCGCTACCCACTTTGGAAAGTGGTTCGGGTATTACCCAGATCGCCAACCGTAACACGGGCAAACAAGGGCAATATTGGAACAATGGGTTTTAGCATGAGCTTGCAGCGTATTGGTAGCAAAAATCCAAGGCTGCTATAAGCTGATTTCTTATTCTCAACAGCCGTGAAAGAGACAAACATTCTCTGATTACACATTTCCTTAATCGGCGTTATTGCTGACGATAATGAAAGCTTATTTTTCATGCGATGATTTCGTTCGATAGTGGGTTGATAATTAATTACGTTACATGATAATGTAACCAGAAAACCATAAAAAAGAATACGGGTTTTTGGATTTTTTATTTAGTCGAAAATTGTGTCAAACTGTGGGTTCGTTTAGTATCGATATATCTTTCTAAAATATGATCCACAGATGGACTAGCACCAACGATCCTTGTAATTAATTTTTTGTGAGAATCTACCGAGTCACATACGTTTGATAAGAAATGGAGTTTTTTTAAATTTCACTAAAAGTAACCATGACTCAAGTAAATTAATCTTCGTAGTGAGACGCAAAGCACCAGCAAGCCTTGTTGACAACTTGCTGACAATATGCTCCTAAGAATTTTCGGCATTGAATGCTGGCAAAAACATAGGCAAATGCGGACGCACATGCCTCAATTTTTTGGCCATCCCATGCGGACATATGCTGTCTATTTGTTGGCGGTTTGTTGTCAAAATGCTATCTGGGTAGTGACTCTTGGTACCTTTTTTTTCTTGATGTCCATCCTGACTCGCTCGTACGTTGCGGTCGGCGTGATGGAACTAACGCGAAAGTTATACCGTTGAGGCACGAAGACGCGTTACACACGCGTCGCACGTACACAGACGCATAAACAAGCGGACACACAGGGACGCTTCGGTATTTATGGCGCTGGACACACGCCTGATCCCTGGCTGGTTGGCTCGCGGTTCGGCATACACGCCCGCCGCATTTTCAGTCTGCCAAACGAAAGCGGCTCGCGCCACCGACTTATTAATGTCCCCGATCAACAAATTGATCTCTCTCGCCCGGTTATTATTCAAAATGGCGACGGAGTCGCGCACCTGCCCACGGCGAGGCTCCTCGGGCAAGGCGCGTACCATTACAATGGTTGGATTTATGCAAGTACAACGGGAATCAGTGACAAAGTGAAACGGACCCGACGTCTCGTTCTGGTTGTCAAGAGTTCTCTGATAAGCTGCCGTTTGTACGCGAGATCCAGTCCGGTGTCTCGAATTTGCGGCCAAGTTTGACGTTCGAAGGACGGTCCGAGATAATTGTACAGCACCGTGAAAAAATTTGGATTGGAGACTGATGAACGGTGTTGGAAGCTTTATTGCATAAAGTGTTTCTGAAATTTCAAACACATGTGGGTTGCAATTTTACATTAAAATTTTTATTTTGTAATAAACATTTTTGTAAACTTCGGTCAATGGATTTGTAATTTTTATATATTTTATTTTAGTAGTTGTAAACGAGATTTATTGCCAAAGTTAATATTTATACAGTTATCTTCTTATACTAATTTTATACCTAATGACAATTTTACACTTCGGCAAAGAGCCATCGACCTGAGTCCTTAAGGCCTCTGATATTTTAATTTTTCGAAAAAGTACATTAATGTTCAATTAATCTACGTAATTTATGCAAATTTCAAGTTCCAGTGTATTAAATTCATGATTTATCTTTACGGTGTACAAAACTCATCCATGAGCCGAAGATATTTTGGATCATCTCCTGAAAAAATTAATTGTCAAGACAAAAAAAAATCATCTCGCCACTGATTACCCTAGAATACTGCTACAATGGTTGGGTTCGTCTAAGTACAATAAAAACCAGTGAAACAGGCCTAAAGTCTCGTTCGGATTGTCAATACTTTGAACGTTCAAAGGGCAGCCCAAGATAATCCAAAATTCATCCGAATAAGCCGAAGACATTTTGGACCATCGTCTGGAAAAATTAATTACAATGGTTGGGTTTATGTAAGTACAACAAGAATCAGCGATACAGTGAAACATGTCTGACGTCACCTCCCCGTTCTCAAGACTTCACCGATAAGCTGCTCTTGGTACGCGAGCTCAACTCCTGTGTCGCGAATTTTCCCCCAACTCGGACGCTCAAAGAACGGCCCGGAATAACGAAAAATCCATCCACAAGCCGAACATATTCCGAACCACCACTCAGAAATATTAATTGTCCAAGCCCACAAACAAACAAAAACCTCGCCACTGATTACCCTACAGAAGACGTCCGCCAGCGCTCGTCGTCAATCTTCCCCGAAAACAGATCGTAAACGCAGCCCCCTATCTTTACGACTTCCGCTTTTACGAAAATCCTTATCTGTCTTATCCCCGAGCCGTGAAATAATTGGTGAGTCCTCATCGTCGCCGCGGCCTCTTCCACTCTTATCCGTCCCATTCTCATTCCCCGCGGACCATCTCGTACACTCTCCTCTCGTACCCGCCTCTCCCGGTGTCGGATGGTGAGAGCGGCCAGTTGGGTAAAAAAAAAAAAAAATAGCCACACACAAGAGGAAGGGTTATAAGGCATGAAATCCGAGCCGACCTCGATGTTCCCCCGGCTCTTTCTCCGTCTTTCCGATATTCCGCCAACTGTCCTCTCGCTCCTTCCCTCACGGTGAATCTCGTTAATGGATGGAAGGTCGCGTGTGTAGAGAGGAGAGTAGTGAGCTCGGAGCTATTGGCCAGGATCGGACTCCGGCAGCCCACTAATCACCACTAATGTTAATATTATGCAGCGGCCACAATGCTCTCTACGTGGAACCTCGATAAACCACGAGTGAATCTCTCGCCGTGGGGACGATGCATGCACCTCTCGCATGCAATCCTCTTGTCGTGGCAACACTAATACAGGACCGGTGTGTAAGTCCCTCTCTATCCTCCCCCCCCCCTCCCCCCCCCCCCCCCGGTCTTCGAGGTCTTGCTGTACATTATACTATATACGCATTCTCAACTTCTCTACAACGGCGTCTATGCTCGGGCCCGCGCGGTATTAGAGACCTAAACGAGAGGGGAAGATGAGAATAAAGAGGCGGAGGATCCGGCAATGTTTCCGTCACAGACACACAGGTGATATAAGTCACTGGAGCCATCGGTGTCTAACGTTTCGAGCGGAGCCTCGCCGTGTAGAACAATTCTCGAATAATATCTTACGTGTCCTGCGTGTCTGTGTGTATGCGCACATACGTACGGTCTCTGGGAACGATACTGCCCGATGCAAAATATTATAAGCAGGCAGGTGTCTACGGTGGAATCGTTAGGAGGCGGAGTAGCGGCGAGCTTTTTTTTTTTATATATGTTTCCTCGACGGAGGGACATGCATTAGAGAGAGTTCGCCGGTTTCTCCATTATATGAATTGTAGGAAGTTTCACCGATGGGAATTGAGGATCACCGAGGGAAAGAGTAACTGTCAGGGTGAAATTACCGTTTGGGCCGGGGAGAGTTCCCAGCGGCGGAGAGATAGACGCGGGTCGAGAGTCCCGGCGCGGGCCTGCCGATCGCTCCGTCGTGCCAACGCACATGAGTGAAATGTTAATGCGCATCCTCGTGGAGCGCGCGCGCGCGCGCGTTCGGTTGCTGACGAGTAATTGAATAGCCGCATCGATCCTCGTGTTCCACCGTCGTCTTCTCCGCTGGCGAGTCGCGGCCGCGCTCGGTGCGACTAGACCGGACAGCGAGGGGCGTTACCGACGAGCGTCCGCGGGTTTCTCGCACTTGGGACAATTATGCACGCGCTCCCGAGCGCGCCGGGGACCACTCGATCAAACGCTTGACCCGCCGACCCCTCCGCGCCGGCGGAGATTCTGTAATGTGACGAGACGGGACGTCGCCGAGGCCCTCTCGTTACCGGCGCGCGCAGCGTGGCAATTAGTCGGGATTACTTTGTAATTATGCTTATCTCTCTATGGCGCATGTGCGCACGCTCGTGCATATTCGTGAGACGTGACCGAAACTGGCTTTCGCTCGAAGTCGCGCTCGGAGACGCAGTCACGTTTGGCGAGGAACGATAACGGGTTGGCTGGCGAAACGATTCGCGACGAGAGCGAACGGCGCATTGTCCTGACAAATCGTACGTTTGCTCGGCAACGCACGACCGGTCGCTGGACTCTGGCACGACTCGGTCTCTCCCGTACCGACAGGCCTCGCGAGCTTTTCGCCGCTGCAGCGTCGACGGCGAACCGTCGATGTTGCGCGGCCAATGACTGTGCCGGCTTGCTCGACACTTCGGGCACGCTCGACATTAAAGCGCTCTCAATCACTCGATAAGCGAGGGGCCGTGTTACGATTGTGCGTACACCGACGCCGAGCCCTCCGGGCGAACGCGAGCGCCGATCTCCGGTCAGCTCCGATACCGCTCGACCAATTTCATTTCGATCGGCGCATTATCGTTATTGACTCTTAAGATATCCAGCAATCTCTCTCCCTCCAACTCTCGATGCTGCCCGCCGATCGACTACCGGTTGATTTATCAGTCGATGTATTTCCTTTCGACTACTATTAACAGGTCTTTATCTGCTCGCGCGGGCTACGTCAGAGCTATCGGAGCGGCGAACACTGAATCTATATAAAATTGTGTTACGGAGGAATGCGACTTTCTACGATTCAATGATCCCGTAGCGTGTTTCGTTCATAGACGGGGACCAGTCGCGCAACGAACAATTTCTCGTTCCTCTTCTTGAGCCGCCCGGTTTCGTTATCGGCGTCACAGCTAGTGAGGTGCGACATGCCATGTTTCGCCGTTTACGGAGAAAGCACAAAAAAAAAAAAAAAAAAAAACAGTGATCGGGGATTTCTTTCGGATCGAAGTAGGCGTACTTCGCGGAGTTTCATGCTGAAAAGTGGAATCACCGGGTTCGGATTGAGCATTTTTTTAATTCGGTTCTCGTGTCGTGCCGGAAAACGTCACTTCCGGTTTGGAAATCTCATTTTTCGACTGGAAGATACGTCGAACCGGAAATACGTCACTTCCGGTTTGGAAACCCATTCTCCGACCGGAAGTGACGTATTTCCGATTTGACGATGAAAAATAAGATTTTCAAACCGGAAGTTACGTTTTCCAGTGTGAAGTCACTTCCGGTTTTAAACTGAGATTTTCGGAATCGGAAGTGACGTCACAAGGAATTTTTTTCAAATTTGTTTGCGTGACGTCGCAACCCCTTTAAAAATGAAATTTTCATAGCGGAAGTGACGTCGCAGAGACTTTTTTTAATGTGTCTCTGTCAACCAGTGGCGTGGTAGAATACTCAGTATTTATTAGTGTTCGCAAGACCGTCGGCTTCGCTCCTACCTACGGCCGGAGAAAGACCACTAGAGTATTTTGGCGTACGGCAGCCAGTGCGAAGCCAGCCATGTGCCGTTTCCCCAGTTACGACAAAATCTCACCTGGGAACTGTCTTTGACGCCCGATAGATGGGGGAAAAAAAACAATGATTGGGGCAACAAACAACCAGATCCATCACTGTCTACCTAAGACTGGTTTAACTGAAAAAAAACCTCCAAAGCATATTTGACATTTTGTATTACCATATTAGGATACTAGTTCACGTTTTTTCATCGAATTAAGAACAAGCAATTAAATGCCATTGCTATAAATTCATGACAAATTTGAAAGTTTGATTATACATTGATTAATCGGTTATTGACATACTTTTATCTGGCATCGAATATGCGTTTCACAAATCATTACAAGTAATATACCGAACGTTTTACAAACAGACTAAAAATCATGAATACGGTCCAGACCCTGTATAATCGATTTATCTGCCAATCGGGGTGTCCACATTAACCTCTTTTACCCTAATTGCTTTACGCGCCTTACGATGTTACATGGTGCATAAAATACTTGTTACAAAGTGGCCAATCACTGTCGGTTCACCGCTCTCCCGCGTTGGAAAGCCGGTCCAGTTTGCCATAACAATGAGAGACTTTGCAACTTTTTTTTTTCCAACCCAACCAAGTGTATCCGGCTCGGCGTATCAACCTTTTTTGAATTCCTCCTCAATTAGAGTTCGCTAGAGAGTTCCGCGTGTCTCTCGCGCGGACAATCGTTATCGCCTAGCCTCCAGTCCTCACTTATTGTGAGCCCGCGGTGGTTACAGCGCAAACACACACACACACACACACACACACACATACACACACACATGCGTGACCGTACAAACGAGCGTTCTCCCGCTGCTGCCAGAAGTGGCGTTATTAGGGTGCGAATTCCAGTTACGCGAGTCGAACGAGGTGTCCGTCGAGTCGCACAACGCCTGCGTGCGTACTTCAGCAACGTCGTCTTGGCTTTCTTACCGCTGTAATGATCTCTTTGTCCCTGCCCGGCTCTCTCGGCCGAGCGTCCGGGACTTTAAGTGAAAACCCCGCTCGTCCGTTCGCTTTGCGGAGCCAACCGGCAGGCGGTCCACTATAGTGGAGCACGCGACAATAGAGGCACCAGCACCGGCTCGCGCACACCTGAAATATATTGCCGCGATTTCTTGGCCCCGATAAAACGCTTTTTAGCTACGAGAGAAAAAAAAATCAAGGAATCGGAAGAGTCAGCATCTGATTTCGGTTTTTGTTTCGTTTAAATGTCAATACGCACAAAAATTCTACCAAATTCGAAGCGGGTTGCAAGTTTTCTGACGCTGAGGAGGAGATCAAGGGGGAACGTTAATTGCGATTGATCCGCAAAAGACCCGACGACACCGCTCCGAAAATTATCACTGTGAACCTGTTTGTTGGTTCATGGCGTACAGATGCGAATGTCATTTGTTATTATAAAATGAAATATAATTTGATATTTAAATAAAATAAAATTTAACAGTAAAATGAAATAGTTCGCTTCAACATGTTTCAACACAAATTTCCCACGCGCATAATTTATCTCCTATTATCTTCATCACGGAATAAAATCTACAAATCTTTGAATCGTAAACTAAGGAAAGGAAAAAACCTTCTAAATACGAAAGAAATTCTCGGGCTGAAGGATTCAGATCGGTGGTCCTTTGCATAGGTGTATAATTATCATTAGGAATAAAACTAGTATAAGAAGATAACTGTATAAATATTAAGTTTAGTAGTGAAAGCGATTTATTAATCTCTTTCACTACTACTAATACTGCTACTGAAATAAAATTTATTAATAAAATGAGCCGATCTCTAAATTCAATACCCAAACACAAATTTTCGAAGCACACAATAATAGAAATCCTGAACATACTCCACAACACATACTCATATTTGATCGTCCTAAAATGAGACATGCACAATACAAGACATGCATCGCACTCGCACTCTTCCTCTCAAATAATGGCAAGCAAGTGAATAAGTAGGAGCTGCACGAGCTGAAGGACTCCGGTCGATTGCCCATTTGGCAAAGGAAACAAACGAAAAATGTGTAAATACCCGCTTCACCATGTAGACTATTTGACCAATAAAATGCTTGGACTGCGACTCCCAATAAAATCTAATAATAAAATGAAATAAAATTGAACAACAAAATGAAATAAAATTGAACAACAAAATGAATTAAAATTGAACAACAAAATGAAATAAAATTGAACAACAAAATGAAATAAAATTGAACAACAAAATGAAATAAAATTGAACAACAAAATGAAATAAAATTGAACAACAAAATGAAATAAAATTGAACAACAAAATGAAATAAAATTTAATATAATAAAAAGCGTTGCGAAAAATAGAAATGGGAAAGTAGCAGGATCGCCTCGAAGGTCTGTCGAGAGACGAAACAACGGCAAAAGCAAAAAAATCCCCGATCCCGATGCCCCCCGATAAAAGGCAAGCGCGATGACGTCGCGACGCAGGGATCGAGCGATACCGTTACGAATAATGATGCACGATGGAAGTTGAAGTCCTCAGCAGCGCTGCGTTACTACATTCTCCCCAACCGAGCTCGCTCTCTCTCCCTCTCCCGCATTTGTATGTTATCGATGCGCTTCGTACGACCAGTATTCATATAAAATACTTAACGACGACTTTCCCGCAAGAATGTCCCGATATCAATGGAGAGTTTGCCTGATTTGAATATCCACCGTCTATCTGCAGCGGAGCGTTGATTTATAAAGCAGTTTCACTGAACATTGTAGACGGTGCGCATGCGCGGCCAGAAGTACTGTGCGCCTCGGCGACGCACCGTCTGCTTTGTCGTTTTTCCTTTATCAGTTTTCTCCCTCTCGCTCTCACTCGCACGCTCTCCTATGCATATATCTTTATCGCCATCTTTACGCAGCGAAGAAATAATAATCGTCTTTGCAAGCGGCACTATAAATACCGAGTGTCCCGATCTTATGAGTCGCACGATGCCGTTGTATTTTTTTCCAGGACCAGAATCACTGTTTCTCGCTCGTTCTCGCTCCGGTCTGGCGTTCACCTTGTTTGTTGTGGAAGCTCGCAGGGAAAGTACGCGAGCGCAGCAGCGGCGACAGGAGTTTTGCACAACATCGGCTCGGCTTCGAAGATAGAACACGGAAACCCTGCTCAACCAAGGCAGAAACTCCGTGGAGCGCGCGCGTGCGTAGATCCGCGGAAACCGATCGTGCGTTTTCGCGATCGATCGGAGCGATCGACGGGCTTGTCGGGACCAAGTGCACGCATTATCGGGCTAATCGTGCATCGACATTGGCGCAGCTGCCTCTCTACCCTGCGGCGCAGAGACAGCTCGAAGCATCGCTCGGGGATACACGCATGGCTGTGCTGGAAAAAAAATTGTAAATTTAATGCACCGGACAGGAAGTTTTTACGCAGAAACTGGTAAATGTAATTTAATGGATAATTGCGTCGAAAAATTAATATACTTTATCATTTAATTGAAAGTACATTATACAAATTTAAACACGATTACAGTACAATGAAAATAAATTATCAAAAGTGAAGTATTTATAAAGTTTTTAATATACTGTACATTAATTTTTCATCACGATTGTACATGAAATTTAATATACCAGTTTTTGCATAAAACCTTCCTGTCCGGTGCATTAAATTTACAATTTTTTTTAACAGTGTAGATCATCTTCGGAGCCTGCGGAACGGACGCGCGAGTCACTGTTCTTAATGCTTTCCTGGACATATTATCATTCGTATGAATTCCATGGAAAAATTTATTTGATTTTGATGCGAAGTTTATTCCATCCAGTTTCACTCCATCCGTTCTTTTCCCGAGGGAGCGAGTGCGTAAATCAGCGGAAACAGCGCTTTCGCGATCGATCGGAGCGATCGACGTGCTTGTCAGGACCAAGTGCATAACGCATTATCAGGCTAATCCTGGCTTCGACACTGGCGCAGGTGCCTATCTAGCCTGCGGCAGAGAGACGCAGTTCGAAGAATCTCTCGGGCATTCATGCATCGCTGCACTGGGAAAAAGGATAGTATTTCCTACTGCACTGAGAGAAAGATTAGTAAATATGATTATACCGCTTGAGAGATATTACCATAGCACACAGTAGTAGGAAACTAGGGTGCCACCTATGGTAGGAAGTGCCGGATTTATAAAAAAGAAATTCGTAGAATTATGGTAAAAATTCATGGAAAATCTTGGAAATCTTGGAAAATTATGATAAAAAAATTCTTGAGACTTTCCGCCATTGGGGGTGCCCTAGTTCTCTGCTACTATGTGCTAGTAGTTTTTACTAGATTTTATACACTCTCAGTGAATAAAGAATAGTAGGAGGAACGTCTATATAGAATTTTCTGACAGCATATATTCAATTGATTAAACTACAGTGTAAAAAAAAAAAAATAGAAAATTAATGCACGGTGTTGGAAGGTTTTTTGTACATAAACTGTTTGTGAAATTTCAAACACATGTGCGTTGGCAATTTTCCAGTAAAATTTTTATTCGTAATGGAAATTTCTGTACATTTCAGGCAAAAGATTTGCAATTTTAATATCAGGTGTTTTAATTTTTTAAAGTACATTAACATTCAATTAATGTAAGCAATGTTAGCAAAGTTTAAGTTCCGGTACATGAAATTTACAATTTATTTTTGCAGTGTACAATTATGGTTGCAACCATGACGTTTTGTCATTGTCGTAACTATAAAACCTAAAAAATGTATTACGGTGAAAAGTCAGTATTGTTGATTTTACTGTGTAATTTTTTCTCAGTTCACCATGAGATCCACTCGGTCTCCAGATCATCTTCGGAGCCGGCGGCACCGACACGCGAGCTGTTCCTAATGCTTTCCCGGACATAAATCATTCAAATAAATTTCGTAGAAAAAATTTATTTGATTTACATGCAAAGCTTTCTCCAGTTTCAGTCCTTCAATTCTTCTTCAAGGTGCGCAGTGGGGTTTCATCGTCCCCACAAAGACACCAGACGAAAGTGTAATACTTCTCAAATTCCATCTCTCAAGATCCGGAGATGATCCTTTTATTGTATTTTTTTTTTTTTAGAAACTTCCGTGACACACATCGAATAAATTAAGATCACGGGTCTTACCATAACGCCGCGGACGTATTAAAAAAAAAATCCCGCGGATGAGCGGAATATCCGAAGAATTAATTATCCCCCTGAAGTATTTAAAATAAATGTTCGCGACGCACCTGCCCGGCAGAGGCGGACGGAGCGAGGTCTGCCCGCGTGATCAAAAGCCCGAAGAACCGGCCTGTTTCCCTCGCAGCTTCGTTAATAAATTTCTCATCCCCCAGATTAATCCCTGAACGATCATGCCGCGCGGTGTGTAATGCCTAATCGAAAAGAGCTTCGGTTTCTCGGTACCTACACACTGTTCCGCCGCGCAGCACGTCCTCTCAGTCCTTACCCGATGAAATTAACATTGCCGTGCCGCCGGTACAACTATTATATCTATAAATAGATAGGTGTACGGGAGCGATTGGAGGTTTGTGCATACCAGAAGCGAGAGCGCGAGTATCTGTTGCAGTATTTTCATTCGA
The DNA here is from genome assembly GCA_958510785.1 of Exephanes ischioxanthus. NCBI lineage: Eukaryota > Metazoa > Arthropoda > Insecta > Hymenoptera > Ichneumonidae > Exephanes > Exephanes ischioxanthus. The sequence goes on from OY294025.1 coordinate 6,959,358, forward strand.
GAGAAACGCCGGAGAGAGCCCCCAAGATAGAGAAGAGAGGACCGCGAGCTCGTAGACTCGCAGTTGCCGGCGTTCGTCCCCGCGGCTCGCCCGGTGGCTGCATAGGTGCACGTACTTTCGTATACAGCAGATTGGCTCTCGATCCTTGCCGCGGAACGACTGGACCAGCGACCGGCAACGCGTAATACGCGTGAGCTCGGTGCGTGTGCGTGAGTTACTCGCACATACAAGATCGAGCCGCTTGTCCATCCCTTCCCGTCTCTCTCTATCTTTTCTCCCGACTGCCGCAATCCAGCGATAATTACATAGACCAGAGATAGTGAACCGCGGAATAATGAAAATCTATTAGTTAACCGCGCCAAGATTAATGGCTACAAAGTCCCTGAGATTCTGATTTTTTTTATTATTATTAATTTTTAATTTTTTGTTCCGCGCCGAAGAGGGCGTAATCGATCGTCTGGTGCACTCGAGTGAAGCCGGCAACACGGAAAAATAATGTACGCTGGGACTTTGCTAACGGCTATCTCTTCTAGTTTGTTATTGGCGGCAACTGAGGGAAATTCTTCAGGCGTTGGTAGGCGTCAACTCCTGACAAAGTTACGCCAACGTTACACTGGGACTAATCGAGCAACGCCCAACAAAGTTGCGCCAACGCTGTACTGGCCTAACTCAGAAAAATGAAATTCCGAGACAAAAAAATATGTATGTATATGCATGAGGCGTATTACAAGATTATTATCATTAAGTGCATTAGCTTGGATATCGTAATGGGAGCAATTCAATTATGTGCCCGATCTTATATTCCGAAGCGAAAACATGACTTCGCACCCCTGGAACATTGGTAGAGGACTTGTCCGATAAGCCCACGTTGAAAAGTTGAACCTGTGGAGAGGTTTGGTGGACTTTGGGGAGACTTTCTGGCTCAGTGGAGAACCCTTCACTTGCTCAGTGAATTCCGCATATGTATAGTGAATTCTGGCCCATAGCACCTGCTCTTCCTTGGTGAAGAGGAGTTGTGAACACGAACAGCGGCTGGATAGCTGAAAATGTCTTCCGTCCGAAATCCTCTGAAATCCCACAAATCGACACGCGTGTCTTCCGCTTGGTTCTGAGTAAGCTGGGGACCTTCCGGGTCAGTGGTCCTTTCTGATGCTTAGTGAGTTCTGCGTATGTGTAGTGAATTCTGGTCTGTAGCACCTTATCTACCTCGCCATAGAGGCGCTTGGAAAACAACGAGGCGCTGAACACCTGAAAATGTCGTTTTCCTCTAAAATCCGACGACTTGCCCCGCGTGTGTTCCGTTCGGTCCCGAGCAAGCCGACTCAGTGGAGAATTCTTATGATGCTCAGTGAGTTCTGCGTATGTGTAGTGAATTCTGGTCTGTAGCACCTTATCTACCTCGCCATAGAGACGTTTGGAAAACAACGAGGCGCTGAACACCTGAAAATGTCGTTTTCCTCTAAAATCCGACGACTTGACCCGCGTGTGTTCCGTTTGGTCCCGAGCAAGCCGGCTCAGTGGAGAACCCTTATGATGCTCAGTGAGTTCTGCGTATGTGTAGTGAATTCTGGTCTGTAGCACCTTATCTACCTCGCCATAGAGGCGCTTGGAAAACAACGAGGCGCTGAACACCTGAAAATGTCGTTTTCCTCTAAAATCCGACGATTTGACCCGCGTGTGTTCCGTTCGGTCCCGAGCAAGCCGGCTCAGTGGAGAACCCTTATGATGCTCAGTGAGTTCTGCGTATGTGTAGTGAATTCTGGTCTGTAGCACCTTATCTACCTCGCCATAGAGGCGCTTGGAAAACAACGAGGCGCTGAACACCTGAAAATGTCGTTTTCCTCCAAAATCCGACGACTTGACCCGCGTGTGTTCCGTTCGGTCCCGAGCAAGCCGGCTCAGTGGAGAATTCTTATGATGCTCAGTGAGTTCTGCGTATGTGTAGTGAATTCTGGTCTGTAGCACCTTATCTACCTCGCCATACAGACGTTTGGAAAACAACGAGGCGCTGAACACCTGAAAATGTCGTTTTCCTCCAAAATCCGACGACTTGACCCGCGTGTGTTCCGTTCGGTCCCGAGCAAGCCGGCTCAGTGGAGAATTCTTATGATGCTCAGTGAGTTCTGCGTATGTGTAGTGAATTCTGGTCTGTAGCACCTTATCTACCTCGCCATAGAGGCGTTTGGAAAACAACGAGGCGCTGAACACCTGAAAATGTCGTTTTCCTCTAAAATCCGACGACTTGACCCGCGTGTGTTCCGTTTGGTCTCGAGCAAGCCGGCTCAGTGGAGAACCCTTATGATGCTCAGTGAGTTCTGCGTATGTGTAGTGAATTCTGGTCTGTAGCACCTTATCTACCTCGCCATAGAGGCGTTTGGAAAACAACGAGGCGCTGAACACCTGAAAATGTCGTTTTCCTCTAAAATCCGACGACTTGACCCGCGTGTGTTCCGTTTGGTCTCGAGCAAGCCGGCTCAGTGGAGAATTCTTATGATGCTCAGTGAGTTCTGCGTATGTGTAGTGAATTCTGGTCTGTAGCACCTTATCTACCTCGCCATAGAGACGTTTGGAAAACAACGAGGCGCTGAACACCTGAAAATGTCGTTTTCCTCCAAAATCCGACGACTTGACCCGCGTGTGTTCCGTTCGGTCCCGAGCAAGCCGGCTCAGTGGAGAATTCTTATGATGCTCAGTGAGTTCTGCGTATGTGTAGTGAATTCTGGTCTGTAGCACCTTATCTACCTCGCCATAGAGACGTTTGGAAAACAACGAGGCGCTGAACACCTGAAAATGTCGTTTTCCTCCAAAATCCGACGACTTGACCCGCGTGTGTTCCGTTTGGTCCCGAGCAAGCCGGCTCAGTGGAGAATTCTTATGATGCTCAGTGAGTTCTGCGTATGTGTAGTGAATTCTGGTCTATAGCACCTTATCTACCTCGCCATAGAGGCGTTTGGAAAACAAAGAGGCGCTGAACACCTGAAAATGTCGTTTTCCTCTAAAATCCGACGACTTGACACGCGCGAGCTCCGTTTGGTCCCGAGCAAGCCGGCTCAGTGAAGAGAATCCTTCCAATGCTCAGTGAGTTTCGCATATGTATAGTGAATTCATGGTCCATAGCACCTTACCTTCCTCGTCGTAGAGGCATTTGCAAAACGAACAGGCGCTGAACAGCTGAAAATGTAATTTTCCTCTAAAATCCGACGAATTGGCACGCGCGTGCTCCGTTTGGTCCCGAGCGAGCCGGGGGATCTTCTGAGTCAATGGACCTCATTGATGGTCAGTGCATTCTGCATATGGACAGTGAATTCTGGTCCACAGTACCTTATCTTCATCGCCGTAGAGGAGTTTCGAAAACAAACAGTCGCTGAACAGCTGAAAATGTCCTTTTCCTCTAAAGTTCCAGAAATCGACACGCGTGCGTTCCGTTTGGTCCGAGCAAACCGGCTCAGTGGAGAACCCTTATGATGCTCAGTGAGTTCTGCGTATGTGTAGTGAATTCTGGTCTATAGCACCTTATCTACCTCGCCATAGAGGCGTTTGGAAAACAAAGAGGCGCTGAACACCTGAAAATGTCGTTTTCCTCTAAAATCCGACGACTTGACACGCGCGAGCTCCGTTTGGTCCCGAGCAAGCCGGCTCAGTGAAGAGAATCCTTCCAATGCTCAGTGAGTTTTGCATATGTATAGTGAATTCATGGTCCATAGCACCTTACCTTCCTCGTCGTAGAGGCATTTGCAAAACGAACAGGCGCTGAACAGCTGAAAATGTAATTTTCCTCTAAAATCCGACGAATTGGCACGCGCGTGCTCCGTTTGGTCCCGAGCGAGCCGGGGGATCTTCTGAGTCAATGGACCTCATTGATGGTCAGTGCATTCTGCATATGGACAGTGAATTCTGGTCCACAGTACCTTATCTTCATCGCCGTAGAGGAGTTTCGAAAACAAACAGTCGCTGAACAGCTGAAAATGTTCTTTTCCTCTGAAGTTCCACAAATCGACACGCGTGCGTTCCGTTTGGTCCCGAGCAAGCCGGGACTAGAACACAATCAGCCGCCGATGAAGCGAGCGGGATGCTGCGCTCCTGTCTCGCCGTCTATCGCATCTTTTGCTCGGCGGTTGATGCCGATGTTGGAGCTGCAGCTCCCGACTCCTTTGGCTCTCTGGCTGACGGTGATTCCGCTTCTACTCGCGGCGCGCTGATGCTGGCCGCCGGTCGCGCGCTCCGCTCGGGGTCGCTGACTCGAACGGTCGCCGATCCGTCAGTCGATTACTCCGGCGATCTTACGTGAACATGGAAACAGGTTCTTGGAATCCGGTTCTCGATTCTACATACGACTCTAATCAACGCGGCTAGATTGCTGCATCGGAGAGCTCGCGCGGCGGCCGGTGCGAGAGAGCTCCCTTCGAGAGAGCCGGCTATAGCGCTCACTCGCGCTCTCTTCTCGCGGTTTCCTCGCGCTCGGCTAGGTGAACTGGCGAACGAGATCCCGGCTTCGTTTGTTTTCCCCGAGATCTCCGGCATCGAGAGACGCGGTAGCGTCTCGACGCCGAGTACTTGAAAAAAAAAAGATGTTTTAAGCGAAACGCTACAAAGTTGTTTTTACTCCAATATGCCGGAAGTGGAATCGTTGAATCCATGATGTTTGAAAACGAGCATCGGTTCGGAATTTTGAAGACACTTTCATTGTATAATTTGGACACAAGCTTTCCTACACGTGCAGTTACGACCATAACTGTTCGGCTGATGCGATACGGGCATCGTGCGCCGAAAACGGTCCGACGTTCATTATAAAAGTATCGTGTAAATTTGCGGCTTTCTAGGTGCCCGGTCTGTAGATGTCGCTGCGGAAAAAATCTATCTCATGAATACAAACCTTTCATTCGAGGCTCTCATTTATAAGATTTGTTCCTGATGTTCCCATCGCGAGGGGAAACATTTTTCTGACAAAATTGAAGCTCCGTCTACGGAAGATTTTTTTCTGGCCTGAGCTTGGTGAAAAATGAATTCATCATTATCACTGATGGTGTTTGGACTTCGTATCAGACATTTACCACATTCCGATGACAACATGAGCAATAAATTCTATAATTCAAAGCAATAAACGAAGCTTGCGCAAATACATTTTATTGTCAGCCATCGAAACAGCTACGGGTGAGAAGAGAATCAATCTTATGGTTCCAAAAGTTTTACTCGGAGCCTTCAATTACACAATTTCTTTATATCGTTCCCATCGAGAGGGTAAAAATGTCTGAAAAAGAATCCAAGCTCAATCAATCAATCGAGACTAATATCGATCAATGATCTATACTGAATTTTCTCCAAATCGGTTGACCCTACGACGAAAATGGCCCATTCCGATTATGGCCCGAATATGGCCCATTCCGATTGACACCGTAAGTATACTGCGACAAAATGTATCGTGTCATATTCATCACTTTTATCCAGGTGGAAAAAAAATTAATCTTCCGTTAAGTTATTCTTTAGTCAAGAACGCAATTACGATATTTACATTTAATACCTGAGACCTCGGCAGAAGTGACGAATCGCTGATAATTTCCTAGAAGGAATTGAAAAAAAAAATAAAAAAAATACAAGACTGCTCGACGAAACAATTGCTGGAGTTCGGGTTTCGTATTAGAATGAAAATATAATGGGTTTTTTCCAGTAATTGCTATATTGTAATGACAATCATAGGCGTATTCAGTCGAACCATTTGTCAAGGTGTATTGACACAAGTGGCCAAACATTTGTTTGCTTTTCACTATATAGCCACGAATGAGCTAGTTCGCTCTATTAAGCCGTCGTTTGGAAATTGTCGGAGTAGACTCGTCGCGGGAAGCAACAAAGAATAATGTCAAAAATTGTGATCCTCCTGGTCGTTGTGCTTGTCGCTTCGGTAAGTTCCAAACGCACACTGAAAAAAAATCTTTGTCTTAATAAAACATATTTTATAATTTTTAACTTTACTCAAAATTCCGTACAGTTATAAAAAAAAGTTCCAAACAATAACATGAAACGCCGTAGAACTTTTGTTACTAAAAATACCGAAATAAAGAAAGATGTCAGCAAAAAATGTGTGGGTAATATTCGTTTGTTTAACGCTAATAATACAACATTTGTGGTAACTTTTAGGCGGTTGATGCTGTCCATAGGAGCGGCCGTCTGGAATCTCTGAAAAAGCGACTCGAATCGTACTTCGCCACCCAAATTAACGAAATCGAAGAAAAATATAATACTATCAAGTCAATTGTTAAGGAAAAGTCTGGACTACTCGATAATATAAATGGAAACCCAATCTACGCAAAGGCTTCCGACGATGTCTATGCAATTAAAATCAAGGTTGTGCCGTCGAACAATTACTCGAATAGATTAATAATCACCCGTACACAAAAATAGACCCCTGGTGAAAATGTTGGGAAATATTGGGAAATATTGGGAAATATTGGGAAATATTGGGAAATATTGGGAAATATTGGGAAATATTGGGAAATATTGGGAAATATTGGGAAATATTGGGAAATATTGGGAAAGAGACCAGTTGGATATTTTCCGACAAATTGTTCGAGAGATTCAGAGCAACTTCTTCGCCAGTTAAGATATTATGAATGTTGTGTATTCACAGGCTGGAGCGGAGGTCCGTGAACTCATCATCAAAACGCAGAATACAGGCGCTTCCAAGGATTGTGATAAAATGACTAAGATCTGCAAGATAACCACAGATTTTTTGGCACAAGTGTACGATTGTATCGCCAATGAACAAAGCGTAGCACGTGAACGCATATCCGTCATGGACTCGGAGTACGAAGGCCTTCACTCAAGTTTGATCGACCGCCGAAGTAGAATTGCTGCTTGTCATAGCATAATCGATAACACGGAAGAAGTTGACACAGCTATTTCGTGCCTCGAGGCGGTAAGTTTGTGTGGCGTACGTGTGTGTGGCAGCTTGCGTCGATTAAAACGACTATAAGTCGGAACGGTGAGCTAGCGGGTTGAAAAGTGGTTCCTTCAGTGCAAAAATTCCTTCGGTGAAATTTTCATGAAGATTGAGTCGCGTTTGGCAATTTTACGTGATTATATTTTTTTTTTCCACTCACTTTGCTAAATTTTGAGTTACGTCCTGAAAACTGCATACAAAGATAATACTATGATCAATATATGACCTTTGGTGTCGAGTTTGGTTGAAATCTATCCAAGCCTGTATAAGCGGGCAAATAAATTTGCATATTTTTTCATCACGCTTAGAAAGAAAAATTCAATCGTTTAGATAATTTTTTTTATAGAGTAAAAAATGTCGTGCATACTTTTGAATCTTAGTTCGATCGCATAGTTAATATGATGTTTTATTGTTACCAGCTCGAAAAAGAGACTAAATCGTTCATCACCAAAGACGTTCCATCTGTGTTTGCGAATATCAACGACACTAACAATTATCTAACTGGTGGCTTGGAAAGTCGCCTTGCCAAGTGTTTGAACGGCTATGTCGCTTTGCGGATGGAGGCGGCGCACCTGACCGGTATAGCCAAGATATGTTATCAACAGAAAATAGACGAGGCTGCTGTGCGTCCCACGCAGTAAAAATAGTTTGTACTTTTTACAACTTGTATTACAACAAACGTCCACAATTTTTTATTTGTTAATTTTCCAATCGCACAATCCAGCTCTAGTTTTACAAACGAAACTACAAAGTAAAATTCTTAAGTCATTAACAGTAAAATAAAATAATAAAATATAAAAGGCATTAAAACGACAGGTTTTTATATTCAAACCTGAACAAACGATTCCATCACTTATTTAACATAATTATTTTTAATAATCTTCGTATTCCGACTTTACGAAATTATTTTATTTTTCCCACATAACACTAGCGCCGGCCAGGTTCGTCCAACGTCGGCCAGTACCGATGCGTGTCATTCCCACTGGCGAGAACCGACAGGCCCGGCACCGCACCCCTGATGTAAATTTCACGTTACATCAGGCCCTGATCAGTTCCTAACAAGACCATTTCAGGAACTCATCGGGCGCCGATTTAACGCTCGGAAATTTCACGGACATACTTGGTCTTATTAGCAGATGGACAGAAAAGTGCGCAGGAAAAAAAAAAAAAGTGGCCAGACATCGCACGGCCGCTGCAGGGCCGGGCCGGACGAGGATGTGCGGTTTAACCGAGCCTCTACATTGTACGTACCCGATCGGAGTACTCTCAAACACGCCCCAAAGTTTTATTATTATTTTTATCACTTTTAAGAAGATTGGCGTGCCGAAAATACTCGCGAAGGCAACGAATACTTTTTTTCTCGCGTAAGTTGCACAGCCATATTCGGCGCGTACTTATAAGTACATTGGGAGTACCGCGTGGTGCATCGACTCCTCAACCTGCCAATGATCCTCGCTTAACGACTCCACGGAGATGGTCGTCTCTCGACGGAGAGGCGCGTCTCGAACTGGTGTGTGAAATCGAGTTTTCGATTCTCAAAGTAGAGACGCAGATGCATCGGTTCGCTCACGGCTCATTATCAGTCTCCGTGCCGTCGAGTTCAACCGATGTTGTCTCCCGATAAATAATCGAGTTTGCACTAACTCTCGCACCGGTATTTAACGTTTAATGTTATTGTGCGTATCCGTACACGCATCAGGATCGCGCCGTTCACTCTCGCGTCAGCATTTCCTTTTTAATCGTGTCCGGTACAAAGAATGCGTCGAGGTACCGCGTGTCGCGCATGCGCACGAGGACCGGTGTTCGCACGTGTGTGTGTGTGTGTGTGTTTACACTAAATAACATCGGGAAGAGTGACGAAGAGTCGGGACAGAGGCGGCCGTACGGGTGAAGAAGAGAGCGAGGAGGTCAGTCTTTATACGTTCGTTGACGCCCGACAATAAAAGACCTTTAGGAATTCCAACCGAGGAATCTTCAGATCGTAAGCGAGCGCGCGACCGAGCGCCGGGTCCTTACGCGAGTCCTTTCTGCGCGCGCACGTATTCGCGCCGCGCTTATAATTCGCCTTTGGGATCAAGATACCGATGAGAAAGACGCCGATAAGGGAGAAGGAGAGACGCGGACCAGGAACGCGGAATGCACTTATGCATTTTACGATAAATAATTGTGTATGCGAGTTAAATAGATTGGAGCGTAACTCATTCGTGGGGAGGGTGCATTGTAGGCATGCGCGGGAGATGGTTCGGCGAAGGATTCTCGTTGCTGGAATGGAGGACACCGATGTAAGATCTATTCCTTCCGTTTCTGAATCGGTCTTGCGAATGCGTGCGTTAATTTTATGATATTTTTTTGCAGTTAAAAATAAGGTTCGTTGTATCGAAGGGAAGTATCGTTAGCAGGAAGAAATTCGCTGTCCTCTGCGGACAAGAAACATTTGTTGGGTCGGAAAAGTATTCATAGATCGGCGAATTATCCATAGATCGGCGAACTATCCATAGATCGGCGAACTATCCATAGATCGGCGAACTATCCATAGATCGGCGAACTATCCATAGATCGGCGAACTATCCATAGATCGGCGAACTATCCATAGATCGGCGAACTATCCATAGATCGGCGAACTATCCATAGATCGGCGAACTATCCATAGATCGGCCAACTATCCATAGATCGGCCAACTATCCATAGATCGGCGAACTATCCATAGATCGGCGAACTATCCATAGATCGGCGAACTATCCATATCCGACTCCGAAAAAAATTGCAAAATGACGGTCAATTGAAAAAGTCAATTTTTACTCATTTTCAACACTGAATTATTTTTTGAAATTATAATTTTTTTTTTAATATGAGACCGTCGACGACTAAAGAATCTATCGAAGAATATCGGTACAAATTTTAATAAAAATCCATCAAGCCACTTTTGAGATATCAGGGACACCGATCTCGAAAATCACGTTTTGAGAAAAACGTCTTCAAAGCTCGGCCGCGCCGCTGCTCCAGCGTTCCGCCGCTTTCCACATAACGATCTCTAACTTTCCTAATTTGTTGAATTTTGACATAAAAATTAGCCGAATATTCTTGACGCCATAAATTGATAGAAAAAAATACATATACATACATACATATATTTCGAAATTTTACTGTGGCGTAAGCCCTTAAAGTCGGCTTTCAAATAATGCCCAACTTCGTCCGACGAAAGTCGTGCGAGTAGTCTTCGGGACTTTCGCGACGGGAGAACGAGAGGGGGGAGCTCACTGCTACGCGAGATGTATAATACCCATATTAATGTATACCTCATCGATGTCAATGAGATGCATGGGACCAGGGTCCTCCGCCAAGGTCGTCCACCTGGCTGGCGGCCGCTAAGCGTATTCCGCGAGGTCCAGCGTCGCTTGCGACGGGTGCGATCCACGCCTCCGTTGAATAGTCAATATAGCACAGCGTGTATACCATAAGTATATATTTCCTACTCTCGCCCGATAGACCGACCTGGCACCTCGTTAAGAACACGAGTGACAGAAACAGGGGAGCTCGAAGGGAATGAGCGAGAGGTGAAACACACTCGACGACACCTTCGATGACATTCAATTCGGACGAGGAACGTTATTATTCTTCTGCAATCCGTCCCATAGCTTCGCCATTGAATCCCAACCTGACAGTCTCAAATAAACGTCGCCGGGAATATTAAATAATTTATGCGCGTATTATAATAATAACGAAGATACAACCGGTGACTTAATATCATTCGTATAATGATAATAATTTAACTGATTTACGACGTGACCATCGGGTGGAATGAGAATTGAAGAAGAGAAGTTGATAAAAAAAAAATGAAGAAAAAAAAAAGGATTTTAGATTCGAATACGTTTGTTCGATAATCGCGAGAGGGGGGTCGTAAATTTCGAGGAGACCGCACTGTTATGTGCTGAATAACGGTTCAACGCACCCCCCGAGGTCAGTGATTATGAGGAATATGTACTCATTATTTTCATTATAGACGAGATGGTAGGGCAATAAAATTGCTTAAAAACATTATTAGCGAAGAATGTATTTACGCTTTGAGCGAGCATTATGTGAAAGTGCGTTTCCTCACTTCTCCTTGAATTTGTTGTTTCCAATAAATTATGATTTTTTTTTCTGTTGTGGAATTTTTTTATTTTTTCATGTTACAGCGTCGACGATCGAGGATAACCGGAAAGATGAAAAAGACAACAGAAAAGTGCCTACAACCTCGAAAATAAATGTTGACTGTATTCTGATTCATTTGCTGCAATTTTACGGCCAATATTTCCGTTCTACGTCATGTTGGCTGTATTATTATTGTATGGTTGCTTTCCTGCTTATTTCTCTATTAATATTAACCCAGTTCTGTTCTGCCTGTATCGCACCGTTCCTTGGGGGATTTATCCCTGGACGCAATAAAAATTGGAGATTTAACGTTAAAAAACCTTAAAATTTTGATCGTAACCAACTCTAGGAACATCGAACTGAAATAATTCACTCAGAACTTTCGATGTTTTCGGAGAGTGATTTAATTTTAGCTCTATAAATAAATATTTGTAATCGGCCGTATCACCCTGACATTACAGGTGATGTGGCCATGGTAATAATGGTAGTCGATTAGGCCTAGAGACGCATAGAGGGGTCGCACAAAACATGTCTTAGTATATTTTATGTTGTCTACCTGAACTACGGAAAGCCAATAATTATCTTCGCCAAATATTTCAGATGTCAAACAATTTTACTGGCCATATCCGCCGGTACTTGCCGGGGCTATTGCCAAGTTGCATATCGTACCGACCCTTGCACACACAATCTTATAACTTTCGGTGCAATCATATTGAGATCATATTGAGAAAAATGATTTATTTAACGGGCGCCCCGCAAATAAGTGTTTATTTGGTTTGAATAAATATTTATTTAAATTAAATGAATATTTATTTGATTTACATAACTATTTTTTGATTTACATAAATATTTATTTGATTTAAATGATATTTATTTGTTTTAATGAAATATGTATTTCCATCAATCAAAACATTTATTAAAACCATATAAATATTAATTTTCGGTGCAGAAACAGGAAGAAAAAACTGTTCGATAAATTTCGTTGCTCCGCCGCTCCTGCGGCCTCTTTCGTCGCACACGAGTTGCTCTTGTTGATCTGTGCTCTCGTGCCTTTTGTTTATTTTAATTTTTTTTTACGCAGCTCTTTCGGCGCATGACGAGAGAAGCCCACAAAAGAGTCGCCGATTTGTGAAGGTGGAGCACGTACGCGTACCTTTGTTTTCTGCATCGTTAGCCCGGAAACTTCGAAGCGGCAGTCGGTGTGCGCTCTCGGTGACTCGAATTCTCTTTTGTCGGAGTTCGCACGACCTTCCCGAGTCGTTACTTCGTCGGAACTCTCGGTGTGTATTACACGTGCGCACCGGAATATCAGGATGGACGAAAGAGCAGCGAGCGTGTCGGCACATCTCCGCAACGAGGAGCCTCCGATGAGAAAGGTTTAGCGTTCGTTCGGGAGAAAGAAACAAATCGGCCGTTCTTTAGGCCGGCTCTTAGTCACGGATGATCGAGCGTTACTTCTCAGCATGTCGAAGACCGGCCCCAAGGACTGCTCGCACACTCGCGAAGAATAATCGGAGAAAACAACGCCGAGTGTACGTGCGAGATCCTTTTTTTTGTTTAAATCGATGAGGCGCAGCACGTGGCAATCCGAAAAACTCGAGCCTCCCGCCCGTATCCGTACAGGTTGATGCCTTGCGCTGGTGATTCAGACGGAGGGAATCGTTCAATTCGGCAGGTCATTATTTCAAAAGTGATAATGTAGAATTTTATTACTTTTTTATTTATTTTTGTTATTTTCTGGATGCGAGAGAGCTTACGATAAAACAAAAATCACAGTCAAGGAAATCGACGCGTGTTCAAAATTATCGTTAGAAAATCCCTCATCGGAGATGACTTGCTGGGGTGATTCAGACGGCGGGAATGGATTAATTCGGCTTGTCATGATTTCATAAGTGTTAATGTAGAATTTTCAAATTTTTTTTATTCGTTTTGTATTCCATGCACTTGAGAGCTTACGATAGGTAAATAAGTGACAATAAAACAAAATCTGTCAAGAAAATCGACCCGCGTTCAGAATTATCATTAGATAATTCTGATCCCTGATCGGCTATGAGCCTTGCGACTGTGATTCAGACGGAGGGAATGGATTTTACGATAAAAATCAGGTTACGATAAAAAAAAATGTCCGTCGAGAAAGTCGACCCACGTTCGGGTAATGAAAAACTTACATCGGTAGGCAAAAAAAAAATCAGTACAGTGGAAAAACAAGCCGGTCGGGAAAGAGCTCTTCGTCTCTGTTCTCCAAATCGCCAGTGGATCGAAGATGCGAGGGGTCCTCGTGTATCACCTGTGTCGCGTTCCAGCACGGTCCGTGGATATATAGCCGGGGCCGGAGTGGCGGCGGAGACTCGGTTGCGGGCCCAGAGGGATGGGGAACGACGGAAACGACGAGAAAAGGAGCCACGGAGGAATAAGAATAATGAGACAACGACGAGGAAGAGGTGGTACGAGAAGGACGGACGCCGGTAAGCGAGCGCGCGGGTTTCCACGGGAAACCTAGATGGAACGAAGAGGAAGGGGGAGTACAGTAATGGACCGCGCGGAGCCTGGGGCCCGACCAGTGGGACTCGGATGGAGGGGAACGGGAGCCGCGTGTGTGACTAGCGACTGCCGATGTATCGGCAACGAGCCATCGGGAGTAACCGCGAAATCCTCGTCTTTTGTTACCATTCCGGGACGACCGAGGTATGTCATGCCCGAAGATCGATAATCGATCGCTGCTCCTCCTTCGCGCGAAACCCAACCGGGCCATGGACACTTATTGCCGATAAAAGAAATTAATAAAAATAAATAAAAATTAAAAATCGTTTCGCACATAAAAATCGTCGGCGAGGTAACGACCCATGGAGACTCATTACCGATCTTAAAAAAAATGTTTTAATTACACAAATAAATAATCAAAATAAAAAATAAAAAATCGTTTCACACATAAAAATCGTCTGCGAGGTAAGGGTAAAATATCGTCGTGTATTACACGGTAAACAATATTCGTCCATCTAACAAACTTTTTTCTCCACAAGCGTCGACAATTATTTTCATGTGAATGATACGAAAAAATATGTAATCAAAGTCTGTTATGTATTGAGAACTGTTCAATGTCATGCACTGTCAATAAATTCACTACTACTACTATTCGTAAATTTTTGGAAAATGGACAAGATTTTGTTTCCAAAGTTAACATGAAAAGAATTGTGAACGTTTGTGGACAAGAAACATTGGTACCTATTTTACTGTGCGCGTACGAGAACCATGGAAACTCATTACCAATCTTAAAACATAATAATAATAATAATAATAATAATAATAATAATAATAATAATAATAATAATAATAATAATAATAATAATAATAATAATAATAATAATAATAATAATAATAATAATAATAATAATAATAATAATAATAATAATAATAATAATAATAATAATAATAATAATAATAATAATAACAATAACAATAATAAAGCAAATAAATAAAAATGAGAAATCGTTTCACGCATAAAAATCGTCTGCGAGGTATGGGTAGGAGGTCGTCGTGTATTACGTACGAGATTCTAATATTAATGCCTTATTAGGAATCTTGAATGATGCATGAATCGTAGAAGAAGACACTGTGGAACCACGAGAGAGTATAATCGAGCGAGAGGCCGCGGGAGAGTCCGAGGTATGGTCCCCGGTGATGAGTCCCACAAGCGGCAAGAGGGGCCGGTCAGGCTGATTCTCTTCTTTATACACAGTAGTGGTACACAGAGGAATCACGGGACCTGCCGGCCGGCAGTCGCGGCCTGCCGCCGCCGCGTGGATCCGCTAGAGCGAGAGAGCCTCGTCTTGCCCCGGGGCGCTCGTCCGACGGCATTCCTTCCTCCCCGACGAACACAGCTCTCAGCTACTCGCCTCTTCATTCTTCTTATCGTGTCCTCTCGATCCCACTCGCACGGTCCATCGGGGCCCTGATGGGCGCTCGCTCGAGAGAACTCTCTCGTTTACTTGCCTCCTTCTAATGGGCCTCCGAGACCTACGCCCTGCCTCCTCCGGCGGACCCGACGATTTTACCCTCGTACGAACGACTAAACATTCAACTTTGTCACCGCTCCGAAAAAGAGGCGCAGCTTTCGATCCGGGCCCTTCCACGCTCGTCTTCCGTGCGACGGCAAGATTCGGACCTCGATAAACATACCAATAAAACTATATACACGGAATACAATCGGTGGCTCCGAGAAAGGGTTAATACGATGAAAATATCATTAAGGATATCCTTACCAAAAGTCGTCTCTGTTCGATATGATCATCCTTATGTGGTCCACAAAACAAAAGGCGCTTTATATGTTGGAATTTTTTTATTCCAATTTTTACCCTCGTACGAACGACTAAACATTCAACTTTGTCACCGCTCCGAAAAAGAGGCGCAGCTTTCGATCCGGGCCCTTCCACGCTCGTCTTCCGTGCGACGGCAAGATTCGGACCTCGATAAACATGCCAGTAAAACTATATACACGGAATACAATCGGTGGCTCCGAGAAAGGGTTAATACGATGAAAATATCATTAAGGATATCCTTATCAAAAGTCGTCTCTGTTCGATCTTGATCAAACTTATGTGGTCTACAGAACAAAACGCGCTTTATTTGTTGGAGTTTTTTTATTCCAGTTTTTACGCTCGTACGAACGACTAAACATTCAACTTTGTCAACGCTCCGAAAAAGTCGGAGTCTTCCCTGCGACGGGAAGATTCCGACGGCGATAAACATGCCAATAAAACTATATACTAGATCTGGGCAAATACACTAAGTACTTGAATTACGTATTGAAGTAGAAAGTACTGAGTCACTGTCCACTACTCAGAATTTGAGCCATCAACTTCTGCGAGTACTCAATACGGCAGAACACAAGAACTAGAAAGTAATCGTTCCTTGAAGCTAAGTTTAATTGTTTAATTGTGGGTTTACCGACTGTTGGTAAGGCAGATTTGGTCGATTTCGATCCTCCAGATAATTTGGGGACTAAGAGATCGGTATGATCGCTTCTGCTCAAAGTTTCGTCAGTCGACTCTTCGTTCTTCTTTCCGCCACCTCCTTCGGGCCGATCCACGAACACTAAGTGCCGTTTGGCACGGTGCGCTTCCCTTTTGCAGAATCCTCGTCGATCCGGCTCGGATCTCCCGTACGGCCGAGTGGGGCGGGAAGAGGATCTCGGAGACCGGGCGCCTTGTCGCGATAATCGCTCCCGATCGGTCGCAGCGCTCGCCCGACGACTCGACCCCTTTTTGCCAATTGCCGCGCGCAACTATGTCGCTCGAGGGTGAGAGACGGCCGAACGGTAATTGGCGATGAGCGCGACGAGAAGGACGAGCGGAATAGCCGTGCGCGAGAACGTAAGGACGAGGAGGGGAGGGGGGGGGGGGGGGGGGGGGGGGAGAAGCGAAGGAGGAAGAAGAAAAAAAAACACGGGAATTGTTACCGAGTCACGCCCGTAGAATCGTTTGTGTTTCAGTAATAATGCGCTGTAATGCCCCTCGCACCCTGTAAATTGGGAACGGTCGTTCGTCACGCGTTGTAACGTCTCGTTGATCTTTCCAGCTTGACTTTTAAGGCTCGCCAATTAGCACCTCGATCTTTGTATCCCATGCTTCTTTGCCCCCCTGCCGATCGTCAGGGGATATGCGGGGCGAGACGGGACCCCGGGGGCAAAACGGACCATTTTTTTTTACCAATTTCTCACGGGGCGCGGAGAAAAGTCATCATCCGAAATTGAGGAAGCTCGTCCACTTTGCCTAATAACGAGGCAGTGCATTCAAACATGCATTCAAAAGTGTCCAAAAAATGTATCCATGACAATCTGCATCTTTGTTGAAAAATAAATAATAAAATATCGAAACTCGAAGTAACATCGCACGTGCTCACTCTTCGGATTCGCTGTTTACGCATAAGCTCGGTGTGGTTGCATAACGCGATTCAGGGGCGAAACGGACTATTTTTACAAATTCCTCGCGGGTCACGAAGAAAAGTCCTCATGCAAAATGGAGGAAACGAGTCCATTTTGACTCCCCCCTCAACCTCTTTATCGATTTGAATAACGACGCAAAACATGCATTCAATGGTCTCTAAAAAAATGTATCAACGCCAATCTGTACCTTTGCCGGCAAATAAAAAAAACCATCGAAACCTGAAGCAACATCTCACTCTTCGGATTCGCTGTTTAGGTACAACCTCGGTACGCTTGCATAATCCTCTCCGCGATCGAGCGCAAACATCTCGATAAACAAATCCCGGCGTCTTGCACAACAAAAGCGAGGCAGGTTCTGCCGTTTTCTCTTTATTTATTTATTTCATCTTCTCCCTCCCCCTGACAATCTTTCTAGCCTCGGGGTAGGCACGCTCGGCGACGCTGCTACCACATTGGAGCCCGACTACCGAGAGCCGGCTATTTTCCTCGTGATTTTAATCGTTGCGAATAATGAATTATCGCTGGTACGCACACCGTCTCTCGATGCGTTACGTTACGCGTGTGTACGTATGACGGATACGTATTGTAACGTTCCTTCATGAGAAGGGAGGGGTGGGGGGCGGGGAGGGGGGGAGGGGGAGAATATAATCTCCGCATGGACAACCGTATCACGCAGCGGTAGCGGCGGAGGCTCCCGCTTTAGCCTACAATCTGTCTTACATATTCATTATAGCTCGAGGGCGAGCGGGTATTATCTTGG
Organism: Exephanes ischioxanthus; assembly: GCA_958510785.1. Classification (NCBI taxonomy): domain Eukaryota; kingdom Metazoa; phylum Arthropoda; class Insecta; order Hymenoptera; family Ichneumonidae; genus Exephanes; species Exephanes ischioxanthus. Next base: position 6,977,124 of record OY294025.1, read on the forward strand.
ATGGTCGGTTTGGAACAACGTATAGCTTGTAATTTTCAGTGGGCCCCTCGCCGTACCCCTCTATCCTCTCTTACTCCGCTCGTTCGCCCCCCCCCCCCCCCCCTCTCTCTGCGCCCCCCCCCCTCGATCTCTCTTTCTTCTCGTTCTACTGTTCGATCCTCACCTCTCGCGCTCCTTCTGGCCGGGTACATCACTCCTGAATCCTGCCGCCCCCCTTCGGCCCCCCCTTTCGCTCGCGTCTTTCACGAGCCCCCCTCGGTCATTCTCTCTCGGCTCTTGGTGTATGCTCTCCACGGTTACTCCCAGCTCCATCTCACATCGTCGAGCATAATGACAGTTTCTTACCCCCGAGGGGGGCGGAGGGGGGGGGGCGAAGAGGGGGGGCATATACAGTATGCGTGGCCATTCTATGCCGTACACGGGGCACCTGATAATATCACTGATGCCTCGCCAGCGCCGAGCCCCCCGCCCTCCCCCCCCCCCCCTTTCCACCCCCCGGGGCCCCCGTGGCCGTAATTGTACTCCGTTTTACTCTCCTTCTTGTATGCTCACTTACCCGGCTACCTGTATCGTTCCAGTATAAAACAGTTTAACTGGAGCGCGATCCTGATTCCCGGGGAATTCGAGGAATCCTCGGCGGCACCTTCGCCGGGCAGGGCAATCATTGATCAATTATTCTTCGGGCGCGGGGCATGCGCACAGAACTGCGGCGTGAGTTACATGCACGGGAGTGTTGTTAAATTTTCGGAGCTTGTCGTACCTCGGGATCTTTGTTGAATTTGATTTATGGTCGGTCATTTTGTAAGAGGATCGACGAAATCGTTGTGCGGTTTAATAATTCCGAACATGCGAGACGGTCCATTGAGGATGATGAAGTGCATTAAAAATGAGGGGTGAGAAGGGGGGGGGGGGGGTGAATATGGCCCGGTCGATTTATCAGTGATTTACGTGTTAATCGGGAAGGGTTGGGCCGTATTCGCCACCTCCGCCCTGCGGACACGAAACCACCGGTCGCATCTCGTGCGGCACTCGAAGTATTCGGAATAATCTTTTGACGAGTACCGGTGAGACGGTAAAGCGGTGATCTGTAATTATTGTTTAACGAGCCGTGTCGCTCGGCAAAAGTGATAATGATCGTTTCATAATCTGGAAGAATCGAGAGTAGCGTAAGTGAGCGCGTGGCCCGAAGGGTAGAGGACAAACCTACTCGAGCGAGCGAGCGGTAACTCGCTGCGGGTTTGTGGAACGCGTATATACAGTGTTATTACGCAGGTTCTATGCGAGGTGTACCCGAGGCATGTCGCGGAGTGCGAAACAGGTGCCGCGCGGCGAGAGAAGTGAATGACTGCCTTGGTTTTCAAGCGCGAGGGGAGAGTACCGCTCTTATTTCGCTACGAAAGCAAGAGCGGCAAGGATGAGGATAGCGGCTAGAGAAAGACGGACGAGGCTGACGGGGCGAGCGCGTGCAGGGCGAGTAACCTCCGGAGGGAACGAGAGTTTGGTGAATGAGGCAAATAAAGTGAAATGGCGCGTGGAGGTGACGGTGAGCGTGTTGCTCAAGCAACCGAGCACGCGACGCATGATACGCTTTCTAATTATCAGAACCGAGCCGAAGTCTCTGAGGCTTGCACGATCGCTAAACCTGGAAGCTTGCTAGACGACGTCGCGTCGGAAGACTACGGATCTGGATTCTCCAGATCCAATGTTCGATACATTGTTCCAGAACAACGTTTCGAATCAGATTTTAGAAAATGGCAACGAATGGTAACGAATGGTAACGAATGGTAACGAATGGTAACGAATGGCATCTGAAATATGCTCGGTATATATCTAACATTTAATCACCGGACACTGGACAATTATTTTGTCCGGAAAGGAGAAATCTTGGTTTATGGAGAGAAAAATCCGAGAAATTTCGAGAGAATTCCTTTCGTAAACTCGATCGTAATTTTCAAAGACAATCCGTAATAGTTGTACGACTATTTTGTGTATTTTTTTTTAGCGGATACCAAAGAACACGATACCGTGAACGGCAACTGTCTGGACTGTAGGAAAGCGCTGAGGGTGCACGGCGAGGCAACAATAATCAATGGAGTTGCTGCATTGGGGTGTGGCGCGTACGGTACAGACGTTCACTCTCCTCCGGGGCTTCTCCGCGCTGTCCGACGTACTTCGATCGCATCTCTGTACCTTTATCTCTCCGTCTCCGTCTCACCGCGCGCGCGCTTCATATCTCCTTCCATTGGCAAAGCAGACTTCCTGCTACTCCACCTTCAACCTTGTGTACTCCTTCTCTATGTTCTCTACCCTCACCATTCGACTCTCCCCTCGCTCCCCTTCCCCCTTCCCTTCCTCTCATCCCTTTCACCCTGCGGAGAGTCCGACTGGATATCGACGACCCACCTTGCTTTTACCAGCCCCTTCGATCCTTCCTGCTTCCAACGGGAACGAACACCGCCACCGTTCGTGGCATGTGCCAATTGCAACTATTGATACACGCCGATGCATGGATAAAAGTCTTACCGATAGTGATCATTCCGCTTCCCGAAGACGTCAGTCCCGCAGGGGAGAGTGTCGAACACCGGTCCGATGGATAAAAAAAAATTGGACAGTGTCAAGATGAGTCTTGACTTATCTTGATACGTAGGTCGAAGCGTGCAGATTGAATCTAATTTCATCGTTTCGACCGAGCCAAAAAATGTTTTTAAGCGCGATTTACAAACTTCTTCTATTTTTCGACTATTTTTCAAACCGGAAGCGATGTATTTCCGGTGTGACGATACTCCCGGTCAAGAAATGCAATTTTCAAACCGGAAGGGACGTTTTCCCCTATGACGTCACTTTTGGTTGAAAACTGAGATTTTTAAACAGAAAGTGACATTTTCCTGTGTGACGTCACTTCCGGTTTGAAAGTAAGATTTTCAAAGCGGAAGTGACGTTGCCGATAAAAAATGGTTTTTCTCCATAAATTTTCTCTAGAACGGATCTCGAATGCAGTCAGTCGCTGAAACGCGTTAATTGAAGAACACATGAAAGTCGGTAAAAGAATGTGCAACGATACATCTTAAATGTGTTCGGAGTCGACCCGCGGTAGATTCGTAGTCTTCGAATAATGTTCCCAACCGTAATATACGTTCAGCAGCCGCGCCGATGGTTAAATCTCACCTGGCTAATAGCATGCTCGCTAGCGCATTCTATCAGCGCCATCTACAACTCCTGATAGGAACTTCCTGTACTCCCCGTTATTCCCATCTCCGTGGCAATACTCACTCAGACCGGGCTTGCCATTTGTGTCAATAAATCACGGAGTTCGCCGGCAGTAGCCAGGACGCAACAGTTTGTTCGACAACGTGTATGAGGGTTTGAGAGATTACGTGCTTCCCGGTGCTCCTGCGTGCGCGCCGTTCAGCCGGGCTGTAACACATAATACAGATACTGGCAGACCTACGCGCGATCAGGGAAGCTGCGAGACTACTGCATGCGCCTGCTGCTGCATGCTTCAGGACTACTCGGCCCCTCCGCAACGCACCCGGTGATCTGCAAACCAAATTATCGCTCAAACGGGCGAAAGATATTCGCTGTTCGACGTTCACGTACCGTAATCTATCAACTACCCACGCATCACTGTAATACGAGCGAACTCCGCTCGTGCTCCTGCGTACAGTACACATTCAACCGAGTCCGACATCACTTTCAAGTTTTGCAAAAAAAAAAAAGAAGTTATTTCAGGTTTCTAATACGGACGACAACATTATAAATTTTATAATCTGTAGGGTAGATCGGCGTGATGTGGTCGTGATTTTTTAGACGATGTTTCCGATGCGTGATTTGATTGACGCTCTATAAATACATATCTGCGATGGGCCATGTCTAAAAAAAAAATTCTACTGTAAAAACCTTCGGGTAAAATGAATGTTCTGAACCGTTGTGGGGTGGATCGGAACTCTGTAATCACATCCGGCTACGCACTATCGATGCGAAAAAAATTATTTGACGTCTCTAATCCGAAGGACAAGGTTGTAATAAATAATAAATTAATATAATAAATAATAAATTAATATAATAAATAATAAATTAATATAATAAATAATAAATTAATATAATAAATAATAAATTAATATAATAAATAATAAATTAATATAATAAATTTCATAATCTATTTAAAATCTATAAATATCCTGTGGGTGTGGGATAAAAAAAATGTTCAAAACAGTACAAGACATCTTATCTCTGTTGCAATCTCTGAAACAAATCACTCCAGCAAAATCGTTTTATCGAAGGTAAAAAAAAAAAAAATTCGCTGTAAAAACCTTCGGATAAAATGAATGTTCTGAACCGTTGTGGGGTGGATCGGGAACTCTGTAATCACATCTGGGTGCGCGCTATCGATGCGAAAGTTCGCGAGTGGGTGGTCGGTCCGGAGAGGCTGCAGAGTGAACACACGGCCCGCAGAGCGAACGCTCCCTCCCTATCGCTCATTCTCTCTTTCAATGTTTCTTGCACTCCGCGGGACGGGGCTGTGCAGGTGCATAGCAATGCAGTCCGCTGGCTGCGTCCCGGCTTCCACAGGCTGTCGAAGAAGTTGCGTTGCGCTGGTCAAGACACGCCCGGTTACTCGCGCTTCCGGCGCCACGCTTCGAGCCCCGACACCTTCGTACGTCTTTTACTACTCGTAAATTAGCTCGCTTCACGCTACCGTGCTTTTTAGCTCGTCGTCTAGAGAACCTTCCCGGCTCGCTCTTTCCGCCTAAGTCGACCTGGCCCGAGACCGCCGATGGAACGAGCCGCACGCGAGCGTAAACGGTTCGCCTCTTCACTTTTCGTGATTGATTCGGCAATCCTAACTTTTTTTTTTAATAACATTTTTTTTGTTTTTTTTTCATAAAAAAAATTAATAAATTATTTAATGAAATATGCTCGATCAATTTTGTAGAATATTGTGCAGCGATGTATCTGCACCCAGAAAGTTCATTTATTCGACTGCCACCAGCAAATAAATATTTTTATTGAGTTAAATAAATGTGTTTTTAAATCAAATAAATGTTTATTTAAGTAATGCAAATCACCTACGCACGCAATCTTTCAACAGCTTCAACAAATGGCCATTATAGAGGGCCCAGAAAACACATCAATACAAGTATAAATAACATACTTGTACATGTACTTTTTCCACAAATATCAAAAGCAAAAAAAAAATACAGCAATGAGTTTAATAAACTAAGGAAAGAAGAAATTATTTAATGACACCGGTCGATAGCCGGAGTTCTTCATTGACATTGGCAATGTCAATGAAAGCGACTTAAAAACAACATAGAGAGGTGTATCGGCGATTCTATGGACCAACTGTTATTGTCAATAAATACACTTTTACTACTACTACTATTTATTTTAATCAAATAAATATTTATCAAATAATATTTTTTAAATCTACGTCATTGATATGCTCAAAAAATTGTTCCATCTGGCATATCGTCAATAAATCCACTATTACAACTATTTATTTAAATAAAATAAATTATTTTTATGGTTGTACTGATCTCGCGTTAACGGCATCGACTTTGCGACGTTGAGAACAGACCGGCGCAGCGGGAGCACCGCTTAAGAGCTTTTTTCGGCGAGTCATCGTCGTCGTCGACGTCTTGGTACATTGTCCCCAACAGCAGCGACTTTACGTATGTCAGGTGGCCCTGGGGGGCTTGGCGCTCGTCGATATTTGAAGCGGCTCTGTCATCCCTCCGACAGACCGCCGGGTCCTTCATAGTTCATTCATGATCGCTGCCGAGGCCTTCCCCATTCACCTCGTTCGACCGGCAAGTGTCTGACCGCCGGCTACCGTTTCCACTTACGATCGATGCCTCGTGTCAAAGCCCGCCGTCGAGTGAGACAAATGCACGATATTATCCGCCGCAACTCTCGGGCGATAAGCTTTAGATTAGATAACCTCGCTGTTACAAGCGTGTAAAACAATAAATTACACGACAAAATAATTCTTTGCACATAAATCGTAGAGAAAGCAACGACGACAAAAAATGGGAATGTCGTAAACGGAGATTAATATAACAAACTGGAGCCATTATAATTAAAGTTGGACGATAATAAAAAAATATATATATTGATAAAAAAAAACATAATCTAAAATTTATATATATACACATATATATATATGTTGGTAAAATATATATTGTTATTGAATCACCACGAACTATTAAACAAAAATGTCAGGACATTGTCCAAAAACGTATTTGCAGTACAACGATACAACAAAAGCCGGTCCAAATTCGACTGCTCCGCTCATAATAAATAACACAATTCTTTTCACATAACTTGTAGAGAATATAACAACAACAAAAATCAAAATGTCGTAAACAAAAAATGTAATAAACTGAACCCATTGTTATTAAAGTTTTGCGATAATAAAAAACTGTATATATTGTTAAAAAAATACACGTGAAAAAATGTTGTTTGAACCGTACTGGAGGCAGCTTTTTTATTTAAATGGTTTCTGAAATTTCAAACACATGTGTAAATTTAAAGTAACTTTTTAAAATTTTCGATGAAAATTTTTGTAAATTTCAGACAAAAGATTTGTAATTTTAATATCTCGTATGCCTATTTTACAAAAAAAAGTACATTAATGTTCATTAAGTGGAACTTGAAATTTAATGAAAGTACATTAAATTTCAAGTTCCAGTACATTAAATATGCAATTTATTTATCCAGTCTAATATAAAAAACAAAAATATCTCTATATATATATTGATTAAATGATCACGAACAATTTTTTTAAAAATCACTACATTATCCGAAAGCCTATGTGGAGTAACCGATCCACCGAATTCCGAATAAAAAAATCCCGTCCACCTTCGACAGCCCCGCTGGCTCCCATTCGATCACCGCCGTTCGTTTTACAATGAAAGCGTGTCCGGGTTTAAGGGCCTAAGTACAATACTTAGACCCTTAACCCTGCAAAGTGGCTGCGCGACTCTCGCCTCGCTCTTCGTTCTCGGTCCGACTAACCCCCGGGGGGACGCACATACACGCGCCGTTACCGTATCTCCCGTAGTTTGCTATTCGAGGCATGTTTCGTTCCCACGTGTCGCGCGGGTGGCTCTCCGAACGCGTGCTCTCGCGACTACCGGGACTTTTTTCCGATTCACGGTGAGTCGTCCCGATCCGAGCGCCCGCCGAGCCGAGTGCTCCGAGATTGTGCGAGCGAGCGAGAGAAATCGAGATGACGACGGAAAGCCTCGGAGGAAAGGAGGAGCGCATTATGCCGCACGATTCTCGCTCGCCACATTGTCGAAATTCATTGTATCAGTGAATAAAGAACATTTTTAGACACCACTTAAGGCCTGCTTTTCCACGGCTACTGCACGCCCAACGCCTCCCCCCTCACCCCTAAGGGTGACACGCTTCTGCGACTCATCCTCATCCTCGTACCTTCTTCTTTTTATTTATCTCATTCCCATCATCATTCCCCATTCTCCCCGACCGGGACGCACTTCGACGACTCCCAAAGCTTCTCTCCGGCCCGTCCGAGATGCTTTTAGTTGCCGGGAGGACATTGCGCGCATTCCAACTAAGCGGGGAGCGCTCATGAGCCGAATAACCTGGACCGGGATGCTGCGAGCAGCGGATGAATAAATAATCAATGCGCGACAGGATAAATCGTGAGTAATGATCTCGGATCGATTATCACGTAGGCGCGTTCGAGGCTGCGCGAGTGCGACTCAATGACTTCCGATCACTCCGAGGGTTTTTATCAAGACGGCCACGAAAGTCGATCGACCGTTCGAGTCTTATTAATAATTCATGAATAAATCTTATGGTTCAATTAGTCGATTTTAATATACTTTGACGGTAGCGCGAAACCGGCTCGTTGCCATTGTCATGGTAATGAGCCGTGCGCCGAACGGAAGGGTTCTCCGTCTCACCGTGAGTGAAATTACCTGTCCCGCATTGTGCCGTCGAAAACATCGGGTAATCTGCACGAGCTTTTTGTTCGTCGAATCGCGGATCTTTATTTATAAGGTAATCGCGCCCATCCTTTCGGATCCGACGATAAGACGGCGATTATGTCGTTATTACTTAAATACCCGTGACGACCATCGGCAAGCGCGCATTGAGGCATTATCCACCTCACAATCGATTCTGCAAATGTCAACGCGCACCGGCTGGGAGACTAATGACAAGTATGGAGATGTGCGGTTGCGAATAGCTGTAATCGTTTTAAAATACTACCGTGACGGCGGTATGCTCATTTTTTTTTATCATTTTTTGTAGTGTGATAGGTAAAGCGCTTTATTAGCATGTGTACAATGTAAAAATAAATTGTCAATTAAATGTACTGGAATTTGAAATTTGCTTACATTATTTACATTAATTGAACGTTAATGTACTTTTTTGTATAATTAAAATACCAGATGTTTAAAATTATAATCTTTTGTCTGACATTTTTGAAAATTTTCTTTAAAAATAAAAACTTTACTGTAAATTTGCAACGCATGTGTGTTTGAAATTTCAGAAACAGTTTATGCAAAAAAGCTTCCAGTACCGTTCATTAATTTTCAAACAAATTTTTTTTACAGTGTAGGGGAGAGTGGGGCGAAATGGGATAATGGGACAAAACGCAATTTTCCAATCACTTGTGGATGGTGGCGGTGGTTGTAAGTGGGGATGTGTCATTGGGAGAAAATCGGCCATCCAAAAATAATTGGAACATCGAGTTTTGCCCACCTGTCCTGTTTTGCCCCACTGACCCATTTTTGCAGGGCTCTCCCCTATACCTGTGTGATATTTTTTCTCGGTCTAATAGGCCATTGACCGAGATTCTTTAGTCCTTTATTTTTTAAATAATAATTCAAAAATAGGGTTCATGGAGAAAACGAAATTGTAAAACTGACGAATAAAACATCGATTGCGGATAAAAAGTGGTTGAAAAATGTGCTAATTTTTTTTGTGTTTTACCGGAAACTGTTAAGTGATTTTTTTTTTATTGTCACTGGAGAATATGGTTAAAAAGGTCGATAATTTTTTGTTTAATTCGAGGAAGTCTTCACTTGAAATGGAGGAGATGCGTGTGCGGAAGAAGTCTTTACCTTACCGGTGTCCTCCGCAGGATAGCGAACGACGGTACGAGGTAGCGTTTTTCTTCCGCAGGCTAATAGGCCATTGACCAAGGTCTCTTCATTTCTCTTCAGCCCTTAATTTGTGTAATTTAATCAAATTAAAAATACGCTTAGTCGACAAAACTGAATTGTAAAACCGACGAGAAAAACATTAATTGCGGACGTGAAAATGGAAATGGGAATTGGCAAATGTACAAACATTCTTTTACCGAAAAGTGTTTGGTGATTTTTTTGTTCAATTATTACCGAAGAGGTGAATGTAGTTAGAAGGGTCGATCATTTTTTTAAATGCAGGGAAGCCTTCACTTGAAATGGAGATGACTGTGCAGAAAAAGTCTTCACTTTACCGGTGTTCTCCACACGATAGCGAACGGCGGTGCGAGGTATCGACGATCGTTTGTTCTATCGAGGCGAGGATAGAGAGGAAAAAAGGCAAGCAAATTGAGGGAAAGATTGTTGCCGCGGGGTTAAAAGCGGCAGCGGAGTGGATCGGCGGTAGGCGAAGAGTTGCAGTGTTGCAGCGGAGGCCGCAGGCTAAAACTTCGTTTAGCATCGTGGGGTGAAACACAAACCGGTCGCGTGCGTGTTCACTGCGTACGACGAGCGGGGCAGAGGGTCAATCTCCTCGCACACCGCGAGTGTATACCTATCTTGCCTTATTCCCTTTTCTCGTCTTTTTCTCGCTGCACCAGGACTCTCGGTCTCGTCTTCTTATTCTTCTCCTATTCCCCTTCGTCTTGTTCCGAAGTTTCTTATTCTCTCGTTTTTTCATTCTTCGTCTTATCCGTGTATCATTCTCGCCTGAAACTTCGTTCCCGGGCGACCAAGAGTAATCATCGAGTTCCGAGGAATTTTGCAAAAATACTGAAAGACAAAATTAATTAACAACTTTTTCGATTTATCTGTCCTGAAAAGTTTAATCTTTGCGACCTTGTGTGTTTTCAAACCTGCACGTCCTGTTTTTCCGCCTTTAAAAAAAGTTACCATTTCACCTGATGCGACCCTATTGTGTATTGTATTTAAACCTCTGAGGTGTCCATTAGTCTGTCAGACTCGCGACAAAGTAATCAAAGTATTCCGTATTTTTTTATATATTTATCTTGCATTTCGAGACTTTCGAGTACAATTAGTATTTTTTTTAAATAAAAAAAATACAAGACTATGTTTCTGTACAAATACTTTTTTCTTCACAACCCTCACGGTGCTTTCTCTCCTGCAAATGGAAAATAACAAGGACCGTCAAAGGATACTTAAAAAAAAATGAATTAACAACTTTTTCCATTTATCCGTCTTGTAAAGTTTGAGCTTTGCGATCTGTCTTTTTTAAAGCTGAATGTCCTGTTTTTCCACTTTACAAAAAACGTGACAATTTCACCTGGAGTCCCTTTTGCGCATTGTATTTACGATTCCGATATTCTCTATATATTTATCCTGCATTTCGAGACTTTCGAGTACAATTTGCATTTTTTAAATAAAAAAAAATCCAAGACCACGTTTCTGTATATAAATACTTTTTCCGTGACAACCCTCACGGAGCTTTCTCTCCGGCAAATGCGAAATAACGAGGATCGCCGAAGGATTTATAACGGAACGGAGTTAGGTGAGCTGACGATCGGCACCGAGGATCTTATAGTTTGACGCGCTTTGCTACCCGCGACGAGATCGAGGCGAGAGTAAAGTAAAGAGCCGGAGAGAGAGAGAGAGAGAGAGCTGGTTGCGAGGGCCTTCGCTTTTGCTGCTGCTGTGTGCCCTTTCGAACGAGAAACCAGTTCATCACTATTGAATGGTCGGCCTTGTCTAGATGCTTTATCTCTTTACGCACGGAACTTAGTAAGCCATTGTGATGCCATAGGAGAGCGGCGGCTCCTGCTTCTGTTCCTGCTCGGTTGCGTTCTCTCGGTGCCGGCGAGTGAACGCTCCTCTCGAATCGTATGCGATTACATTGCGCGAACGTTTGTACACCGGGGACCACCGCTCTCATTTTATTCTCTCGAAGCCCGGACCCGTTCGCGATCCTCGCTTCTTGCGTTTCGAGAAGAAACCGCCGGGGGAAACAGTAGGGTGTCGCTTCCCATCGTTTCTGTACCAACGCGAGCCGCTCGACCTCATGAGGCGAAAGTTTCCTGCGTCCTGTTCCAGATCGGAGTAATTCATACTACGATGCATAGTAATATGCACATGCGTAGCAAAAACACATTTGGTTAAATTGAAATTGAGATTTTCTAGTAAATATTTTAGAGCCTCAGATCGGAGCCTTGTCAGGGATCAGAAATACGTCGCTTCCGGTTGAAGAATGAAATTTTTAAACAGGAAGTGACGTATTTCCGGTATGACGTCATTTCCAGCCGAAGGATGAGATTTACGGACCGAAGGTGACGTATTTACGATATGACGTCACTTTCGATCGAAGACTGGGATTTCCGGACCGAAGGTGACGTATTTCGGTACGACGTCACTTCCGGTCTAAACTGAGATTTTCAAACCGAAAGTGAGTTATTACCGGTTTCGGTAATAACTCACTCGGACTCCACTTTCGGTCGAAGAATGAGATTTTTTTAACCGGAAGTGATGTATTTCGGTATGAGGTCACTTCCGGTCGAAAGCTGAGATTTTCAAACCGGAAGTGACATATTACCGGTAAATCGCGAGAAATCTAAATTTCATAGTCCATAGCGAGGGTGCGAAACACGCGAGGCACAACTTGCTAGTTACAATATATTTACTAATTTGCTGAAATTCGTGGATCACTTTTGACATTGGCTTAGCATTGTTGAATAAGACAAAGTATTTATTTGGACAATCAATTTTACATTTATACGTTTAGTTTCGTGGTGTATTTTAATAATCTTCGAACTTCTTGGAATTAACGGATTTACAATATTCCTTCAGGGACGAGGATGATTTTTCCGTCGAGTGACTGTAACAAGCATCGATGAAACTACCTTGAGTGCCGCACAGCCAGAACAGCGTCGGTGTCTCTTTGCGGTGGCGAAGAATATGGATCGGCCGATTTAGCCCTCGATGCCTTTCTCTCTGTGAACAATGGAAATTGTTATTTTTTTTTCAAAAATATACTCATACGTCCGTCCCGAGTCGGCTTTTAGGACCTCTCGTCTTCGGGCTCTTATCGACGATGATCGAACTCTCTCTCTCCCGGCTTCCCCGTCGCTCTCGCAATCTTTCTTCCTCTGCCTCTACACGAGAATTCGTCTCGCCGCACGGAGAGTCGTGCCGAGTACATTACCATCAATTTGCGTACGCTCTCAAATTGACTTACGAGGTAACGAGAGAACGTTATGAAATAATTATTTTTTCTTTCGATTATTTCCTTTTCTCTTCCGATTGTATCGCAATAATTCATCCGCAATAATTACGACAACTGGACGTGAAAAGAACCAAAATGTTTTTCTTTTTTCAATGTGATTTGAAATGAATAAACACCCTCGGCGTATCTTTCCTCAAGTCGAAGATTTCGTTTTCGTTCCTTGTAACAAAGAAATTTCACGAACAATAAAATGCAATATTTTACCTCGTCGAAAGATAATTCATGACATTAATATGGCATCGACGATATTGTTCCCGGACGCAACACGCGCGCATCTCGTGGTCGTTGTGAGAAAAAAAAAACAAACAAAAAAGTAACAAAAATGACAGGACAGAATTGCGAACGGGAAGAGTTCGGAAATTTGACGACAAGCAAATTGACTATTTAACCTCGTCGAAAGCTAATTCACGACATTAATATGGCATCGATGATATTGTTCCCGGAGGCAACAGGCGTGCATCTCGTGACCGGTGTGAAAAGAAAAAACACCCAAAAAACAACAAAAACGAAAAGAAAACATCGCGGACGTGAGGTGTTTGCAAATTTCCCGGTTCAATAAAATTTAGTATTCTACCTTGCCGAAAAGATAATTCACTGTATTAATGTAGCCTCGATGATATTGTTCCCCGTCTTAACACGCGTGCGTCTCGTGACCGGTGTGTGAAAAAATAAGGTAAAAAAAAAAAGTAACGAAAAATGAAAAGTTGAACGTTGTAATAACGCGCCGCCTTTACAACAACTCACGGTATATGAGCCAAGAAGTCGTAATTTAAATTGAGTTTCTCGCTTGTCGGAGCATAATAGCTCCATTGCACGCTACTTGAGAGAGAGATAGCTTTGGCCGAGGCAACGCTCGGCAACGAGAGAGTGGGTGGGTGTGAGAGATCTCTCCTCCGTGCGAGCCGGTGGACGAGCCGACGTTCGTTGGGGTGCCCTGATCTAATTGATCCATGCTGCTGCTGCCGCTGCCGATGTTGCCGGTACGACGCTGCGTGGGGACCCGCGCGATGTCCAGGATATGACGCGAAAGCATTGTGGCCCACATTATTATAATGTATTATATGTGTATATCCTCTGACACTGACAGGCGAGAGTGAGCCAGCTTGCGCGACATACACGCCAATAGTGTGAAAGAGAGGAGCAAGCCGCAGTTGAGATGAACGAGTACGAACGGCAGAGGAGCACAGCTCGTATAACGCATAAAATCGAGGGACATTGTTGGGTCCGAACCGGCCAGCGGGGAGTCGCGTTCGGTCCAGAGTCGCAGACCGGTAGAAACGGATATCACTTTTGATAAGCTCGCGAAATTTCTATATATTTTTTTATGAAAATAAAAATCATTTTAGGGTTCCGAAAAAGTAGGGTGTTCGGGTGTGAAATTAAGAGAGCGAGGGACGAAAAAGAACTACGAGAGTTATTAAATTTACTGCCCTGTGGTGGAGCCAATGTACGAGAAACTCGCGAAATCGCTTACCGCGTAGGAAGTTTTTGGTGTATTTTTTTTTTTTTTTTTAAGTGAACAGTTTTTTTAGTTAAGGCCATGTGAAAGATGTACCACGTGACACATGAGTGCGAGAGAGAGACAGATGCATTTTTCGAATCAATGTCATTTAAAACCGGTTGACGTTTCGGATCAAACGGAAGCATCATCGGACGCGGTATTAAATTGTGCATCCGTTAGTGCTTAGCTTTTTCCCGAAAAGTCTACGGTCTCTGAATCGCATTCATTACAGGTTTTGGTTACCGACTGAGTCGTTTCACATGTCCTTAAGACAATCTGTGATCTTCGATCGGCGGTTAATGCAGTCATGAGGGTAAGTATTATTTTTTATTTAGATTATTGTTGTCATAAACATTTTGTTTGTCGGACATGATTAAATTGTCGATGCGCAGTGCGCCGATGTGAGCATTTTCGGTAATTAGAAACACGAATCGCCGAAGGAACAAGTGTAATTCTGATACGCGGGTGAGAAGGTTGTCGAGCGTAGACATTTAAAGCCGAAAGTATTGCATCGGTATTGGTGGTCGAGGAAAATATTCTTGCACACTGTGCATGCGCACAGGTTAATAATGATCAGCGATCATTATTAACCTATTCGATTAATAATGAATAGGCAATTTAACCCCCGTATTGCACGCAATGAATGCAGTTATTCATGCGAAGTAGGGAAACAAAATTCTTACGTACGTGCAATCCACCATAGATGGGGCATAACGAATAGGAAATCCTTGAGATTAACGAGATTTTGTTTAGCGTCCATACATCGGGTTATTAGTGCGCCGTGTGCCGATGTGAGAATTTGTGCAGTCATTAGAAGGCTATCGAGCTTTGGCATTTAAAGCCGAAACGATTGCATCGGTATTGGCGATCGAGGAAAAAAATTCTTACGTACGTGCAATCCACTGTGGATCGGGCATACCAAATGACCCCGAAGATTTCCGCATGACATCAAATTTCATATTTGGCAAATCTCTGTCAGTACAATATTTTTGGAAAAATATAAAATAAAATATTCACTTGTAGAATTTTATTATCTAAGTGAACTTCTTCGAGCGAAATTTAGTCATTGAAAACGCAGCCGTCACAACTTGTCGAAATTTCGTCTCATGCAGACATCTTCAGGTTCATCACAACGAAAAATAAATCCTCGGGACTCATCAAACTTCGTTTATCGTCCATGCATCGAGTTATATCAGTGCGCAGATGCGCTTACGTGAGAATTTTGCAGTCATTAGAAACACGAATCGCCGAAGGAGCGAGCTGAATTCTGATACGCGTGTGAGAAGGCCATCTCGAGCGTGGGCATTTAAACTCGAAAGGATTGCATCGGTGTTGGCGGTCGAGGAAAAATATTCTTACGTACGCGCAATCCACTATGGATAGGGCACGACGAAAAGGAAACCCTCGAGATTCACGAGCGTAGAACGACATGCATACAGACTTAGCAAAGCGCACGCGGCGGAGGGTGGAAAAGATTCCCGTTCCCGATTTCAGAAGTGTCCGCGGGATCCTCACGATGAATTCAGAGTGTTCCCTCTGCCGCTTTCACGAACGGGAGAGTGCATCTCACCTCCCCCTTTGACACATCGTCGACCTCCTCCTCAGCGTCTCGCTCGTAAGCGCCTCCAACGTTTAATTGCATCGGATTTCGCGATGCTCGCCGGATATAGCTTTGGATTCCGGAAATTAACAGCCTTTAACGATCATCCTCGCCACACCGTACGTACCTCGCCTAGCATGGTGCATTATTAAAAAATGAATAAATAAATAAAAATATATTATATAGGGTAGAGCGGGGCAAAATGGGACAGCGGGGCAAAACGGGACATTGAGCAAAACGCAAGTTTCCAATCATTTTTGGATGTCCCATTTTGCCCTGTTGATACATCCGGATTATCTGCCCCATTTTGCCCCGCTCTACCTATATAAATATAAATAATAGTAAATTATATAAATCATAGTAAAACATATAAATAGCAGTAAAATATATAAATAATACAAATAAATAAATTAATTTAATAATTTTTGTTGTTCAATTTCCACCGTATACCCTTTCGGGTTTTTACGGAACCCCATCCCGATTCCCCCCTAGCACTCCCCACCCGCACTCAGCTAAGCTACCTAACTTCCAGTGCGTCCGTAGCCGACTTAGCTGCACTGTACCGCATTTACCGGGGACACGGGGAAACTACGGAAAACCCGTGCTGGTACAGACGGCCATATTCTACTGATCCACCGGTATTTTTGCACTTTCGTAAAGTGCAGAAACACCAAAGTCTCAGAAGAAAGCGCCTCGTGCTCGACGGTCGATGCGCCAGCTAGCGCACGGCTAAGCGGTCACCCATCCAAGTACTGACCGCGAATGAATTACCGCTATCGGTTTGAATAAAAATAAATAAATAAATAAATAAAAATAAATAAATAAATAAATAAAAATAAATAAATAAATGAAAATAAATAACTAAAAACCGAAAAAGAAAATACAAAAAGGGGAACGCCGGAAGCCCGAGGCGAATCGGTCCGCCGGGTCAGCGATCGAGAACGCCCACACAGCTTGATTGCGGAATATCTCTCTTATAAATCCGTCCATCGATAATTGTTTCCCATCTCGTTGGATTAATTGAATCACTCTCGCGAACACGTCGAGCGGCCTGCGAGAAAGTGCTGTCGGGCATCGATCTGCACACTATCGCCGGCAATTTCCCATCGGGCCGAGTTGGAATCGTCTAACGAGGGGCGATCGGCCTTACGGCGAGGTGTCTAGTGGAAGCGGCTTTAAGACTCCTACGTGCCTCGATACGCGACGACCTCCCTCGGGACTCTCGCCGATAGCGGGACGAATCCTTCGATCGGCGCTTGGTTCATCGAGGCATCGATGGCTCCTCTTTCTCCCGCGGCCTCGCGGGCGAATTAATCGGACACCCGATGCGTGAGGCCGCGCGGGCCCCAAAATAATTGCCCCGTAGTGAAATATAAATGATACCAAGATTGTGGAGCGACGCGGACGCTGTACCAATGCGCAAGATCGCGGGGCACACACGCGGGGTGATTCGATCCGCGGGAGACGGGCGCACCGTGGACCACTCTCTGGTCCCCGAGCCCGAGGAGGAACGGGTAGGGACGCACCGATGGGAGATGATCGGGAGAAAGGGTTGCGAGCGAGCGTGTGTGCGACCGAGCGATCGCCGGGGCGGCTACTTGGTACGCGAGACGTACGCGCACGTAATTGCGTGCCCGTCCTGAAATTATTCATCTCCCCGACCATGCGGGCCCCCCGATACAGGCCACCGCCGGAACGGCAGCCGCACCGAGCCCGCGGTATGATAATGCATAGAAGTGCCAGTCATTATACCTACGTACCCGCTCTGCATCCCCGCCGTTCTCCTTCTCGCTCGCGCCTTCTTCGTACTCCTTTTTATTCTCATCATCGCTGCCCCGGTAGGCAGATTGCAACCACCCCGTGCTGCCCTCCTACATTTCTCGCTCATACTTTTCGTTCCTGAGGTTCCGTGTTCTTTTTTTTTTTTTTTTTTTTTTTAATCTGCCGCTGTCTCTCAGGGCGAGAGGCCGAGATACGGCTTCCACGTTTTAGACGTCGCTGGTATTTTCATGACATCGGCTCCTGACCGGCAGACGTGCGTGCGCCCCGGCCGAGTAACTCGCTTACCCTATATATCTCGACTCGTCTACCGCACTCTCGAGACGCGGCACACCTCCTCCCGCACTGGGTGTATACATATGGATGAAGCATAAATATAGCCGCGACCGCGTGGTTATCTATGCTGTGGGCAGAGCATCATCGAGCGGCCGCGCGCTCCTGAGGACTAAGTGCAATTCAATGCAGCGAGTCGTGCAAGGAGTAGCGAATCATGCACTCGGACTCCGTTTCAGGGCGAAACTCTGTCGTGCGCTCTCGTTCTGGAGGTGTTGGAAATTGGACGTCGGATCGTAGTGTGGAATTGGAAGCTTTGACGGGGTGTGAGAAATTTTTGCATTGCTGTGATGACTGTGGATTCGTCAATTATGATGGGGCAATTACGGGTGAGATGGTGGTTTTTTTTTTGGGTGGAAACGGGAGATACAGCTTGAAAAAAAAAACTTAAAAAATGGACCGACATAATCTTCGATCTGACGAAGATCTTTGTTTCAAGAGAATCGGTAGGGACGAAAATTCATGATACATTTTTTTTCCCAATCTTACCAAAGTTCCGTGCATTCTCGTTCCTGACGTCCTTTAACTTGAACCTCGGATTGAAATGTGGAATTGCACATTTTCACGAAGTGTGAGAAATTTGTGAATTGCGGTGATGGTAATGGATTTATCAATTGAGATAGAGTAATTACGGGTGATACGATCTTTTTTTTAAAGTGGAACGGGGCGTAGGGGAGAGCTGGGCAAAAATGGAACAGTGGGGCAAGACGGGACAGTCGGCTAAAACGCAATTTTCCAATAATTTTTGGATGGCTCATTTTGCCCCATCGATACATCCGGATTTTCTGACCCGTTTTTGTCTAACTGTCCCGTCAAAAGATTGTTGGAAAATTGCGTTTTCCCCACTGTTCCATTTTGCCTCGCCCTTCCCTACAGATTGAAAAAACTTGAAGAAATAGACCGAAAAAAATCTGCGGTCCGAATAAACCCTTTGCTTCAATAGATTTTATGAGAAAATTATGAATGGTCGTCATGGTAATGGATTCGTCAACGAAGATACGATAATTACAGGTGATATGGTCATTTTTTTTTTTTTTCGTATGAAAACGGGACTTTGAACTCGAAAAAATTGGAAAAAAAAACATGTACCGCGAAAAATCTTCGATCCGAATCTGAGCGTTTCAAGAAGAATCCTTGCCAGGGACGAAAAATCTCCGACGCACTTTTCCCCCAACCCCACCCAAGTCCCCCGCCCCGAAAAAAATTACTTAGCGAGGCACTTTATCACGCTGAAGAATCGGATCGGTCGCTCAGATAAGCGATATCCTTTTTTCACGGTATGCTTCACAATTTTTTTGTAACTCTTATTTCGCGTTACCAAACCCGTTCGTCGCCAGCGGGTCGAGGAGTTGCCGGGTCCGCGGTGGATAATACCGTGAGCATGACGATGGGCGCGTAGGATTAAGTGGTGAATTTCGGTGCACAGGGGGTGCGCGACGTTGATCGTGCCGGGCTCCTCCGCAGCTCGCCGGGAGTGTATCAACCTCGTCGTCGGGGACCTTCCGCGGCAGGTGAACACGAAGGGCAGGCCCATCACTTCAAGTCGTTAAAACTCACTTAGTTTAATATCCGGCTGAGTTTTAGACGTCTCCGTCTCGCGAGTTTCGGCGAGCTTTTCTCTTTGGCGAGCAATTTATCTCCTATTTTCGCGAGTGAGTTCAACCGGCTGCAGGGTTACGGGGTGAGGAAGGGGGACGACGGGAGAGAGAGAGTCAAAGAGAGCCCTTCGCCGCGTCTCGCTCCCTCTCCCGAGGCGCGGCTCGCCGTTCGGAAGCGACTTTTAAAGTATATCCATTTTACGATCTCCTCTCGGGACCCCCGAGACGTGCGTGCCTTCGGCCAACTTCTACCCACCGCAGACTCTTGATCTCTGATGATCGGAATAATTATTTTACCCTGCAGTTAAAGTTTAACTCGAATGCGTACCTCGCAAAGAGAGCGTCTTCGTCCCCCGCGCGGCCCGCTGCGCACGCACGCACCGGCGCATGCGCATCGGGCCCTCCGAATCAAGATTATTCAGGAACTCGAAGAAAATCTTAAATAATATAATAACTTCCGTGTCATCCGTTCCGGAATGAATAACGAAAATTCAGCGTCGAGTGTGTTTACGCATACGGTGAGCGAACGAAGCACGCCTCTCTCGGCTCTCTCTCTCGCCCGCTTCCCCTCGTCCTTATCTCATGTCCGCCTTTGTTTTTGGCCCCGAAGATAATGAATGCAATTACGCTTTTTGTTGTTGAAATTACAGTGGTGTGCGGATGCGTGTCTGTGGCTGATTGCCGGTCCTCGCTTGTACGAGCGTTGCCCTGCGTGAACTGCTCGGCTTGTGTTTGCGCGAGTGTGCGCATGTGTGCGTGTGTGCGAGAGCCCGATGCTTGTCCGTCGGCCTTGTCCGTTGTCTTCTCCTCGGGAGCGAGCGCGACGAAGACCGAGGGATGGTCGAGAGTGCGTGGAAGAGCGGGGCATCCTCGCGTGGTCGCGAGCGCTCTGCGTTTGTGCGGAGATAACTCGTGTGCGGACGCACACGCGTGCGCGAACGCGAGGCAAGATGACACATCGGAAAAAATTCCGGTTTTGACGAAAATTCATTTTCTTCATTTTATGGTGCAATTAGTCGGGAAGGGAATTGACATGGGATAAGGAGGAAGAAAAAATTGATGGGTGTCTGTAAAATTGTTTTTGAAAAATTGGATCAATATTGGATACATTTTCGTGAGACCTTCCAGCTATTTTTCACACCTGCCTACATCTCAAAAAAAAATTAAGCGACGTTCCCAAAAAGACACTCACTAAAAGGGCTTAAACTTAGATCCGGTTCGGAAATTTCGAAAAAAAATATTTTTTAAGTTGACCGATTCCGGTTTTCTGAGTCGAATGGGACTACCATGAGATAAGGAAGCAAAAAAATTGTTGGGCGGCAGTCCATAAAAATGGTTGAGTCGAGTAGTTTTTTTTCGAAAAATTGGATCAATGGGCTTCGGACGAAAATTATTATAATCGCACTTCCGGCCATAAATTTTGGCGACCTCTTCCAGCTGTTTTCCACACCTGCGACACACGCCCAGAAAAATTAAGCGACATTTCCAAAAAAAGCCACTCACCAAAACGGCCCAAACGCAAAGTCGCTTCGAAATCTTCGAAAACAAAAAAAAAAAATTGTTTAAATCGCCCAACTGCGGTTTTCTGACTCGACATAATTCACAACGATAAACATCTCTCCGCGATACGATATCCCGGATCACAATTCCAATACAGCAATTGGAACGTCGATTTATACGCGACTTGTGCGACGCTCGGCATCGAAAACCGCCGACGAGCATTTGTCGTCTTGCAGCCGCCGTTCCGTCTTGCCCCTCGCTCCTCGGTTCGTGCGGCGTGCGTGTCGGTGAGCGTGCGTGAAGGGGCCCGACGCTGGATAAAGGAGGACGCTGCAGGTCTACCCGGAGCGGAATGGAAGTGAAAAGGGAAAGGGAACGGTAGGAGAAGGCAGGGACACGGAGTAAGCTCTAATTGCATTCAATAAAGCAAATAATAGCAAGCTCATTAGAGCCGGAGAGTAGCTGGCGAGTTGACCGCGGTTGCTGCCGGTGGTGGTGGTGGCTGCTGGGTTCTCCTCGTATATGCCAACCTGCCTACGCGAGCGATCACGAATGCCGAGAACGGACGAGAAGAAGGTAAAAGCAGCTGAGGCGAAGAGGAGACGAGGAGGGATCGGCAGGGAGCGAGCGAAACCGCGAGAAGATCGCGGAACGAGAGACGCCGCGGAGGGACGAGAGGGAGGGCGAGGAAGAGCCCGGAGGTAATGCGGAAAGGGGCGAAGGAGTGGGAGAGGAGGTGGAGGGACGATCGCGAGGTAGCTCGCCGACGAGAAACCGGGAGTCCTCCTCGGCGGACTCCCTGCATACACTCGTCGTGTACGTATACGGCGTGAGTGTCCCTCTTCGTTTCTCGTCGCCGATCGAGCCGAGAAACCTGCATAAGCAGCGAAGGAAGTGTCCTCCCTCACCCCTCACCCCCCACCTCCCTCCGCCATTTGTTTTCCCAGCGAGCCCTCGCCGGACCGCGTCCTCCGCGATGCTCTCGCTCGTCTCGCGATTCCGGTCTCGCTGTATTCCGCAGCGCCTCAATGTGTCCGGGGCTCCTTATGAATGGCTCGATGCCATGCGACCGGTGCATTCGTTCGGACACTCACTTAAGGTAGTCCTTTCGTTATGTCTGACGCCGCCTAAGTTCGAGAGAGGGAACAAGGCAGTCGAACACTTCCCGGTCGGATAAAAATCTGAAAAAAAAAATTATAATCGGGCGTATGGAAGGTGCCGAATAGATTGTTCGTGCATGATAATAATTCAGAAATTTTATCAACGAGTTACTGGAATAATAAGTTATGCAACAAATTAGACGGCAAGCTAATTTTTTTGTTTTCTCATGAAAATGATCTGTTACTTTTTTTTTAAATGCGTGTGAATTTTTTTCAGAATTTTATGTGATGGTTGAAAAATGCGTTTTCTTTGTGTAAACATTTCTCTTAAATCGCAATTTTCAAACGTATTAAATTTCTGAAAAAATGCATACGTATTCATAAAAATTAAGGAATCATTATCGTAACAAAAAGAAAAGTTTGGTTGCCGGCTAATTTGTTGCACAATTTTTCACTAATTTGTTAATAACATTTTGGAATCATTATTATGCAAAAACAATACTTTCAGATTTTTATTACAACCCGCTTTCGTAATTTCCCTCATTCCTCTCTCGAACTTAAGTGGTGTCAGACATAACGAAAGGACTACCTTAAAGAGTCTTTTCTTTCGTCGCAGTTTTTTTTTTTTTATAGCTCCCTCTATCCGCTGCGCCCGTTCTTATTGTCAGCGGAGGCGTTATTGTTGCGGTACCGATTTCCATTGGGACGCATGATGCAGGACCCCTCTCGGCTATAGCCAATTTAAGCCATACCCAATAGACATCAATGACGTGTGCATGCGTGCATACATCGCGCTCGGTTAGTTAGCCGCGTTGGCCGCGGCGAACCTCCCGCCTATTGTCTCTCACACCCAAAGCGCATATTTTACTAAACTGACAAGCGATTGTAACTCTAATATGGTAAGTCGATTTGTCACTGACAAACGAGCCGCTTCCGGGTCGGCAATACCAATTACCAGTTGTGTTATACTACCCGCGTGTAGGTTCGTCGCATCTCGGCCCGTGAATCGCGAGCTCGCGGGCTCGCTGCATTGTACCTCGGGGACGTTAATATCGCCGCAGTTTTTGTACGTGTATGCGCGAGCATACTGCGAATCTATGCGCAGTTACGGTCGTGCCGCCTCGTTGGGACTGTTATAGGTGGCTACGATGTACTGTGGCTCTTGCGGTTTGTTTTATACACATGCCCGATACTCTGGAGCTGATAGGTATATGCAACGTTGACTCTCCACTTTCACTCACGCCCCGCGGATTAATTACGCGCTGGGAAAACCGCGCACCGAAGTCATTTGTTGTCTCGCGCAGTTAAAAGAGTTTGTACTTTTTACAACTTGTCGTCCACAAACGTCTACAATTTTTTATCCGGCGATTTTCCAATCGTACCATCCGTCTCTGGTTTTACAAACAACAATTGCTAATGACACCGAAAACTGGTAATATGGAAGAAAAATCAAAGAATATTTTTTGTTTAATGTTTTTAACATTAATTTTTCCGGAAACGTTGTAGGTCATCAAAGATAATCTGTACGTTTGTCATTTGTCATACCGAGCTATTCCAGTCATCTGAGTAATATCGTGTGTCTTTGTCAATTCTCATCTCTATATTTGATTTGCATGGGTCAATATATATGCTTGTACGATATAAGCTTTATCTCCTTTATGCAGATGAACGAGACTCCCTTGTCTCCAAGTTGCCGATAGGGTTGACATATCGAGATTGAGAATTCACTGATCGGTCCAATACAAAAACCTAGGTACAAGACACGGCTCATTATCAATATCGGGAATTATTGTTTTAACGTGTGAACAACCATGCGTTCATGGTATCTAAGCTACAATCCGGGGCTTTATTACCATGTTCGATATCTATATATATTTGCATAGGTAAATGTATATGCTTGTACGATACAAATTCCATCTCGTTTATATCGAAAACCTCGCTAAAAGACACCGTTCATTATCAATGTCGCGAATTATCATTTAAACGTGTGGAGCACCATGGTACATAAGCTATAGCCCAATCTTATTCCCTTGTTCGATATATATATATATATTTTTTTTTTTTTTTCATAGGTCAATATATATGCTCGTACGATATAAGCTTTATCTCGTTTATGGAGATGAACGAGACTCCCTTGTCTCCAAGTTGCCGATAGGGTTGACATATCGAGATTGAGAATTCACTGATTACTCTTCGCGATCTTGCGGTACGCCCGCCGTACGCCGCACGACGCTGATTTTAGTGCCATCGAGTATCGCTCTCTTGCTTTATGATGGTGTTTTTTTTTTGGGTTTCTTCTCACTCGCGCACTGGGTTTCTCGGTTCTTCATACTACTCGCTCGATTGATATAGGGTTCGAGTCTGGAAGCTATCGCGGCACCGGATTACGAATGGCCCGACGCCACGCAATCCCGGCATTCGTTACACACGACTTTTTATTCCACTTCTTCAAACCGCACGGCTACGTACTCCCGATTATTATTGTAAGACCGGAGTCCCGCCCGGACGCATTCATAATTATTCGACGGTTAAGAAATTCTCGCCGTACTGCAGATACGATTGCTATCGACGATTGCGAAAGCCACTCGACGAAGGCATTTCTGTCCCGTTCCACCGAATCAAATACAGGGTTTCTTTTTTAGATTTTTTCTTTTTTTGCGGAACAGCTGCGAGAAATTAAATTTTTTTTCAGTTTGAGCCTCTTTGTAGAGGAAATTGGTGCAAGTCAGGGTGATATGGCCAGGTATCTTTGAAGATAGTATGAACGTATAGGTTGACATTTGTCAGCTGTAAAAAACGCAATTTTTGAACATTAGTCAAAATTTTGAAAAAATTCACACGTTTTTAGAAAAGTTGTCATCTTCATAAAAAAAAGTTACGTTTCCGGCTGATTCGTTGAACAATTTCTGTTTAATTAATTTGTTAATAACATTCTGAAATCATTATTATGCAAAATCAATCTTTTCACCATCTTCCATATGCTTGATTTTTTTTCAGATAATTATTATGAAAAACTTTAACTCGATTTACACATGTGCGAGAGTGTATAGTGCGCTTTAAAGCCGTGCAATCAATTTCAACGCCACTAATCTGAAGCAATGAACAATATTAAGGATTTTATACCAAGGGATCAAAAGTGTTCGCAATAATTGAAAATGTATGAAATTACAGTTATTAAAAAAAAAAAAAGGAAAACCAACTTCCGGTAGCATGGAATTCAAAAGGCGAGTAGGAGAAACGAAGCTGCACTCGAGGAGATTCTGAGAATATGGATACGAGGGGCGCCCGAACGAGGAGGATGGGAAAATCCGTGAGAAAGACAGGTAGAGATTATAAGGAGGCTGGGAGGGTCCGTCGGAGTATCGGGAACGCAACCGGCAAGAATGGCGATTCCCCGGGCCTTAATGTATTCCGCGGATGTATGCTCATTATTCAGCGATAATTAATTGACGGCTATAAATAACCGAGTGGGTCCCGAGCATAAATAAATGGTTCGCGTGAAACGAAATGGTAATGGTGACTTTGACGGACCGTTTAAACTGGAATAAAGCCGGGTAACTCGTTCCCCTGGGGTTCGGCCCGGGCTGCTGGCGAAGCCGGTAACGAATATAACTCACCTGCAGCACCGGCGAACAGACCAGCGGCGAAGCTGCGCCACCATCGCATCGAAGTGTCCGACGGACGTGCCTGCCCCGAGTTCTCGAGGTTTCTCGCACTGGAGGCTGAGCTCTGCAACGGCCCGCTGCTGAAAGTACAAGTACGAAAGTGAAATAATGGACCAGCGAACAACATTGCAGTGCCGCGAAAAAAAAATTATTCAAAAAAGATATAGACCGAAAGCGGCGAAAATAGACCGCGTCGATCGGTACGTTGGTCAATGATCCATGGACTTTTCCCCTAAAATAATTTTACCGATGGCTGGTCTCAATCATCGTTGTTATAAATTATCGGACAACATTGCGGTTTACATGAAAAAATATTTTTAAAAATTTGGGCGACAGTGGCGAAGATGGACCACCTCGATCAGTACGTAGATCAATGATCCATGGACTTTCACCCTAAAATAATTTTGCCGATGGCTGGTCTCAATCATCGTTGTTATAAATTATCGGTCAACATCGCGGTTTACATGAAAAAATATTTAAAAAAAATTGAGGCGACAGTGGCGAAAATGGACCACCTCGATCAGTACGTAGATCAATGATCTATGAACTTTTACTCTGAAACGATTTTGCCGATGCCTTGTCTCAAACGTCATCGTTATCGACTATCGAACACCATTGCGGTTATATGAAAAAAAAATGATTAAAAAAAGATAGGGCGGAAGTAGCGAAAATCACCTCGATCAGTAAGTAGACCAATGATCCATGGATTTTTACCTTAACACGATTTTGCCGATGACTGGTCTCAATCATCATCGTTATCGACTATCAAACACCATTGCGGTTCCACGAAAAAAAAAATGATTAAAAAAATATATAAGACAAAAGTGGCGAAAGAATGGACCACCACGATCAGTCCGTAGATCAATGATCCTTGAACTTTTATCCTCAAACAACTGACAATGACTGGTCTCAATCATCGTCGTTATCAACTGTACCGCGGTAGGTGTGATTTTGTATATTGACTATCTCGTAGCGCGAATTGTTCGCAGCCACGCCTCCGAACATCGTAAATTAATTGATTAATCTCTGGATATAATGGCACGGTGTTGTGCGGTAAACGGTCGAGCTGCGGTGCGGCCCGTTCGATTAAAACCCAACTCGGGGTACATTGACTAGCCGATTAGCGAACGAGCGTCGGAGATTGGTAGAGCAGAAGTAACGCCTCTGATACAGCGGCTCGCCAGAGCATCGTGGTACGCCCGTGACAGGAGACGCGGGTTCCGGGTGTGCGAAGAACTCCAGACTATTCCGTGCCGTTCGCCGCGATCGCGCGACATCCCGAGAGATTCCCTCTACGGTTAATGTTCGGCACGATATGTATAGTGGCGCTTATTCGATTCGATCGATAGAAACCATGAGATATAACGTCCAACCGGCGTATAATGTACGCGCATATGCAATGGTACGTACAGCGATTGGCTTATCGTGCACGTCCGCTTCGTACACGCACGTTGCCGCGGTCTCGTAATCGGCTAGGCTCGGCGAGCATGCAGATGTGCGTGGAGCATGCGGGACGGTCATTGGCACTTTGAGACATGATCGCGGCATAGTTATTGGCACATCGCCGTCGGGATCCAACCAATGGGTCGGGCAATTCAGGGTGATATGGCCAATCGGAAATGTTTCTTCGATTGTCAATTCTCAATTTTTCGCCTTCAAGTATTTTTATATAGTTCGATATCACTGGCATTCTAATCGACATAGGGCAGAGTGGGGTAAAATGGAAACTTGGGGTAAAACGGACAATTTTTACCCATTTCCTCGTTTACCATAGGACAAGAAGGCCGTGGAGTATGCGGGACGGTCACTGGCAGTTCGCGTCAGGATTGCGGGATAGTTATTGGCACACCGCCGTCTCGATCCCACAAATGGGTAGGGCAATTCAAGGTGATATGGACAATCGCAAATGTTTTTAACGTCGTATCGAGGATCTCCAATTTTCCGCCTCCAATACTAAGGAATTATTTTTATACAGTTCGATACTACTGGTATTCTAATCGACGTAGGGCAAAGTGGCGTAATATGAAAACCCGGGTCAAAACGGACCACTTTTACAAATATTCGCCGAGCATAAGCCAAACAGGCAACCTTCTTGCAAATCGTCGAGCCGTTTTACCTCGCTCTCCGCTATCTCTCATCCCCGATAAAAAAAAAAAAAAAAAAAAAAAAAAAAAACCATGGTAATATCACCCTATCCTAGGCCATTGGCTATAGGTCGCTTAGTCGTTCGGAGGCCGACGACTGCGCAACGTCTAGCCTATTCACTTCGCGCTCGAATACGCGCCGCGAAGTGGACGAGACCGTCCCTCGATCTTCCTCTCTCATGCTCAGATTCCCGGGAACGCGGTGCCCGAACGAGAAAGATAGGCTGCGAGATGAGACGGGAATACGCGCGAGGCTGCGCGCGAGATAGGCTATGCATTCGGCCGTGTATCACGTCATCTCGTCCGCGTGAGCGATAGCGAACATGAATGGCGACTCTCGGCGCGTCCGCGAAAGGATCATTCCCCGCGCGTCGCGGTCCCGGCAACAGCACGCCCCGATCTTTTTATTTTTTTTTTTATTTTTATTTTCCTCACACACGCACAGGTACATCGTCGGAGTGCGACGTCCGTTGCCGCTATGCAACGAGAGATAACGACATCTCTCGCGAACGCAAAGTAATCGCGAACGAATACGGCGAGATAATCGCACCGAGGCTAAACCCCGTGGGAGATAATTATTCTCGCGGGTAGGCGCGAACGCACCGATAATTCGAGTTTTTATGACAAGGGCTTGGGACGCCGTAACGAGAACGTGTTGATGAAAATTATACGATTGTTTTGCAGGCGGCCTATTCGCGGCACTTTTTTCCCGCCGATGACCGCGATCTTCGCTCAGGATTCTCTCGAGTTTCTTGAACCCTTTCTCGATATCCTCACTTTAATATTATTTTTATTATTTTTTTTTATAAAAAAATTATAAATAAAAATTTTATTACAGTTTTATTTATCATTAATTAACATTGTTATGGAAGTAAGTGAAAAGCGGCGGTCTCCTAAAAGCCGAATAACTCTCCAGTTTACACATGAATAATCCAGCGACACACGGTTAAACCCCGTGGGAGATAATTATTCTCGAGGGTAGGCGCGAACGCACCGATAATTCGAGTTTTTATTATAAGCGCCTGAGACACTGTAACAAGAACGTGTTGATGAAAATTATACGATTCTTTTGCAGGTGGTCTATTTGCGGCCTTTTTTTCCCATAGTTGACGCGATCTGTGGTCAGGTTTTCTTCGAGTTTCTTGAACCCTTTCTTGATGTTCTTACTTGATTATTATTATATATATTTTTTATTATTATCAAACAGTTTGAGCGCTCCAATCACGCACGAATACGGCGGGGTAGTCGCATCGAGGCTAAAGCCCGTTGAAGATAATTATTCTCACGGGTACGCGCGAATCCACCGATAAAGCGAATTTTAATTATAAGCGTTTGAGACACTGAACACAGTAAAAAATAATTTCGTCAAATCGGAATACAAAGTTTTGTAAAAATAATTTTGTTAAATAACTGACAAATTCATTTGTTCAGGTTTGAATATACAAACCTGTCTTTTTATTTCCCGTGTAATTAACAAGTTTTGTTTGTACTTGTATTTCAAAAACTGGGAGCCGGATGGTGCGATCAGAAGATTAACAAATTAAAAATTGTGTGCGTGCATAGACAATAAGTTGTAAAAAAGTACAAACTTTTTTTACGTGTAACGAATGTCTCGATGAAAATTATACAATTATTTTACAGGCGTTCTATTCGCAGCCATTTTTTTTCTTATCCATGACGCGACCTTTGCTCAGGATTCCTCCGAGTTTCTTGAACCCTTCCTCGATGTCCTCACTTGATTATTATTATTCTTTTATTTTATAAATTACAAAAAAAAAAAAAGAAATTTCATTATAGTTATTTTTAATCGATCAACATTGTTATGGAAGTCATTAAAAAGCCGCGGTCTCCCAAAAGCCGAACGACTCTCGAGTGTGCGCGCTCTCCACGCACTCGTCGGCGTTTAACGGCCGCGAGCGGTCGGGAGTTTCATCGCAACGCTCATCTCATCTCTTTAGCTTTCCTCCTCCGTCTCGCCCTCGTGATTCGCCTCGCGCCTCCTCGCACTCGGCGTCTTTCTTCTCCCCGGTGGACTTGAAAATCCGGTCGCATTAAGATATCTATCAGAACAACGGATGTGCGCCATTAAACTTTTACTTTATTTAACGCTCGGGGATGCGCGGAGTCGAAAGCGCGGGCTGCGCGGAATATCGGCGCGCGCATACACGGAATCGCCGGTGAGTTTCGCCAAGTGCAATGTCGCCGAAACCAAAAACCATCGGAACGAGAGATAGAAAAATCTTGAGTCCTCGAGCGGCGCAAATGTAGATAAAAGCGAGAAAGAGAAGCAATTTTTTTTTTTTTTTTTTTTATGTGCGCGAGCTTCTTGGATTGTTCCACCAACGTGTAATTATTGTCCACGTTTGTCCTTAATGACCGACCGTTACGTGCCACCGTTTAGAATTGCTAATGACTCTTCGGGGGTCTTGTCCGCTCGCAACGTCCATCGCTTTCCTTCCTCCCCCTCCCAGCCGATGTCAATACGCAACTGAAACTCATTACTGGGCGTACCGACTAATTAGATGAAGGCGACAAATGATCTCGATTATATTCACGAGTCGCTTCGTCGATCTATAATTAAAGGTATAAATATAATCCGGTCTGGCAATGATTGCCCCCGTCCAAAACTCATTCTCCACATGCGCTGTGGGTGAAAATAAACAAAGCTTTTTCAATCGTAAATTTGATGAAAAGTATTCGAAGCCGTTCGTTCATATGCGAAATATACTTAATTCAGCGGCTTTTTTATTATTACGGGATATAATTTTGTATTTAGAATTTTCTTTTATAATAACGAAGGAAATGCTATATATATATACATTGTTTCGGCGAAAATATGCTTCGCCGAAACAGATAGATTTTCCCGCCCCGCAAATAAATATTCATTTAGTTTAAAAAGTATTAGTGAAAGAGCTTTATTGCCAAAGTTAATATTTACAGTTATCTTCTTGTACTTAATTTTATGCCTAATGCTAACTTTACACCTTGGCAAAGGGCCATCGACCTGCGTCCTTCAGCCCAAGTTTAAATAAATATTTAATTAAATCAAATGAATATTTATTTAAACCAAATAGATATTTCTTTGCGGGGCGCTCGTCAAATAAATTATTTTTCTGTGTGTGAAGTTCGATTGCACCGGCTCGGATAATCCGTCGTCTATGTTTGTGCGCTAGAGCAAATCCGACGCAAGAGAGAAATTAAAATTGTGAGAGAAATTATGCTCAGTCCGCACAATTGGTACGGCGCTTTACCGTAGTGACCTGCAAAGGGTTAAATTCAACCTGGCAATATTCGGCGCGCTGATAATGGTCCCGGTTCGCGACTGAGCACACGGAAGTTCAACGACCGGTGAAGATACGCGTATATCCAATCTCAACTTCAATTATCGATACGCGAACGCAACTCTGCGCGCAGTGTTCGCCTCGATACCGACGAAGAAACGAGCTTCTTCACTCATCGACGGGATACGCCTCCCTCTCGTCGTGAACGTAACTGGCTGTCCGTGTGCACGCACTCAGAAAGTTACGACGCACGGGCTCGTTACGCATGCATAGGTGTGCTGCCCGTAAAATATATAAAGACACAGCTTCGCTCTCTATCGTCACGCCTGTTATTCCGCGGCATTAAAACGTGCAAAAATAAAAGATACGCGGCTCCTAAGCGCGTATTTACTCTTCCGAATCCGTCGCTCGGAACGACGGCGAAGATTTGCCCGATTCAAATACATATTTCACTTCGTAACATTTATTAATGAAACGTAAGTACGAAATTATCATTTTCGCGACCTACTTTCTAATACTTCTGTGT
Source organism: Exephanes ischioxanthus (assembly GCA_958510785.1). Classification (NCBI taxonomy): domain Eukaryota; kingdom Metazoa; phylum Arthropoda; class Insecta; order Hymenoptera; family Ichneumonidae; genus Exephanes; species Exephanes ischioxanthus. Next base: position 7,008,604 of record OY294025.1, read on the forward strand.
AGCTCTGTAGCAACTGTGTAGCAACTGTGTAGCAACTGTGTAGCAGCTGTGTAGCTGTGTAGCAACTCTGTATCAACTGTGTAGCAACTGTGTAGCAGCTGTGTAGCTGTGTAGCAGCTCTGTAGCAACTGTGTAGTAGCTGTGCAGCTGTGTAGCTGTGTAGCAGCTCTGTAGCAGCTGTGTAGCAGCTCCGTAGCAGCTGTGTAGCTGTGTAGAAGCTGTGTAGGGACTGTGTAGCTGTGTAGCTGTGTAGCTGTGTAGCTGTGTAGCTGTGTAGCTGTGTAGCTGTGTAGCTGTGTAGCTGTGTAGCTGTGCAGCTGTGCAGCTGTGCAGCTGTGCAGCTGTGCAGCTGTGCAGCTGTGCAGCTGTGCAGCTGTGCAGCTGTGCAGCTGTGCAGCTGTGCAGCTGTGCAGCTGTGCAGCTGTGCAGCTGTGCAGCTGTGCAGCTGTGCAGCTGTGCAGCTGTGCAGCTGTGCAGCTGTGCAACTGTGCAGCTGTGCAGCTGTGCAGCTGAGTAGTTGTGTTGCTATTACCGTTTTTATATGTTATAAACAACATAATACACGTTTGGAATACACTCGAGGCTGCTATGCCAAACGAAAGGCGATCGAAATTTTGCTCGGGTTTTAGCGGGGATCCGCGATCCGCAAAGACTTCGAGAGACGAAGGCGCCCGGGTCTGTCGGGACCGCGGACTCGGTGCGAGAGAGCCGGTCCCAGCCCTTTCTCGTTAGCCGCCGACATTATATTACCCATCGACGAGCATACATCATACGTATAGCCAAGTTTTTTTTATAAGTAGTATCTACAACAGGCATGAGAAACATTTGCAGCTCGCATTTATTTCGCGTGCTCACAGGGAGAGAGAGAGAGGAGGTTATACAGCGGCGGTGGATCGCGGGAGAGAAGCCGGAGTCAGAGGACGACGCCGACGTCGGGGCAACGCCGCGTGGGCAGCACCCTGAGAGTGCGCCCGGGACCGCGCGAAGAATTGATGTAGTGCATCTGGCGAACAATGCACGCCCGCCTGTATGCATATATAGGCTCCGGTATTATAGTGAGTTCTTCGTTGCGCTTCAAATGCATCAACCTGAACTGCCCGCTCGGTTCTGGTTGCCCACACGCTCGGAGCACACGTGTTTCGCGGTGTGATAAAAAATAACAGTAATAATGAAAAAAAAAAAAACAAAAAAACAAAAAGGAAGAACAGTAATCTGAGGAAAATCATCGGTCGAGCGGAAACTCGGAGGGAAAATAATTTCTCTGGGCGAATAAAGCAGAGTAAATATGATGCGGTTATTAGTATTCCGCAATCTCAATCGCGGGATCGATTAATCATCGCGGTTATCTCGGAGACAAGCACGAGGGGAGAGTCGGCTTGCCACACTTGACGGGACAAAACATTTACCGGGCGTTGTCGGCACGGGACGACGGAGGAAGAGGGAAGAGAGACGAGCTCGCGGTACTTGGACCGGGAGATGCATCGGCCAAGTCTCTCGCATTGTTGTACGGCTCTCTCGATCCTATCGCGGCTCTGGACGTTGTCGTGAATCGTAGGACACGCATGGTTCGCATCCGGGCCGCGGTGCGAGAGGGGACCGAGAAGAAGCGGCGGGGGGAAGGGAGGGTGAGAAGAGACGAGCCGGAGAACGCGGGGATGAAACGAATCGACCAGCTAAAAAGCTTTGCGGTTCTTCCCAAAATGACTTTTCCGCGAATGTCCACAATGTTTTTTTTTGCTGACTTCGCCATTAATTTTCCATCGATCGACCGTAAGGAGTAGAAAATAATTTTGCAACGTCGGAATACGAAGTTTCGTAAAAATAATTTTATTGAATAAGTGACAATCTAGTTTGTTCAGACTTGGATATACAAAACTGTCCTTTTATTTCCCATGTCATCAACAATTTCAGTTTGTAGTTTTGTTTGTAAAACCAGAACCGGATTGTTGCGATCGCAAAATTAACGAATAAAAAATTGTGGTCGCCTGTGGACAATAAATTGTTGTAAAAAGTGCAACATTTTTTTCCTGTGTATGTAGAACTGCAAGAAAAAAAAAATTGAGAAATTACAAAAAAAAATATTGTGAACGGTTGTCGAGAAAAAAAAAATGTTTGGTAAAGGTGCGAAGCCTTTTCAGCCCGCGCCATCGAAATTGTTGCCACCATAGGTGGCTGCTGATTTCCCTAAGAGCCAAATAAGTAATCCCCCCCCCCCCCCGTCCCTGCCCGCCGATTCTTTCCCTTATTTTTATGTTCAACCTCTTTCCTCCAGCGGAACGAGAGGATCGCGAGAGAAAAAGACAACGCGCGCTCGCACTCCGCCCGGTGCAACACGACGACCCTTAAGGGACACTCTCGTGGAGCCTCGTGCGAGTTCCCATTTGGTGGAGTCTCCGAGTGAGACTCCTCGTCCTCGCCGCGTTGAAGGATGTTGGGGTCTCGGTAGTGCGAGAGCCGGACAAGGTGAGGTAGGCGAGGAGGAGTCGAGCGTACCGCGGCGAGAGAGTCCAGACCGAGGACAACGAGGCCGTGGAGGAAAGGTCCAGACAGCGGGCGAGAAAGGGAGCGAGAAGACGGCGCACGAAAAGCCGGGGCAAGTGGAAGAGCGAAAGAAAAACATTGAGAACGAGAGAACGAGTCGGAGCAGGGACGTTCGCGAGGGGGAAGGGAGGAGGAGAGGAGGACGGCGAGAGGACGAGAAGCGGAGGGAGAGAGCGAGAGGAGTTACGAGAGAGTCCCGCTCCGCTTGACAGTGAGGTGTCGGGTGGTCGGAGCCCGGCTCGCTGTCAACTTGTCAGCCTGTCAGCCCACGCACGTTGGCACCGCACTCGTTCCCTCTCTATTCATCTCGCTTCCTCTGTATCCTTTTTCCTCCGCGTGCGCCGGTCCACCGGATTCACCGATGCCGCGATCTCGTCCTCCATCAACGGCCCGGCGAACGCACCGGGAAGTTCTCACACTTGATTGCCACGCATACATTCGTAATCATCGGTGGGACGGTTAAGCGGGAAAGGCTCTCGTTGAGGCCTCTTACATTGTTTCGGGCAAGTGGATCCAGCGGGCGACGGCGACACTCGACGGCTGTACGTATGTATTATATGTACCTTTATGAAGCCGGCTGCGGTCGGCGAGGCGTGCGAGAGATCCCCGATGTCGCGGGTCTGGCAGGGGAATTAGCGCGAACGGCGTCGCGGCCTCGGGACGCGCGTGTCGATTCCCAGGATCCTCCGCTGCCGCTCCGTCTTTACCGATCTTTCTCTCCGGACCAGTTTCTCTTCTTCCTGGTCCGTTTCGTCTAATGAGCTGCGAGGGAAAGCGCTCGAGGCATCGGTTCTGGAGTGCATGTACCCGCGGTACAACGACTGTCCGGACGGTGGCGAAAAACCAGATGCTGCCCAGGAATCTTTCGTAATGATACCTATTTTTGTCACTTTTTGACATCACTTACGTTTACTCACTTAGGTTTGAAAATCCTGACTTTTGTACCGTAAGTGACTTCATACTGGACGTCACTTCCGGTTTGAAAATCTTGATTTTTTACCGCGAGTGACTTTATACTGGACGTCACTTCCGGTTTGAAAATCTTGATTTTTTTTACCGCGAGTGGCTTTATACTCGAAATGACTTGAGGTTTAAAAATCTTGATTGTTTACCGCAAGTGACTTCATACTGGAAATCACTTGCGGTTTAAAAATCTTGATTTTTTACCGCAAGTGACTTCATACTGGAAATCACTTGCGGTTTAAAAATCTTGATTTTTTACCGCAAGTGACTTCATACTGGAAATCACTTGCGGTTTGAAAATCTTGATTTTTTTACCGCAAGTGACTTCATACTGGAAATGACTTCGGGTTCGCAAATCTCAATTTTTTATCAGAAGTGGCGTCATACCGGAAATACGGCACTTCGGATTCGAATCTTTCATTTTTCGACCGGAAGTGACGTCATACCGGAAATACGGCAGCTCCGGATTCGAATCTTTCATCTTTCGACCGGAAGTGACGTCATACCGGAAATACGGCAGATCGGATTCAAATCTCTCATTTTTCGACCGGAAAGTGACGCCGCTTCCGTCACTTGAGAGTGATATTCGCACACCATGAATCTACGGAATGGAGTGCACGCTTCAATCTGTACACTGAGAGAAGGATCTAGTAAAAACTACCGATCATCTAAGAAAAAATTACCATAGCCCATAGTGCCCTAGTAGGGCACTAGGGCACTATGGCTGGAAAGTCTCAGATTTTCCAAGAATTTTTACCACAATATCTACGAAAAATTCTTATAAATCCGGTACTTCCTACAATAGGTGGTCCTAGTTCCCTACTGCTGCGTGCTATGGTAATATCTCTCAAGCGATATAGTCATATTTACTAGATACTTCTCTCAGTGTACCCGACACAGACGTAGCGATAAATGTTTTCGAGCCGGACTGACGCATTCCCGTAGCCGTGTCGCTAAATCTCACCTGAGTATTTGGAGCCCGAACTGTGGAACAACCTATCACCGATTGTCCGACACGTACATTCTCTCTTCGTTTTTTCTTAGGCGCGTTCGCGAGTCGTTTTTTTTTTCTAATGGACCTGTTATGAGAATAAGAACTTGCGCGTTATTATGCCCGGTTCTCGGCTTAAGGAGTCGGCACGCGGTTGTTCCGTAGCGCTGGTTGCATAGCCTGGTGGCTGTTGTAGCGCTCTGGGCATCTTACCTCACGGGGAGTCGAACCGATTAAATCGCTCGGAGGCCCCCATTCGTTCCGGAGGAGCGAGAGAACCGCGAGAGATCCCGGCCGATCAGAACCGGGAACGCGTATATGATAATTTAGTGGGTAACCGGAGCCAGCCAGTGAGAGAGGGAGATGGAGCGAGGATTATAGCGAGAGGCCGGTCAATGGTCGCGCACCTGTTTCTCTAAACCTCGCTCTCGGGTCAAGGCACGTCTAGGCTGTTCAAAGGCCATTACCCCGATATCCTCGGCTACCACCGACGATTCCACACATTCCCCCTCTCAAATCGCGCGCGCATGGACCACTTCGACGTAGCCACCACGTGCATCCGCGCTTCGCGTTCTACGATACGTCGTGCGTTGTACGCGCGCTGTTCTCATGTAAATGTTGTTTGGATAGATGGACAGGTAGATTAGCTCATCAAGCCCTGAGACAAATCCCCTAAGGACCGAGCGATGTGGAGCAGCGTTAGGGATAGCGAATGGTGGAACAGCTCTGATGGAGATTTCAGAGTGTCATAGCAAGTTCTGATGCGGTTCGGAGAATGTCTGACGAGGTCTTTGCAGGCTACAATGTAAACGTTTGATGAATTCCAAAAATATCAACGAAGTTCGAATTTACTTGCGGGGTGTCGAAAAGATATGTTGGTATTTTAACTCTACTTCTAATTGTTACAATTCCACACGGAATTGAAACGATAACGTGTCCACCTTCACAGTCTTGGCGTTGTTGTTTCAATAACATGAAGGAGTAAGAATTGAAATTAGATTTGAAAAAAACAATTTTTTTCTTTGGCAGTCCGCAAGCTAATTTTTTTTTCCAGTGCAGCTGATACTGGAAATACCGAAGGTGTTTTCACAGACAATTTAAGTGAGTCTACTCGCAGGTTTGTTTTCCCTCATTGACCCAAGAAGAGGTTTCCGGGTCTAGATCTTTCTGGATCAGGCGGGATCAGACGAGGGATTCCAGTTTGCACACCCAGACTCTCATCTCTATTCGTATTCCGCCCATTTTTTTTTTTTTTAAATCCACGATATAATTTATTAATATTTTTGCTCTTTGATATCTTGTTTGATAATGCATTCCTCAACGTGTGGTGAAGCACTTTCCGGTCCGAACAAAACCGGGAGAAGCGCGGTCGCCAATGAATAACCGGCCGGCCTATTCATTAGCGGGTACACACAGTTGCATTATGCTCGTTAATATTCATGAGACCATGTATTATGTCGCCGAAGGACGATTGCAATACCGATTTCATTTGCTCGTGGCGGGAGGATGGTCCGCTCGTTTCGCTTTTCCACTCCTCTTCCTCGCCGTCCTCTCTTCTCGTTCTTCGTCCCCGTCTCCTCGCGGGGCACGGTGCGTAACCTTTTTCCGAGAATCTGGGATGACGTTAATCGGATTCGTCGAATGGAATTCGAGAGGAGAAGCGAGGCAGGATCGTCAGCTTGGAACAGTCGTCACCGGACGATCACGGCAAAGTGTGCGAAGCTTACATCGACGAAAGGATCGCGAAGGATGCCGCGCGACGGCGTACGATACATCTAAAGCTCGCCGACCCGGTTGCCTTAAGATGATTGGCTTACAGATTCGCATAATCCCTCGTCAACGTTTCACAATGGTACTTGTTTTATTTACGATCGAAGACAAGCGAAGGGTCGAGAAGTCGAGTCATATCTGCGCTATGAAAAAAAAAAAAAAAAATGGTACATCTTATGTACAATTGTGATGAAAAATTTACGCACTTTTAGAGTGATATTAAAGTAAATTATTATAATTAATGTACTTTTATAGTAAATTCAACGTGAGTTATTAATAATAAAAGTATTCCTTAAGTTTTTAGTATGATGTACATTATTCTCTCATCACAGTTGTTTATGGAATTTAATACATCAGTTTATGCATATAAACTTCCAGTAACAGTACATTAAACTTGGTATGCATTTTTTTTTTTTACATTGTGCGCAAAATTATTTCCTTTGAACTTCTACCGAGAATCTGCAATAAAATTCACTGTAAAAAAATTCGCATGAAATTTAATGCATGAACTGGTATATTACATTACAATTGTGTATACAATTAAAGTACAATTCGGGTGAAAAATTCACGTACACTATATTAAAAACTTCAGAAATATTTTACTTTTGATAATTTACTTTAATTTCACTGTAAAAGTTCATCAATTTTTCATCACAATTGTACATTAAATTTAATTCACTATTTTTTCCACGAAAACTTTGATTCCTATCAATTAAATGTAAAATTTTTCTTAAACAGTATTCGATCCCATCGACAACGCAGCACCGCCGATGCCAATCAAGAGATTAATTATCGCGAAAGAAATTACATCCGACGATTTTATTATACATATATTTTTAAATGTATTTCTTTCATTCGCTCTCGCAGTGATGTTGATCGTCGCGAAGCGAACGACACCGTGACACAGTTCAACACCCACGACGTCGCTTTCGAAACCGCGAAGGATAAATCAGCCGGGAGTCAGGGACGATAAGAGAGGCCCACGCGCGTCCACCTCGTAAACGTCGATAATTAATAATAGAAAATTGACAAGACGTTGATTAACGATCGGAATCTGCGGGGGGGAATTGAGATTCGCCCGCGTGCGACAGTATACACGTACGTCGTACACGCGAGAGGTCAGATATCCTTTTTTTTTTTATACATATTTTTTTTTTTTCAATCCCCGTCACGCAACCCCGAGCGTGCAGATAACTCGCGGATGTCCGCGACTACGAAACTCGTACACACGCAGCTGCTGAAAACATATCGGGTACAAGTTGTGCAACGTTGTCCGCGCCGCCGCATGCACGAATGGTAAAAGCCCCGTCCGAAACGCGTGCTCTTTATAAATGGCTCGCCTCGTCGATTCCCATCAATCCCATCGATAATGCACCATCGCCGATGCTAATCGAAAGATTAATTATCGCGAAAAAAATTAATTATAACCACGGCTTTCTTTACATCCGCTCGTCCCTCCGCGCGAATGATGCACATACCCCCCCCCCCCCCCCCCTCGCCCCTCGGCTCTGATCTCTCGTCCTGCATGTACATACAATCCAAGCAAAAAAAAAAAATAAAAAAAAAAAAAATAAAACAATGTTATACGATTCCGTTGGTCCGAAGCACGTAACTGGCTGCACTGTAGTCGCGGTGGGGGGCGGGGGGGGGGGGCGCATTAAGCGCAAAAAAAGGTACATACATCGTCGCTGGGAGCAAAAATCACGCGAGCAATAATTAACCAGGGCGATTATTACGATCGATAAATAACCGAATCGACAAGTACACTAGCGCGCGGCATGAAAACGCGGCGAGGCGGATGCGCGCACCCCGCGAGACCTGTAAAGCGCGCCAAATAAGGCCCAGAGGGTGGAGAGAGAGAGAGTGAGAGAGAGTAAAAAAAAAAAAAAAAAAAAAAAATTCGTATCGTTTTTCCCCCGACTCTTTATTCGGTAGCCTCCTCGCATGGATGCCGGTGCAGCGCTGCCGATCGGCCGAGTGGCGCGTACATGCGATCGAACCCGTGGATCCCGAAGCGCGGCCGACGGGGCCGTTGCGGGTCGTGCAGGACGCACAAAAGCCGCCCCGCGTGTACGCGGGCCACGCCAATTTGTACGTGCGTGCCGAGGGTACTCGGGCGCACACAATAAACCGGACGAGTACGATATACGCAGTCGTTCGGGATGCATCGGACACAGTGACGCAGTATTCGCCAACAAGGTGTACGCGCCGCGCATACCCGGGACGTTGTGTTCACGCACACGCTCGTGCGAGGACGCACACCGCTCTCACCGGGCCCGAGAAAGAGAGAGAACCTCACGGTGGAGGCGCTCGACGGTGAACGGGGAAGAATAAGGAACGGGCCTCGTTGTTACTTCCCCGGCCGAGAGCGCAGAAACCCGCGTGCGTTATAATCTCGATATCCCATATATCCATGTAGCCCGAGACATGCCTCTCTTACCCATTTTAAATATAGCATCGTGTAATTCATAATAAATGACTTATAAATGGCAATGTACGTTTTTGCGAAAGAACCCATCTCTCGCGCCGGATGGCCCCGCGCGCATGCGCGTGTGCTCGCATGCGCATGCGAGCATGCGAGCACGTCGGTGAGGGGCCCTCGTTGGCGCGCATGCGCGTGTGCGCGTTATTTGGGCCCGCGCGTGTGCGCCGGCGCGAGAGCCTCTTCGTACGGGCTCTCGGTGAGCGCGCAACTCACGGCCGAGCGAGAGAAGCAGAGGGGATGCTGCGCTACGATGCGCCGCGCGCTCGAGAAAGAGGAAGACTCCTTCGCTCCTCATCTTCTTTCGCTCTTCTCCGCGGCACCCTCGCGACCTCTCCGATGCAATACATTTTCTCCCACCACATTCGCTGGCTTTCTGTTTCTCTCTCTCTCGCACTCTCTCTTTATCGGGCGCTTTTTCTCCGTCTCGCTGAGGGTTTATACCGTCCCGCACATGGCAGTGTGCAACTTTCCGGTTGAGTTCGGAATGGCAATATACGCCGCCGACACCATATCACGTGCCTCGGACTCGCGAGGCGGCCCGTTTGTTTGTTGCTTTATTATGTATAACACACGGCATTACCATCCCGTTTTGCTCGTCGTCTTCTCCTGTATGCTTCTCCGCAAAGCTGTCTCCCTCTCTCTCTCTCTCTCTCTCTCTCGCTCTACGACTTCGATGATTTAGATAAATTGACGATGGCCGAGCGTGGCATAGTGCACTCCGCTCGGCTGCGGGGAAGAAATCTCACCGGGCTAAGCGTCCGGCGCACCGAAGTGTGGGCATTATAACTTTCGAGGGCTTCTTTCTACGTGGTGTCGGTTCGTAAATTCCCTCGGTCGCCGGGGTGCCGCCGATCCTCGCTCGGCTAAATTCGTCGTACCTTTTGTGTGAATTAGCGATATTACTCTTGGGGGAAAAATTTAAATTATGATGGAAAAATAAATGAGTCGGGAGAGATCGATGGAGCAATGGATGCGGGTTTAGAGACGGAAAATAAATTCTTCTGCCAGCGTGATCTTAACACGTCGGATTGGAATGAATTTTATTTAGATCCCAAACACGGAACGTGTTCGCTGAGACGGTACTCTTGAATTCAGGCGAAGAGGTTTTTTTTTTTTTTTTTTTTTTTTTAAAGAAATCACGCAGACTTTGAGAGCTATGCATATTTCGTGGGTGAACAGAGAGTGTTGCATTCTGTGAGAAAAAATATGTAGAATTTATTTTATAGTTTGTGCACTGCTGCAGCGGAAAATACTTTACGTATACTGGTAACATTTTTTTTTTTTGATCGTTAAATCTGTCACTGATAAGGTCCGACAGACGCCTTTTCAGGACCCGATGTAAGAATATAAAATTCATTTTATAGCCTGTTCACTGCTGTAGCGGAAAAATTTTACACACCCTGGTAACATTTTTTGGCCGCTATATCAGGCACTGGTACGGTCCGAAAGAGGCCTTTTCAGGACCATATCAATCCTCGATGTAAAAATATTAAATTCATTTTATAACTGGTTCACTGCTGTAGGGAAAAACATTTTACGGACCCTGGTAACATTTTTTTATCGCTACAACAGGCACTGTAAGATCCGAAAGAGGCCGTTTCAGGACAATATCAAGTCCCGATATAAAAATACAAAATTAATTTTATAGCTTGTTTTTTTTTTATGGTTACATAAGGCACTGATAAGGTCCGGAAGAGACAGTTTCAGAACCATATCAAGCCCCGATGTAAAAATATAAAACTCATTTTATAGATGGTTCACTGCTGTAGCGAAAAACATTTTACGCATCCTGGTAACATTTTTTTATCGGTACAACAGGCACTGATAAGTTCCGAAAGAGGTATTTTCAGGACCATATCAAGCCTCGATGTAAAAATATCAAATTAATTTTATAACTTGTTCACTAATGTAGCGAAAAACATTTTACGCACCCTGGTAAAAATTTTTTATCGCTACATCAGGCACTGATAAGGTCTTTTCAGGTCCATATCAAGACCCAAAATAATGCTCTAAAAATGTGTACTACGGCATGAGAAAATCTTACTCGGCCACCTCGCAGACTAGCGAGTCTACCCGTCCCACTATGATCTTTTTTTCCTTCTACAGAACAGTTTATCCTTCAATATAATTAATTGCTATTCAACGTTCTCTCAATCTGCTAAAAAAAAAAAAAGAAGAAATCCGTGAAAGTGGGGTCAACGTCAGAAATTAATCGCCGTGATAATTGGTCCGATGTTCATTCGCCTCTGGCTCTCGGAGTTCGCAAGACTTCGTCCCGAAGATGTAATAGATACAACGTCGGCAATCAGTGTTTTTGCTAGCTCTCGTGAGCAACCTTCCCCGCGACCGCGAGACCGAGAGGGACGGCTAAACCGAGCGAAAGAGTTGCGTCGGAGCGCGTATGCCATCGTAACTGCACGCGTACGAGAGTAGAACTCATACAGGCTCGAGCATCGGAATGATACAAGCTCGCCGGAGCGCGAGCGCGGTTCGCCGGTCCGGCAGTGCCGCGGTATTGCTGCGGGAATGAGATTCCACATCTTCCGCAGCGGGGTGCCTCGCTAAATAATGCAATAACACAAGAATTATGGCAACTTAATGATAGTTTATGTATAATTATATAGCCGGGCCGGGTTTTGCCCGTTGTACTTGTTATATTTGTATATATATATCCGAGCGAGGTGATACGTGGCAGCCGGTCTACGACCGATCGCGCACCCGAGGGGGGACGAAACCGCCGGAGCCTCGTTATAAATTTTAATTCCCTCCACGCGCTCCCCGCCGCAACAATTATATTTACGCCAGCTCATTGTCTCCGTCGCTGATGCACGCGTTTCTTGCGAGATAGGCTGAAAAAAAGATAATGAAAAAAATAATAATAATAATAATAATAACAACAATACAGTGAAGAAAAAAAAAAACCATATCGTGCAAGAATTTCAAACTCGTGCGTATCGTCGGCGAGATATGAGATAGAACTCTTGGCGATTCTCCCACGTTTCTTAGCCCCTCGATCTTCATCAAGCCAGACAGGAAATCGCTCGTTTCATGAACACATATCGAATAATTATTATAACAACAATTAAAGGCGCCGCTTGTTTCGTGTGTCATTTTTTTTTTTTTTTTTTTACATCGCGCATGCTCGCGCACGGACGGACGCTGGGCGAGAGAATCGCTTCACGCGAGGCCAGTGTCGAAGAATAATTAAAGAAACGAAATGCTTGCCGCTTAACGGGCTCTCACGTACCTTGTATAACCAGCGCGCGCGTGTGTGTATGTGTGTTTGTTGTATGTGTAGTAATTCTGGAGTATGCACGCTCGCATTATACCGAGGAGAGCGGGAGAGTATCGAAGTCGTATACAGAGCAAGGAGCCTTACTTGGCTCGAGTGTACAGAACGAGAGGAGTAGATAATTTATAAGCGTAATATGTAAAGTGGTAATGGAGCGCGTTGGTGTTGGGATCGCGTCTCCCGGGCAGTGCACGGAACCGATCCGAGGAGCACCAGAAGCCGAAGCAGGACGAGACGAGGTGCGAGTGAAGCGAGATCGAGAGGACGAAGGATCGCGACCGCGGGGTATCTCGGTCCTTCGGGCTCGTTTCCGATGCATGCAACCAATGTTACGGAGAGCAGCACGCTGAATCGGAAAGAGAGATATCGAAGGGACAGAAGCGGAACACTCCTGTCTTGAGAGCGAGGCGCGGAGGTGGAGTCGAACTCGGGGAGGTTCGGATGCTGCGGAAAGTTACGACCTGCAGCTAAGGGTCGAATTTTGGGAGTTTCGTTTGAAAACAAGATCGCTCTTGAGATCGAATGGAGGATCGAAGTTTGGCCCGAACTTCATTGCGGGCCAAAGATCTGTCTTAAGTTCGAACTTAAGAACTGTCATAAGTTCGGACTTGATTTCGTGCTTGATCTTAACTTCGATCTTCAGTTCGAAGTTAAGATCCAGCTGAAATTCGAACTTGACTTCGTGCTTAAGATCTTGAGTTTGATCTCAAGTTCTTTTTTTATTATTTTAAGTCTCTTCTCTTGGATATTCTGTTATAGCTTCTCAGTAGTCCAAAGTTAAGATCTATGTTAAGTTCGAACTTGCGATGAGTTCAGACTTAAGAGAAGAATTAAGCACGAAATCAAGTTCAAACTGAGATTCGATCTTAAGTTCGATCTCAAGAGCGATCTTAAGTTCAAACTAACGTCTTAAAATTCGACTCTAAGACTCGCTGTCTACTTTGCCTGGCCCTTTCAGACATCTGAAACGATTAAGCCAGTCATGGAGCGTGCCGTTGCCGAATCGACCGAAATGCAGGTGGACAAACCGACGGACATGCAAGAAAAAGATTATCCACTGAATTTTGGTTGCATTGCGGAAAATCTTTTTAAGGGTAGATTTGGTTGAGATTATAGAGTCCCGTGCAGCTCTGCATCTCTATAATTCGCTTCCAAATTGCGGAAAGTAAAAAAAATATATACAACCATCGTCATATATATACATTTTTTAACCCTATCGGAGCGTTTTGAAAACCCGATTTTTCTAGGCTTGTTATGATTAATTTTTTTGATTTTTTTTACGGTGAGCGACCGCGAACTGAGCGCAAGAGGTCGGTAATTGGGACAGTCACCTTATGCACTGTCGAGGATCGCGAGAAAGGGTCCTGCATGGTCCTTTCAGACATCAGACAATTGAGCCACTCATGGAGCGTGTCGTTGCCGAATCGACCGAAATGCGACTGAACAAACCGACGGACATGGAAGAAAAGAAAAGAAATCATTATCCGCCGAACTCGGCTTGTACTGCCGAAAATAATGGTAGGTTTGATCGAGCCTCTAAAGTTCTGTGGCGTTCTGCATTCCCGCAATTGGCTTCCGAGTAGCGAAGGGTAAAAAAAAGAACTTCAGGCATCTTCATATACACTCTTTTTGCCGCGATCGGAGCGTTTCGAACAATCCGTCTTTGCAGGCTTGTCATTATTCAATTTTTTGTCGAACTTTTAACCGTCAGCGATCGCTAATTGGGTGCGAGAGGTCGGTAACTGGGACAGTCACCTTGTACAGTTGGCGAGGGTCGCGAGAACGGGTGACGGGAGTGAACGCACGAGGTCCGAAAGGGGGCTGCTGATCCTACTGCTGCTGCTGCTGCATTCGAGGCCGCCACTGCACCGCTGCTCCTGCCGTTGCCGGTTGCGTGTCGAGGCTTAATGAATGCAAACCACGATCCGGAGGCAGGCCCCAGAACCCTCTACCTGTTGTTTTCCAGACCAGATAGCCTATAATTTTTATTGTCACGGGAGAAATAGCGGCCCTCTGATGGAGGCACCGGAGCTTATCTTCGGACGCTTCTTCGTTTTGTGTTCTTCCTCCCCCCCCCCCCGCCCCCCTTGCTCCCCGATCCCTGCCGACGGGTGAGAGGAGTGAAGGAAGGGGCACGATATAAAGAGAAAGAGAGAGAAAAAGGGAGGGAGAGTTAGTGAGAAGACTCCGAGTGTATAGTGGTCTGCATGCCCGTTTTGTTCTTCGCGATTCTGCCTTCCTCTTCTTCTTCTCTCTTTTTTTTTTTTAAAGATATTCTCTTGCCAGTCGTCCCGGCCAACATCTTCCACCCTCGGATACTTTAATTCTCTGCCTTCTTTCGAATTATAAATCGAATTTATTTAAGATCCCGTATAATTAGCAGCCTTTTTGAGAGCCTCGCAACATTTCCGTGCGCGTTATTTGAGCGCTACTGAGAATGAGCTCCAATGATCTTTGATTCTTTGCTTCTGGGGTATATGTAATGTTCGAAATCGATTGTGGATTTTGGGGAGCAGCTACTCCGAGAAAAATAATGGTTGGGTTAACCAAATTCCGCGGTGCAATACGTTCAAAGCTGTTGTTTGTTTGGTACAAATGAAGCATTGTTTTGTTAATCAATTATTCGCTTCAAGGGATTAAAAATGTGTCGATTAAAAAAAACATTTTTGTTTTACTAACCAAGTGACATCTTTGAATGTATGTCACGGCATTTTGCTTAATACAATCATTTCTGTTTCTCAGTGTATTTTTGTATGTTTCAGGTGCGCTATTGAGAATGCGCTCCAATCATCTTCAATTCTTTGATTTCAGGGCTAAATGCACAGTTCAAAATCGATAATATTTTTTATTGATCCGAATTGTCATTTCTGAGCGATTAGCCTCATAGCATTTCTTACCGCACATTAAGTCTCAAAGCTCCATTTTTATCTCCCAGGAGAATTCCCAGCCTCTGGCCGGAACAACTGCTTCTTCTCCTGCTACTTCCCTGTGTCTCTAGCTCTCGCTGTCCGCGCTCGGCTCCCTCAGGCTCATCGAATCCTCGTCCGCCCTTTCTCCGTGTCATTATTTTACTCTCGTCCAAGCATTCTCTAATCTCCGTCCATCTTCAGCTTCAGCCTGTCCGATCGAATAACGCTCGACGCCCTTGTCAATCTCTTTCGCTGGACATCCTTCAACGGACGCCCCATGCAAGGGTCATACCCGTTCCATCCAAATTTTTTACCCATCCAGAGTCTTCCACATTCATGTCGTATCGGTCTCCGACCAGCGAACTTCGCGATTTCTGAGTACACTGTATTCCTACTTTGTATCTGAGGTGCAGCTCTCATACCGCGGTTCCTTTTATCGAACCACCTTTAACGGACGCCCTATGCAAGGGTCATAGCCGTTCAATGGCATTTTTTTTTACCCATCTACAGGTATCCACGTCAATGGCGTATCGTTCTCCAACTAGCCAACCTCACGATTTCTGAGTACACTGTATTGGTACTTCATCTCCGAGGTGCGACTGTCTTATTCGCTGGATCTCCTTCAACGGACGTCCTATGTAAAGGTCATACCCGTTCCATCAAAATTGTTTACCCATCTACAGTCATCCACATCCATGTCGTATCCAACTAGCGAATTTCGCGATTTCTACATACACTGTATTCTCACTTTATCTCCGCGGTTACGACTCTCTCATTCGCTGGATCTACTTTAACGGACTGTCCATGTAACCCCGTTCGGTCCAAATTTGCGCAAGGTAAGCACAGGTCAGCCCGAATCAGCTTACAACTGACCTTGAGCAATACCCGTTCAATCCAAATTTTGTACCCATCGACAGTCATCCACGTGTGTGTCGTATCATTCTCTAACTTGCGAATTTCGCGATTCCGGTGTATAGGGTGAAAGTGGGAAATATGGACCGGTCCATATATCATTGATTTACGTGTTCATCAAGGTGGGCCATATTCACCACTTTTACCCTACACTATATTCCCACTTTATCTCCGCGTTGCAGCTCTCAAACCGCGGTCCATCAAGCTCCGGACGGCTTTTACAGAGTCGTCTCATTCGCCGTAATCTCCCAGCGCTTCCTCTTCTTCACATGCAACCCGCATCCAACGACTCCCATAACTATCTCGATATCTAAAATTTTTTACCCATCCACAGTCTTCCACATCCACGTCGTATGATTCTCCAGCGAGGAAATTTCCCGATTTCCGAATACACTGTATTCCCACTTTATCTCCGCATTGCGACTCTCATAGCCGCGGTCCATCAGGCTCCGGAGGGCTTTTACAGAGTCGTCTTCTTCGCGGTAATCTCCCAGGATTTTCTTTTCTCCGCATGAAACCGGCAGCCGGAGAACCAACTCCTATAACTATCACGATATCCGACACCCGGACCGTACAAGCCTATAACCAGCTTTACACCGAGGCGGACGGACCTCTTATCCGCGGCCTGGGCTACCGTGGGGGATGCCAGCAGTTTTCGCTATCCACCGTGAAAACATATTCTTCTATCTCTCCGCGCACTCTCCGGCTCTGCCGGCAATGCAAGCGCGTTAAGAGGTGAAATACGGCGAAGGGAATGAGGAAGAGCGGGCGGGAGAGATCATCCGAGAATTGCAGCGCAGCATCCGCAGCGAGGGGGAATCTCAGGGAGCGAGAATTCCAACGGTAAACCGGCGAGCGGGGCCTCGCGAGACCGCAGGGCAATCAGAGTTAACAATGTTTTATTGTTGCATCGGGGATTCTCGCGACGTTTCGTATAACCCGTCATTGCCGGAGGCCGGCGCATGCATTAAGCTTATCATAACGGTGATTGCCGGCAGCGGCCGCGCTCGATGTCGGCAATAGTTTTAACGCGATGGGGCATCGACTGTCCGATCTCACGGATTGGACCCTTCGTTCCGAACAATGGCGCTAACCCGAGGCACAAGTTTGCCCCGAAGGGCCCCTGTCAGTCGCCACTCGCAGCGGTTGTTCCTGCTCGAGCAGCTTTTCTCTAAAGCCCGTTTTTCTTCGTCTTGTTTTACCACATCTTCCACCTTGTCTCTTCTTCTTGGGATCTTTTGTTTTTCGCTCGGCCTCTCTTTATCCATCGGTATCTTTTCTCCGATAGTGTTTACGCACACCTACGTGTGCGCAACGAGCGTGTGTGCATTCGCTTAGGTGAAAGGTTGGAGAAAGAGGAGAAGGAGAGTTAGGGGGGTGCGAGGCGAAACGGGGATCGACGATCGGGCAGGAGAGCGAGACCGAACCGCGTGCGCTCACGGGGTTGAGGCACGTAACGGGAAGCCCGCTACTCTGCGCATTCATCACGCACGACCTCAGACGATGAATAAAAAAAATTAAATTAAAACATTTTTTTATTTTTATTTTTTATGAAAATAGAAAAAATAATGGAGGCGGTGGGGGAAAAAAGAGGATCGAGGACGGCGAAGAAGAGAGAGGAGAGACGTGACAACCAATTTATAACCGAGATAATTACAATATCAAGGTATGGCGGGGTATTTAATATTTATACGCTCGATAACGATTAAGTGCGCAACGGCGGGAAGGTCCCGGACCACCGCGAGCTCAACCGATAATAATTGCAATAATAATGATGATAATAATCGAGGCGAGATAATTGTTATGGGGAAATAATTTTCTTTCTTCTTTTTTTTTTTTTATTTATTTATTTTCTTTCACGTATTTTGCCACGTATTTTGTATGGAAGAATTATATGTGCATGTCGTACATAATGAACCCTTTGCTCCAATTGGACTGAAGATAATCACACTACTTTGCAGCGGATGCGGGTATGTCCCTTATGTACGTTGCTTAATTATTACGTACAATGTAATTTAACCGACGTCACTCACCGTGACGAGATACCTGCTACTCGCGATGCGTTTCGTCGTATTTGCCTCGCCCGCCTCGGGCGGTGTTCAACTTTTTAGGTAGTGGCGTTACATCTTTTCTGTTGAGTTGTGGAAAAAAAAAAAAAAACGCAAACGATTTCCGCTGCGGTGGTCTTTTTTATGTATATATTTTTTTAATCCCTTCGAGGGACTTCGAAGGATTAAAGGCTCATGTTGGTCAATTGGCTCGCGTAGAACACGAATCCATGGAAGCGCAAAATGAAAAAAGCGTCCATGAAAATTAAACTTCTGTTACAGTTTCCAAAATCCATTTGTGGATTTTTTAAAATATATGACATAAGATTTGGATATGTGGATTTTTTTTATATATGACACAAGATTAAAAAGAAAATGTCAGATTTTTTTATTATGGCGATCAATAAGTTCATTTTAAAAATCATAAATCATTACAGCCAATTTTTAAAAATCTAATAAAAAAATCAGAGTGCTTTTGAGAGTGAGTTCAGTAATGCAAAAAATCGCGGGGCCAATCGAAGATGTGAAAAGGGTTAGAACCAGGTCGAAATGATATGGAATGCCCCGTATATGGACTTCCACCAGGACAGAATTCTTCTGGTAAGAATAATTCATTAAAATCTAAGTTATAAAGTGTACCACTTGCTGAGCATAAAAATGTACTGACCTGAAGCGCATTTATCTACGGGCGAGATATCGAACACGCATGTACGATCGGTAACGCAGCGGTTGACCAATGAGCTCGTGCACTTTGGTCGTGGCCCAAGAGCTAATCGGCAAACATTGACAAACCGCACGTAGTAAGCACACCTCACGGTCAAGTGCCAAGCAAAATGGTCTTTGTTTGCCCGGCGGACCTCGCCACGACAAAACGCTTGAACCTTCCCTGCGAGACCCAGTGACAACCTTCCAGTCAATTTCTCCTCTTGGTCCCTCTCGACACCCTTCGCACAGCACTATCATCGGATCTACAGGTATCGTGGCCACTGGAGAGACATTAACGCCCTGTTCCGTTTCGCTCTGGTACTCGTACCTTGTACTGTTTGAGTAATCTTGATATAGCGCCAAAATGCGATGAATTTTCTTTACTTCACTCAGTGCGGAAATGGCAATTTTACGCACGTGCGTACAACACCCATTTTCACACCTTGTGAAGTTAAGTTTGGTACGATACTCGCGCGAAGAACTTTGCCTTAACCCGTGTAATTGCAACACTCACACACGTCAGAAAAAGTTTTATCACACTAGTATCGTAAATTACTATTTTTTTTTAAAATAATCACTGAACTCATCCGAATATAAAATTATAATTTATCGTACCTTCTCGTAAAAAGCAAGGCACTCGTGTCTTGCATCATTCGAGTCATCTTGATTTGGTGCAAAAATTCGATGATTTTTCTTTACCTCATTCCGTGCGAAAATGGCAGTTTTACGAACGTGCGTAAAATCCCAATTTTTACACGTTATAAAATTAATTTTGGTACGCGACTCTTGCAACACTCCTCTTCGTCTCGTGTTGAAGACTCACACACGTCAGAAAAAGTTGTATCGCACAAGTATCTTAAATTACAAATATTTTTCAAATCCCCAGATTAATAATCGCTGACCTCATCCGTGGATACAATTACAATTTATCGTGCCTCATAGTAAAAAAGCAAGGTACCTTGCACTGTCCGTCCACTCGAACAATGCAAGGTCATCGGAAATCGAAAGTCATCGGAAAATTCATCCAATTTTTCAAATTCCCATATTAATAATCACTGACCTCATCGTAGCATGAAACAATAATTCATCGTCCCTCCTCATAAAAAAACCCCGAGGATCTTCGACCAAGCTGCAAATGTCTTCCGAGACGATTTGTCATCGGGATTAGGGAATTAAAAGTTCCGTTCGCCAATCGAACTTGTGTCCTCCGAGTAATGTCCCCAACGAATCATTTTCGCCCTGGCCCAACCTTCGGCGCGAGCTCGCCGGCGACGCGGCTCGAGATTACTTCGGCGAAGACATAATTTTTATATCGCGTGATAAGGAGGAGCGTCGGGGCCTAGAGTAAAAAAAAAAAAGCCGAGGGCGTTAATGCGATGCGGAATTCCACGTGTGCGTCGACGATCGACGGAGGGAAAACGAAAGACGTGCCATGCCGGTTGAAGGGCTCAGCGCTCGGCAGGACGGGCTGAAAAAGGTATTTATTCGCATCGTCAAAGAACCGGCCTCTCGCTCTCTCTCTTTCTCTCTCTATACCGGCGTCTCGTCGGGCGTTCCTCGGGCAAAGGATTCCCTCGGTAATCTCATGCAAATTGTTAAAGTTCTCCAACGGGTGGAGGAGAGAAACTAATGTGATTTGTTTGGGCGCGTTCGACGACGGGTGAATATAATATTGATGGGTTTGACGTGGGCTTGTATATCTATATACATGCATATCCACAGAGGCCGTGCGCGCTCTCGCGGGATGTACGGGGGACGACGGATGCTTTCGACAAGGACCCAACCCGAACCCTCCTCGTTGTTTATTAATTCATTTTACAAAAGCAAAAGCCTGCTGCTCGGCAATTCCATCTCCGGCCTGCAACAACCGTTTTGCATTCTTCCCTCGTTCGCCATCCGCGAGCGATGATGCTGTGCCGGACCGCCGCGGCGCGGTCCTATTAATAACGATTAGACATTTGTCCATTCGGAACGACAGTTCTGTTTACAATGAAAATAAGAATTTGGATGAAATTTAATGTACCGGACTGGAAGTTTTTATGCGTTAAGTCGTTTATATTTCGTGTATAATTTTGTGATGAAAAATTAATGTCCGGTGTATTAAAAACATTCGGAATTCTTTACTTTCATTTTACTATGGAAGTAATTTAATGTCAATGAAAAAGTATATTAATTTTTCATCACAATTGTACATTAAATTTACAATTTTTTTACAGTGCGACTGTAAAAAAAAAAATAGTATGATGTTTAAGGTATCGACTGCAAGTTTTTATGCAAGAACTAGTGTATTAATTGCATGCACAATTCTGATGAAAAATTAATGTTCAGTGTATCAAAAATATTGGGAATACTAAATTTTTAATAATATACTTTAATTTTACTATGAAATTCTTTAATTTTAATAATTTACTTCAATTTCAATGAAAACCTGTATTAATTTTTAATCACAATTGTACATTAAATTGAACGCTTTAGTTTTTGCATAACAACATCCGTTCCGGTGAATTAAGTTTACAATTATTTTTTTACAGTATACGTAAGACCACCCGACAATTATAATTAAACGGCTATACTCATCCTCGTACACTTGTCGCAAATAGTTTTCTGTCGATAAGTACAATTAAATAAAAATATTAATGACTCAAGGAAAATTCACTTGCGGGCTGCCAAAGAAAAAAAAATTGGTTCCATTCTTACAATTCCATACGGGATCCATACGGGAAACGATAACATGTCACCTTGACAGTCTAGCCGTCGTTGTCACAATATCATATGGAACTATAAAAATTGAAATAAAAAATATTTCCTTGGGCAGCCCGCAAACGAATTTTTTTTTCCGTGTACATATCCACCTAGGCCTTGCGTGCTACAGCGGGGGAATGTACACAGTAAAAAATAATTCTGTAAGATCGAAAAAATAATTTTGTCAAATAAGTGACAAATTCGTTCGTTCATGCTTGAATGTACAAACCTGTATTATTTCCTATGTCATCAACAATTTCAGTTTGTACTTTGGTTTGCAAAACCAGAGCCGAATGGTGCGACCGGAAAATGAACAAATAAAAAATTCCGGACGTTGGTGGACAATGAGTTGTAAAAAGTACACACGTTTTTTTTACTGTGTACGGTTTTCGGATGTTGCGACAAGGACCCAACCCGAAACCCTCCTCGTTCCTTATTAATTAATTTTACAAAAGCGAAAGCCTGCTGCTCGGCAATTCCATCCCCGGTTTGCAACGATCGTTTTGCTCGTCTTGATCTTTCCCTCGTGCGCCATCCGCGAGCGTTGATGCCGCGCCGGACCGCCGCGGAGCGGTGCGATTAATAACGATTAGACATTTGTCAATTCGAACCGACAGTTCTATTTAACGTTAGACCACCCGATAGTTATAATTTACACGGCTATCCTCGTCCTCGCACGCTTGTCCCGCCGTCCACGGATACGTACTGTGATCTATATGGGTATTCCGTACGATCGTACGGTGGTTCCGTGCGTGACCCGAACCCGTCACGCCTCAGCCGTGCGATTAATCATCCGTTTTAATTGCCAGACAAATGGAGGTATTAGGCTTTCGCCCGCGCTCAACTTCTACCTACGCGAGTGTGTACGTGTATGAAATTATATATAAATGGTAGTCGGTTGTACCTGTTACTCCGCGTTGCCGAGACTTAATATTCTATTAACCTCGGACTGGCTTGACTCTCTCCCCGGGCAATACGTGTGCCCGTTGGCGTCTCTACTTACTTCGTTTTTTTTTTAGAGTCTGTACACTCTTCCCTGCTTTGCGCAATCGCGCCTCGGAGAAGAGAAACCGAAATACAATAGATTGATCGGGGAAAGACCAACGAGAGGGCGAAGACTTGTTCTTCAATTTGGGCATTTTTATGACGGTATTCTTCAAGTTGCTACTCGAGCAACGGTAAGGTAAAGGACCCAGTTTGTGATAGGGGAACCTCTAGCATAGTCGGCTCCCCCCACCATTTGATATGCAGCCAATGGGCAGCACGCATTCGGGGGGTCACAAACTGCGAATCTTGGTCCTCCTTGTTTATCCCTATGAGTTTACACGCTTAAAGTGAGAGAGCTTCGTAGAAGTGTCAGAAACTGGGTCCTTTACCTTAATACTGGCTGCGGTATTTTATATTTTCAAAGCAATATGCTAGGTCTGGGCGGGGAAAAATGAGACTGTTGTATTGATTGAGTCATCTTCTTGTCACTGATGATATCCTTGCTCAGTGCAGACGCGACAATAAGGAAGGTGGAACCGATCTCCGCTATTAATTTCCATTAAGTGATACTGACCGACCGAATCATAAGTGGGAGTCGCACTGAAGCTGTAACCGCAGATCTCGGTTCAACACGATGAAAAATTCTTGGGAGGCGGTTCGGATGAACAGGTAGGTCAACATACCTAACGGATATCAAATATCATTTGGTGTCCCACTGTTGATTGAAAACCATACCAACTGTTGATTGAATACCACTGGGTTGATTGAAAATTGGATTGTCTAGCGCACTGCTCAACCTTACTGTCGCAACGACTTCACTCACCACCTAATCGCAGAGATGCTGTCAGATGCAAATTTTTCCAAAATCTAATATTCAGGCATGAAATTTCACTGTCACTTTTGATTGACTGACGGTATCGTATATTGCGGAATTTATTGAAAGTAAAAATGCACCGTTTAATAAACATCATAATGTCGTGGTGATAAATCGTACTATATTTACCGTAGATATATAATATTTGGGAAACTTTCACGATATATCTGCTGAAAGGATCCATCAAAAAGCACAAAAATGTATTCTTTAATTTTTGTTATGTGACATTTTTTCATACCCTGCAAAACGCAGGTTATCTTCTTTTAACTTGGCGTCGAGACACTACCGTGTCTCTCGATATAGATGAGGACTGTCCTCATTATCGTCACTATCCTTACATACAATTAAGACACACGGTACACAGTAAAAAAAAGTTTATGCTTTCTACAACAACTTATTGTGCACAAATGTCCAACATTTTTGGTTTGTTAATTTTTCGATCCCTCCATTCGGTTCTAGTTTTACGAACTAACGTACAAACTAAGATTGTTAATAACGCGGGAAATAAAAGGATAGGATTGTATATTCAAACCTTGACAATCGAGTTTGTCACTTATTTAATAAAATTTTTTTTTTTTCGAAACTTCGTATTCCGATTTTACGAAATTATTTTTCACTGTGCAGCGTCTCGATGACAAGGACTTAAAAAACGATTTTTATAATCTAATGATTACAGCGATTACATGATTCGTAAAACTTCCGTTCGTCGTTTCGTCATGTTAACGTAGATACCATTGACAGGGGTAAGAACAATATCACTGAACATCTTTATCGTCGAATGGGTCTCGGTGCTTTTTACACTGAAATTTCTCAATATTTGTGCCAGTATAATTTTAGCCTCGAGCATCGCGAACTTTTGTCCTATGCAATTTCTCGGACCCGCGCTGAATGGTACGTAAGAATATGGATGTCGTGTTTTTACGTTTTCCGGCAGAAATCGATCGGGATCGAAGCGCAGAGGATTCTGCCATACTGCCGGATCTCGGTGTAGATGCAAAATCTGAATATTCACAGTTGCACCCCCGGGAATAGTGCAGTCGCCTGAAAAGCGCAAGAGCGAATGATGAGTCAATTTCTCGACGATGAAGCGTCCTACTCTATGAAACTACCGCAAAGAAGACAATTGACCTATTTGCATATCTTCTTGAAGGGATCTGCCGATGGCGGCTGCACTCGGATAGAGTCTAAGCACTTCCTTGATAACCCTCTCGAGATATCGGAGATTTGGCAATGCCTTCAAGGTCGAAGCATTGTCCGAATCGCCGAGAACATCGTCGAGTTCCTCGTGCACTTTTCTCTGCACATCTGGCTCGTTGCCGATGCAGAAGAGTGACCAGCCGATCAGAGAACCAGTTGTGTCGTGTCCCTGAAAATAAAGAGTCAAAGGGGATCCTGCTTTACACTGAGAAAATAAATTGGTTGGATTAACCAAGAGTCGCGATAACAAACGTTCAATGCTGTTATTTGTTTGGTACAAATAAAGCACTGTTTTCTTAAACGATTATTTGGTTCAATTTACTCAAAATTTGTCGATTGAAAGAAACATTTTTATTGTATCAACAAAATACACCTCTGATCGTATGTCACCGCGCATTTGCTTGATAGAACCATTTCGTTTTCGAAGTGTACAAGTTCTAAAAAAGCGTTTTTTCAGGAATTTTTTTAGTGGAGAAGCAAACAATTGAGCCCAGTGAACTTAGAGGTATGTTTTAATGTATATTTGAACTGTACGAAAAAATTTGTTTCGACGCGAAACAAAAAAGTACTGCATAGTTATTGGCCGATTTACTGCGCTGTAAAGTTCCAAATGCAAGCTTACCGCAAACATGAACGTATTAGCCTCGTTCTTGATTTCCTCGATCGTCAGTGGATTGTCTTCTCCCTCGTTCGCCTCCAGCATCAGATCTAAGAAAGCCTTCCTCTTGCGTTTGCCTGGTAACGTTCGAGCACCGTCAAGTACGCACGCATTTTCCATCACCAATTTTTTTTTTTTTTTTTTTCCATTATACAGAAGAACCACCAAACTCACCGATTATTGCCTTCTTTTCCGATACTTCGCTCACTGCATCACCCGATTTTCGTTCTTCTTGCTTTCTCACGATTATCTGCAAATTAAATTTAGGCATCCCGATTCAACCCAGTTAATTACCTTATCATTTATATTTTTGGGGATCGAAAATATAGGCAAATTTATAGTAAAATCAAGAGATATAACTTACGCGAGTGCAATAATCTTCAACATAATCAACCGCTGCCTTAAAGGATTTACCAAGGGCAGTATTGTAGAATATCCAACCCGGCCTCAACCAAGGCCGATACAATCGATTTATCGCACCCGTACTAATGCTGAATATACAATTTAAAAAAATAACACAAAAATTGTATAATGCTTTCGATGTTTTTTTTTTCACTCGTTTTCGGACTTACGCTTTAATAGCTTCTCTATACTCGCCCTTGACGGTCTCCTGAGCTCGAATGTTTGTACCCATTGCCGTTTCTAAATACGCAACACGAATAAATAATAAACGCGCATAACAATAGTGCAATTATATCCCTCGACGTTAGTTGAAAAAATTACCGCATATGACGTCCAGCGCACATCGCATGCCCAAATCGAGTACATCGAAGGGTTCGTCACCGTGAATTTTTATCGCACGCTCGATGCAACTGTTAAGTATCACTGTTTTGTCGATCATTACTTCGGTAAAATCTTCCAGTATGCTAAAATGAAAAGCCGGTGTGAGGAATTTCCGATTGTGAAACCACTGAGCGCCTGAAAAATGATTTTAGAAGATTGAAGATCTAATGAAAATGTGCCACCTCATATGAGTTCAATAAGAGCGACACGCACCGGTCGACGTTAATAGGCCTCGTCCCATCCACGGCACGAAATATTCGTACACCGGAGCCTTCGTAATTTCCGTGGTACTGTGCAATATTTTCTGAACGATATGCATAGTAATTACAAAAGTGTCAGTAATTTTTTTTTACTCGCCCGTATTAATGTATTCGGTTTCATGATGTTGCAATATCCGTGACTGGTATTGGATTATGAAGGTTTTACCTCGATATGCTCTGGCTTATGAAGATTTACAACCGGCGACATACCCATCCAAATTCGAAAAAGTCCATCTTTGTGCTGATTGGTTAAGTCCTTAAACCAGTCGATTCGATCTAGGAAAGATGTGCAGAAACGCATCAGTTACTGGATCGTGTTTTAACTCACTAGCCTATTTAACGATATTATGAGAGATAATCACTTGCCTTCCTTCCGTATCGCTAGAAGCTTCAACGCTATGGCGAAAAATGGTATCGCGTATTTGGGTCCGGGTATCTTATTCAACCGCTGACAAAACAAGTAGAATCGGTAAAATCTACCGCCGATGGTGCAGAGAATCAAAACGACTATAGCCGCGATGATCGACACGGTGACATTCATCTTCGCTGTTACTTTTGATCGGTTGACAAGCGCAACTCGGATCTACAGAACGAAGATTCGATCAAGAAAAAAATCTACGTATTGGCCCGGGTAGTTCGCTATTTCGACATAGGGTAAAAGAAGTGATTATGTCCCGCTCTGATTAGCACGTCAATAAATTATATATGGACTCGCCCACTTTCATAATTTTTACCCTAACTGGGATATCAAAGATGTCGTCTGATTGTTTCTGTGGTTCGATGTTGTATTGTGTACGTTCGAAACTACTTTGTACAGCGCGCTGCTCAACGTTTTTATTGCCACGATTTCGCTGGACTAACTAACAGCCGATAATGATAACGCTGCGCTGGACATACCACAAACGTCGACCTGTCACATCACTTTGTTTATCTTTCCGTATGCAAGCAGGAAACTTCACAGTTTTAAATTTAAGCCGTCTCAGGGAATTCATCATACTTTGTAATCGTCGAATGGACTCTCGAGGCTTTTCCCATCGAACTTTTCCAGTACTTGAGCGAGTATTAATCTAGTTATTGGACATTGCGGACTTTTGTTCTAATCCAAATTCAGAGCGATACGGTTTCATGTTCGCGGTGTGTCGACGCATGAAATTTTCACTCGCTTCGTCAAGGTGGAGAACTGTGACGTATTAAGATCGGATGGAGCTCAACGAATTGTGTCGATTGCACCTAACTCGCAGTCAAGTATTTCTCTACCCTGTACGACTTGAGAGCAAGCTTCTTCGGCCCGGTGGCTTTGGAAAATCTCAATGAACCCCCGAAGGATTCGGGATTTTCAGGTCCAGATCATGGAATGTGTTTACTCGCTGTTCTGGACTTTAGAGACCGAGAGGCGCGAGTGTGCCAGAGAGAACATCGACAGGGTTTCGCTGATCCTCGCATTCGTTAAGGTAGTCCTAGCGGACAGCCTGAGCCCACATGAGTTCAGAGAGAATTGAGAGAGAATTGCGAACACTTCTCGATGGGATAAAAATTCGAAAAAAATCAAGCATATGGAAGGTGCTGAAAAGATTGATTTTACATAATAATAACTCCAAAATATTATTAACAAATGCATAAAAAAAAATTGTTCAACAAATTCCCCGGCAACTTAACTTTTTGTTCATATAAAAACAATTTGTTAATCTTTTTGAATACGTATGAATTTTTTCAGAATTTTATCTAATTTTTGAAAATCATGTTTTTTTATTAACTAAAAAAGCAATTTTCAAAAATTAGACATTCTTGTGAGTACGATTGTATGAGTAAGCGTGTCTAAGCAAGAGTGCAGCCTTGCTGGCTATCACGGTGTATATTTTTGTCTATGAATACTACCTATTTTCCAATCTTCATTATTCCGTACCATTTTTTTTACCACTAAATTCAAATCACCAAAATTACCGACTTTTCCTTTAACGAACTATCGAGATTCCGGAAAGTGTACTGGAAACGTACCAGGAACAATTTCGAAAAATAAATATAAACTCGTCGTGCTTCACATGGCGGGGTTATCTCGATGGACACCGACGACCGTACGTCACAGGCAACTTCAAGTCGTAACGAATAGTTCAAGATAAAATTCTAGACATTTTTTACGCCCACCTCAGTCGACAACGGTGAAAATAAATTCTCGTATGGATTGGTTAGTCAGGCACAATCAAGAGGCGTCCGACACGGGTTTTTTCGCTATTCCTTTTTCTTCCCCACTTGTCACGATATACACTGCGCACAGCTCGACGTCCCCGGAGTGAAAGAGGTCAAGTCTGGGACTTACTCGCGTACATTATGCTCGAAATTCTCTCGCGCATGCGCAGATGTCGTAATTTGTTTTGCCCTTGAAAATCGATACTCGCGATCAATATGTGCGTACCTACTGTATTATCTATAGTATATCGATTCTCAAAATTTGAATTTATATAATTTTCTTACAGTATAGAAAGTTGTGCGCACGACAGATTCTCTTAAAATTCGGTGAACATTGTTCAAGGAATAGTAAGGAAAATTATCGAGACCAATTGGGCACGTGAATGTTTCGCAAAAAAGATTACAGGATTTTTAAGGTCAACTGAGTTGCAAGCGTCTCGTTGTTTGTGTGTAAAAAGTTGTGCGCACAATGGATTTGCCTGAAATTTTGTGGGAATGTTCTAACAAGCTTACTGAACATTTTTAACATGCAAACGGCTCCTAACAAAATTAGCTCGTCACACCATCTGGGCCAGCATTAGCCCAGGCAAAATCCCAACAGGCTCTTACATACCAGCACTGGCGCGACACTGGCCAGACTCCCGGGTTTGGCGCGCCAGCCAGACCTACCAAACCCGGAAAGTCGAGAATACTGGTCCGTTTTGCCCCCCTTTTCGAGGTGTGAACCTGAGAAAGTCAACTTCAACAATGACCTCAGGATACCCAGTGAGAAATTGAAAGAACCCGACGATTGTGTCTATTCACTCGGCAGCGAGTGATAAAGGTTCGTTGTACGGGGTTGCCGGTTTCTCGGTGACTCCGGGCGAGAAAGACACTCGGCCAGCATTAGCGCAAGGCACAATACCCTATAGCTTAGCCGTTTCTGGATCCGCGCCGTGGCAGAAAAAGAGGGAGCACGGAAAGGCGAACCGGGCGGAGAACACCGGGACTTTTTGTCGCCCCATTGTGTCAGCCCGCTGGCTCTTCTTCTATTGTGCGCATTCATCAGCGTATTCATTCATTCAATCCGGCTTGCATTGTCTCTCTCGTTGCTGTCCTCTCGCCTAAGGTCCCTTCTTTCCGCGTCCGGGCTTCTCTCTCCTTCACTGCTGCCGTCCCGATTCCACGATTTCAGCACACTTTGAGAACACCAGTATCTCAGCGTCACACATACGTGCAGCTCGCATGCCTGCACCTATGTCGTTCCTTCTTTTCTACATGAACGTCCATTATATTCCGCATTAGCAGCGCCCCATAAATAAATATGTGCGGGCATGCATTTTTATACTTTTTTTTTTTTTTTTTTTTTTTTTAGTCTATGGGCGACCATAAATTCCATGTTTTTCGGTCTCAGTCCATTTCTCTCGAGTTGCATAGCTCCGTTTCTCTTTCTATCTCACCAACATCACATGCCGAGTCTACGCACGGCGAGTTAGAGAGTGTCTTTTTTTTTACAGCTTTTTCGAAGAATTTCTTCGACTCGTTCGATACCTAAAACCTGATGCACTGCCATTAATAGTGTGGCCATATTACCGATAGTTTCCGGGTAATTTGCGCAGTGGCAACCGTTTCTCAACGCTGTCACAACTAATTCCCGCTTCGAACTATTCCAGTCTTTCGCATGACATACGCAATATTGACGTTTATGGAGTCGCCTGCTACCAATCTTCGACCGATTTTTTTAAAGGATATACGTCCCGTTTACCCTGTATGAAAACCTACGGCTGTATCAGCCGCAATTCCCATATGACTCTTGTGATCTTGTCCCTTATACACTCTTATCTTCCCTATCTGGCTCGAATGCCAATTCCCAGAGAATCGGCAATCGCATCAATTGGCAATCGATCTCTTTGCCAGCATAAACGATCGATCTCTCGACGGACATCCTCACGGCTGTCGATTAATTCGGTGTTCCGGTCATACACTCAACATTGACGTTCATGACCGAACTTCGACCGATTTTTTTTTAAGGGCTATACATTCCGCTTCGATTGTATGAAAATCTACGACCATACCCGGATTTCCCATATGACTTTTGCTATCTTCTCCCTTATACACTCTTATCTTCCCCACATAATCCCGCATCATTTCGATGACGTATCTAGCTCGAACGCCGATTCCCGGAGAATC
Organism: Exephanes ischioxanthus; assembly: GCA_958510785.1. Classification (NCBI taxonomy): domain Eukaryota; kingdom Metazoa; phylum Arthropoda; class Insecta; order Hymenoptera; family Ichneumonidae; genus Exephanes; species Exephanes ischioxanthus. The sequence continues at coordinate 7,039,074 of OY294025.1, forward strand.
GGCAATCGCATCGAATCGCTATCGAACTCTTTCCCAGCATAAACGACACTGTAGATCGATCTCATGCCGGACATCTTCGCGGCGGTCGATTAATCCGGTTAACCGGTGTCTTCGTGTGGGAATACGAGTCGCGGACATCGACCGACGCGTCCGATGATCGGCAGATTTAACGAGTAGCAAAATCCGGTCTGCCCGGGTATCGGGGATTTTCTGATTCAGCCGGTAAGATCCTCGGACGCATCGTACAACGAGGAGTTATCGATAGCCCCGGGATCGCGATTTTATAACGGTGGGCCCCGATCGATGGGCCCGGTGTCAGGTGCTGCTTCTTTTATTTATTGTTTACTCCTCTTTTTCAACACGATCTTCTTTCAGATCTCGTTTCAGCCGGGTTCGGAGCGCGGAGGCGATTACGCGAAACCTTCCTCCCGTAGGCCTGCGACCATAACGAACAAGCTCTCCTAGTCAACGCAACATCGTCCTACCGGTTTCGTATCAATTTTATTCTCATCATTATTCCGTGTGATAAACACCTCGTTCTCTCGAATTTGCATCTCATTCGTATCTTCGGAAGCCGTAAACTCGTTATTGCACGTAAAATATGACCGCGATATACGAAGAAATTCCGCGGAGGATTACTTTTTCGATGAAGCAGCTCGATCGCGCGCGACAAACCGATTCGACTACGATTTAGCAACGAATCGATTTTATGCAAAAAAAAAAAAAAATGTCCCGCGGAGAACTTGTACGAAATCTTGGCAACATTAAACGATATCCTGGAAAAATAATAATAATAATAATAATAAAAAGTCCCAATTTTCAGACCGGTGAGCGAAACGACTCTTCCGCACGATTTCGGGCACGATCGTCCCGGCACGATTTCGCTCGTTCCCAATGGTACTCCGATGATTTATTCGGTCAAAGAACTCCTTCGATCTTATTGTGATGGCGGGTAAGTCGGACCAGAAGGACCCCTCACCGAAACGTGGCTGTAAACCCACTTACCGCTGAGGGAACGAGTAAATGACGGGTTTCATCCCTCTTCCTCTGTCCCCTCCCACCGCCCTCTCGCGTCGTTCTCGTCCGCGTTTGACGTTTTTTTTTCCCTCCTCCCCCTCCCTCTCCAGGCATGGTTTCGTAATCACAAGGTCCTCTCGCGGTCCTCGCGAAAATAATATACTTCGTGTGGGCATCCGCGAATTATGAGGGCTCTTCCGAGTAAGCTACGCACCGAGATGGCGATTGATCGGAACGGTGAGCAGGAGGATCGTGTGTTGCAGAAATGAACGGCAGCTCGAGCGGTTAGCGTTCCCTCCGCTTCGGGCAAATCCAGCGATGCGAAATTATAATTTGATCGCCGAATTTTCGTTCCTCGCTCTCGCCCCCCGGTCGTCCGTGGCTCCGAGTCCCGAACTACTTACATTCGTTTCGTGGCGATGAAATTTAACCGCCCGGCTCGTCGCCAAGATTCACCGCGATCGGAGGACACATCGACGATCCGTCGTGCCATTTTTCACCGTCCCGCCGTGCGAGCCCGTCCGTGTCTCAGACAGCGTAACGAGAAAAGCTTTTTCTTCGTTGCAGCCGGCAGTCGGGCTCGGAGGGTGAGTGCATGGTTGAGATTTAAAAAATAAATTCCATCCGGAAAGTCACCGAGGGACGTCCGGGCCGGTGAGATCGAGCCGAGAGGATATGAGATGGAAACTGTGCCCTCCCTTTAACGCGCTGTTATTAGTTTTCCCCGCGCACATGCCAATCTAACTGGGAAAGCGAGGTAACTTTTCCATGCGACGGCACGAGTATTACCCGTATTATAAATACATACACAAGGTACGTACAGAAGTATACGCAGATGACGGAAGGCGTACCGAAACCCCGCCCCGCTTCGGCGGACCGAAGTAAAATCGAGTTCTGCATTCAATCGCTCGACCGATTCGGCCGCATTGGCAAACGTAATATCTTTACTTTGGAAACTTAAGATTGCCTTCGATTTTTCCTTCGCTCTCCGCGCCGCGCTCTCCGGCCGCCATACCGGCTCCGTTTCGGAGTGTTTCTCCCGCAGGAAGGTACGCGAGGCCAGAGACGCGAAAGAACTCAATTTCTTTACCGCCTCTACGTTCTCCGTCTGTCGTCGTGACGCGTACAGCGCCTGGAAACCGGGAAGCGATTGCCTCCAGGAAAATCCTCATTACCCGATTCATCCCGATTTTAAGACCACTCATATCGGTTTTCCCGTCCCTATTTTAACGCACTTGGATCGGTCTTCGCGCGACGCGCGCTCGTCGGGATTGATAACTGCGGAGAACAGGAGCGCGTCGGAGGCATTGCCGGTGTCTCGGTGCTCGGCCTGTGCGTAGACTCGTCCGACGCAAATTTCAGCTAGTTCGTGGCGGGCTTTACCGTCTTCGTCTATTATCGTGACATGAACAGATGCCGGGAACCGGGAAACGATCGCCTTCAGGAAAATCCTCATTACCCGTTTTGTCCCGATTTTAAGGCCACTCGGGTCAGTTTTCCGAGTTTCGGGATCGATGACTGCGGATAATGGGAGCGCGTCGACGGTATTACCGGTGTTTCGGTGCTCATTCCTGTGCTTACACTCGTCTCCGCCTATCGTCGTGACGCGAACAGCTCCTGGAAACCGGGAAGTGCACCGAAAAAAAAAATTTATTTGACGGCCACCGTTTATTTGGTTTAAGTAAAATATTTATTTGATTTAAATAAATATTTATTTAGAACAAGTAAATAGTTTCATGAATGAAATAAATATTTATTTAAATCAAATAAATATTTTACCTAAACCAAATAAACGGTGGCCGTCAAATAAATTATTTTTCTAGGTGTGATCGCCTTCAGGAAAATCCTCATTACCCGATTTATCCCGATTTTAAGGCCACTCGGATAAGTTTTCCGAGTTTCGGATTGATGACTGCGGAGAACGGGAGCTGGTCGAAGGCATTACCGGTGTCTCGGTGCTCGTATCCGTTTATCGTCGTGATGTGAACAGCTCCTGGAAACCGGGAAGCCATTGTCTCCAGGAAAATCCTCATTACCCGATTTATCTCGATTTTAAGGCCACTCGGATAAGTTTTCCGAGTTCCGGACTGATGACTGCGGAGAACGGGAGCTGGTCGAAGGCATCACCGGTGTCTCGGTGCTCGGCCAGTGCGTACACTCGTCCCACGCAAAAGTTTCAGCTCGCTCGTGGCGCGCTTTCCCGTCTCCGTCCGGCTCGCCGACGACATCGGCCCGACGAGAGGAAAGTCGCGGCCTGGCGTGTAGCTCGCCGCAACGGGGGGAAACACGCGTGCGCTGCGGGATACTCAATGACACGAGGAGAGTAACGAGCCACTCGATAAATAACTGTTGATCGCCGTCGATTGCCGGTGTATACGCACTGTCGCGAAGTCGATCGCGCGTGCAACTCGCCAGAACACTCACATCCGCGGCCCGCACACCCGTCCAGATATCGCCGCGCGATCGCCGAAGCGATTTTGCCGCAGATATACAGACGCGCAGATAAGTTTGCGCGCAGTTCTGGAATATTTTTCACGGCGAAAGGCTAGACGCGCGATCCTCCTTATCTTAACTGCCGAACGGATCGCCGCCTTTTCTAACTCAATCACCGTCAAAGACTCTGGAAGGCTCCGGTCGGATCGGCATGCGAGCCGGGCGAACGAGGCTCGACCGATAAATGGAGGTGTGTGGGAGGTTTTTGCCGGTCACTCGAGCGAGGGAGCGAAATCATTTACACAAATTGACTTAGCATGATTTTTTTTTTTTTTTTATGTGTGAACACGTTTGGTCCACGCAGCGTGGATGTGTGCGCGAGAGATAAGGACTCATTACGCTAGTCTCGTTACGCCCGATCGTAATCCGGTCGGGATCGACGAGAAGTTAGAAACTCATTGAGGGGTCATACAGTCGGCAGGGTAATTAGCGCATGCGCGCCGGGGCGCAATTGGAGCAAGGGAATTATTGATAACGTAGGATAGCGATTAACGTAATCACCAGATTTCTTCGTCGACTTTATAGCGTAGTATAATACATTTATGCGCGACGGAGAACATAATGGAGCGATGTATATCTTCCGCATGGCTTCTTGAAATAAAAGTAACCGTTATCAGATTAGGAGAATGTTTGTCCAGCTTGACGCAATTATTCTGCTGTAACAACTAGAATGAGAGTCGACGAGTGTCTCATTTTTTTGTTGCCGGAATGTGGATGTCGTATGTCTAGGGTACATTAAAATCTGACATTGTTGTTTCAGAAAATTGGGAAGAGTGTGCGTGTAAAATTTGCACGTCGCTAATAATTTCTCCATCGTTGGGAAAAACCATCTCTATGAGGAAGTCATTATTTACCGACAGACTTCCTCGTGAAGAGAAATTTCCAATTTACAGGATATTTAAAAAATAATTCCCGATACATTATTTTTTCTTAATTTTCTAGTTTCGGGCACGGAGGAACTACGAGAAGTTTGATGGAATGTGGATGGAGCTCGGAGCTCCATCCATATTCCATCAAAGTTCTCGTAGTGCTCGTTCGACTTAAACTCACCCACAGCTGTTCACCCAGCCGCGAATTCGGCAGACGGTAATAAACAAATTTTACTTTGCGATTTAATATTGTTTATTTAACTAAACAACATTAAATCGCAAAGTAGAGTTTGTCGTTTGTCGTTGCTGTTTGTGTCGGTTAACCGAATATCCTGCGGAGTTTATACAATCCAGCGTCATTACAAGTAACAATCATAAAAATCAGATATTGTTAATTCAGAAAACGTAGCAAGAAAATATTGCGCATTAAATTTGCACGTAGCTTAAAATTTGCCTCCATCGTTAGGAAAAAGCCATCTCCACGAGGAAGTCATTATTCATCGAGAACACTTCCTCATAAAGAAAAATGTCCAGTTTAAAGGATAATTGAAAAAAACGATTCCCAATAAATGTTTCTTTCTCAAGGGCCATGCTCGATCCGCCCTCCGAGCCCCATCCGCATTCCATCGAACACCACGTAGCTCTCGTCCGATCGAAGCCCGTCCACAGGTGTTCCCCCAGCCGCGAAATCGGCAGACAGTAGCACACAAATTCCACTTTGCGATTTAATATTGTTTATTTAACCGAATATCCTGCGGAGCTTATACAATCAAGCGTCATTACGTCGACGTTCCCTCGGTCCTTTTCTCTCCCGTCTCGCGACTCTCGCCTCCGAGAACAGTATTCGACGTTGGGTAATTGTATTTCCATGCTCGGTAGGTCGCGCATCGTGCCGGAGGGGTTGCGCGGTGAACAACCCTCGGCCGAGGCTGCACAGCAGCAGCTCGGCTTGGTCTTCGAGCACATGGACCGACCGCCACCGACTGCGTCTCTCGATCTGTCTTTCGCCGTTTCGCCCGGTCGGAATACAGAATGAATCGCTCAAAACGACAATGATCCCGTCCAACCTCCCTCCCAGCCGCGCTCACCCCCGACGGGATGGGCGACAAACCCCTCCGCAACAAAGCATTAATACGACGGCAGCGACATTGGCAACCACACGTCGCGCGGCATTGCTCCGCTGGAATAATCGCGGCTCCGCTGCCGACGTCGCCGCGATTACACTCTTGTGCTCGCGGCTCGTGTATACGTCGCGAACCCCGAGACGTATTCACAGGGGGGCGAATTCATCCCCCAACCGGAACTCGATGTTTCGCGAAACAATATCCGTGCCGATATTGCACGGGCTCCCGCAGTAATTCGTTCGGGAAATACGATTGTTCCTCGCACGTTGACAAATGTGCGGTGGCTGCCGTGCTCGCGTCTCTCCGGCGTCCCGGTTGCGAGAGCGGCGAGGTTTGGGGAACCGGGAAACTAACTTCAGCCCCGCTAAGGAAGCCCCGGAATCTTCGCTCACCCTCGGCCCCTCGTCCCTCTCGCCGCCGATTCGCTTTCCTATTTCCTCGATGCCCGAGGGTCCTCGTCGATTGCTGGCCGGGTCAGTGCAGAAAGCTCCCGGAAATCCTGTTGCAGAGCGAGATAAAGGGGGTGATGGAGGAGAAATTCCGAAAAATTGGAAACATGAAACGGACTGAGTGCAATCCTGACGCAATAGAAATCAGCAGTAAAATCCGACCTGTTATATGTCTTCAGCTCACCGTGCGTCTTTAGACACTATTCATAAAATCTGACCTCACTCGTTTTTTTTAGGTATTCTATAAGAACATTTTTTAAAGACTTACATCAGGTTCTGATAAACAGATTTAAACCTCTATAATTTCTACTGGGGCGTTTTCCTACCGGAAAACCTACATTCACTCCCTTTACTAGGGAAAAAGATCACGAGAAGTCACGTGATTCGTCAGCTTTACATTCCCCCGGCTTTTTTTCAAAGCATTTGGGTGATGGAGGAGAAATTCCAAAAAATTGGAAACATGAAACGGACTGGGTGCAATCCTGAAGCAATAGAAATCAGCGCTAAAATCCGACCTGTTAAATGTCTTCAGCTCACCGTGCGTCTTTAGACACTATTCATAAAATCTGACCTCACTCGTTTTTTTAGGTATTCTATAAGAACATTTTTTTAGAGACTTACATCAGGTTCTGATAAGCCGATTTAACCCTCTATAATTTCTACTGGGGCGTTTTCCTACCAAAAAAACTACATTCACTCCCTTTACTAGGGAAAAGGATCACGAGAAGTCACGTGATTCGTCAGCGTTTACATTCGCCCGGCTTTTTTTTCAAAGCATTTGGATGATGGAGGAAAAATTCAGAAAAATTGGAAAAAAATGAAGCAAACTAAGTGCAACCTTAACGCAATAAAAGTCGTCACGGAAATGCGACCTATTAAATGTCTTCGCTCACTTCTGCCTCTTTAGATGCTTTTCATAAAACCTGAACTCTCTCATTTTATGATGATTTCTAAGAATTTTTTTAGAGTTACATCGTTCTTCGATAAGGCCTTTCTCGGAGACTCCTCAGACGCCGATTTATCGCTCTAAAATGTCCACCAGGGCGCTTTCCCGGCGAACAAACTACAAGTCCCTTCACCAGGGAAAAAGATCATTTGGAGTCACCGCGATTCGTCAACGCCGATAGTCCGCCTCTCCGAGGCTCAGCATTCACCACGCACAACCCCGATAAGCCACTCTTGCCCGCGGATAATTGTTGATATCATTATTAGTCTACTCTCGTAAGAGCGGGAGGCAGGAGGTTCTGAATGCGGCTTCGCTGCATCTGTCCGGGTGTGTAGCCGCGCGACGCATACACAGGCGGAAATCGGGTATGGATGATGTTGGACGCCGGGGATGGTTCCATCCCGGTATTGCCGCCGGTGCTGCTGCCGTTGCTGCTGATTCTCCCGATGTGTAAGTCGACACTATGCCGGAGTGTGCACAGTCTAGAATAGTACAGCGGTAGCTACGGCGGCGGTGTGGGCGAGAGGCAAGCAAGCGAAGGAGCAGAATCTCCCCGAGAGGCTTCGAGGTTGCCAACTGGAGTATAGACGGGAGAATTATGTCTCCGTCCGCCTTGCAGCGTTCTCTCGGTGACGTGACGTGAGTGTACCAGACAACCTAATTACATCACAACATAGCACGTCGACCTAGCTGCCCTTACAGCTCAGTCGCTTCCGACCCCGGCAAGCTTCACTCCTTCCCTCACCTTCTGTACCGCGGCGTCCTACCAACCCCCATGCAACCACTCCCGGCCGTCGTCGTAGTCGTCGTCGTCGAGCTTCCGCTGCAACGACTACACCAAAAGCTTCTTGGCGTACAGTGCCCGCCTATTCCTCCACTTCGTTCTACCGGCAATAAGAGCTTTGCAACGGCACACAGACTACCCGACGACTATGCCGCTGTAGTGCCGAGCTTCAGCCTGCAGTGCTGAACCAACCACTGTCTTGGCGGTGCTTGTTTGCCTCGCCCTCCTCCGTCTACGCAAACACGGGCGAACGGATATTATGTATGTGTGCGCTCGAGGAATTCGGCGCAAATTAACCTGGACTGGAATTATCGCCAGATAGGTCGTAATTGTGAGACTTCTGAAAGGTTTCCAGGGCTTCGGGGCTCCGGAGCAACAAACTCTCGTTAAGTCGTTCTGAGAAAAAAGCTGCCACGCCGATGCCATGCTGGTGACAGCTTTACTGCGCTGAAACACGTTACGGCAAGAGAAAATTGTATCGTCGACGTCGACACTATTAACTCTGGTGGGAAAACAAATTTTCACCTGATAGAGACCGTTTACGAGAAAAACAAATCGTTTTACGTAAAGTTCAACGATTTTTTTTTTTAATTCTGACAAGAATGCTGAAAAATTCTTTTGAATATTAGGACGTTTTTGAGACCTGATGGAGTGTAGAATGATTTTTTTTTTCTGGAAAAAGGTTTTCAATGGAATGCTCCTTCCTGTGTCTTGAATTTTTGGCATTTTTGTATAAACTATAAACAATGTTTTTTTTAATTAATTTACTTGACTTTGGTGGTTCAGTTAATTGTCCATGACACACGACGTGTAGATGGTGTACACTTTATACCGTGTGAAAACAAATTTCCACTGGATAGACGATCTTTACGAGAAAAAAAAATAGTTTTACTTAGTTCATCAATTTAAAAAAAAATTATAACAAAAATTCCTGAAACATTTGTTTAATCATTAATGTATATTTAAAATGCGATGGAGGGGAGAACGATTTTTTTCTGGAAAAGCTTTTCAACTGGAAACTCAGTACCAAACGCGACCTGGTTTTGCCTTATCTGTTGAATTTTTGGCATTTTTGTATAAACTATAAACAAAAAATTTGATCAATTGACTCAGTAAATAGTCCATGAGACAGGCGGTGTACACTTTTCTATATAGTCGATTCCACATAGTTCTGATATAGTCGATGCACAGGCTTTTCGCCTACTCCGAGATTCGAAGGAGGATGCGATCGGCTGCGACGCAACACACTCGTGACCCACTGTTATATAGATTGCCGAAGATTATTTCTCGATGCTCTAACGCCGATCCCCATCGCATCGGGTATTACAAAGGTTAACGATTAAAAGCTGGAGACCCCGGGCGGGAGCAGCGAGGGTATCCATCACACTCCCAGCACGTGACCGACTATCATTAATGTCCGAATAAAATACAACGCACATAATATCCGAACACTTTGATGATCGCACGAGAGTTCGATCGCTTTCTACAGTCATACTTATAAAGGTCAACATAATTTTTACTCCCCGATCGAAATTAATGCGCACTCGGGTAACATTGAACGAGAAGTTATTGCGGGCTCGGAGAAAAATCAACAAGTTGCAAATGAGGTGACTCACGGAAATTGGGTTCGAGTTCTTATCGGATAAAAATCTTTGATTATTGCCATAAATTTAAGTCAAATTATCGCGAGGCGGGTTATTCTACGGATGAAACCATTTACTTTTCACTCCTTGGGCGATCAGACCTTTCGTCTGAAATTTCAAGTTCTCGTTGCATCAGCTTAGTGAATCGCGATTAATATACATATATTCCTACATATATGTTACGCAGTTACAGTCAACTTCGTCGAAAAATATATTTTTCATATACTGAATATACTTTTCTCGAAAAAAGTTATTTAGCACAACAGTGCTGTGCGCAAAAAACCTGCTAGTATAGTATATTATATTACATTTATGACGTACATGTGACCCATACGTCCGAGCAAGTATGGAAATAAAAATTGATGTATATTTAAGGCTTATGATTTTTATCAAAAATTATATTTTCGCGCGGAAAAATTAGTTATTTAGAATATATTTTCCGAATATACTTTTTTTCCGTGCTCCTACTCTATGTGCAGGCGACTCATACGTGCTCTATACACGTATGAGTCGCCCTTTCTCCCTGATCGGCAGAACGAGATCCCGTGGTGTATCCTCTTTACTCACGGACTCTTGTAATATCGAAAACGAACGATCGTCCGATCGCGGAGGTTCGAGTAGTTTATGGAAAAAAAAAATTTGATTATAGTAATAAATTTAAGTTAAGTAGCAAAGTCATAAATTTAAGTTAAGTAGTTACCAAGCAAGTTTTTCGACGGATGAAACCATTTACTTTTGACTCCTTGGGTGATAAGACCTTTCCACTGAAACTTCAAGTTCTCGTTGCGTCAGCTCAGTGCATCGCACTTAAACTATATTCCAACATATTTTTTTAAGCGCTCATGAAAAACTACACTTTTCATATGCTGAACATACTTTTCACGAAAATGTTTATTCAGCGCCAAATGTTTATTCAGCGCCGTGCACAACAAATTGCTAATATATTATATTTATGACATATATGTGACCCATATGTCCGAGCAACTATAAAATATAAAAAATCGCGTATATTAAAAGTATAAGATTTTTTTACATAATTATATTTTCGCGGGTAAAATTGTATTTAAAATATATATTTTTTGCGCGAAAAATGAATTATTTAGAATATAATTTTTCCACGAAAAATTAATTATCTAATGGCTGAAGGACTGCTGTCGATGGCCAATTGGCAAAGTGCAATATAAAAGTGGACAGAGATAAGTTTGTTAGGTATAAAAAAAACTGTTACATATTATATATTGTCAATAAACTCACGACTACTATTACTTAGTTATTTAAAATATCCTTTTTGCCACGAAAAATAAGTTATTTAAAATATCATTTTTGCGCGATAAATTAGTTATTTAAAATATCCTTTTTGCCCGAAAAATTAGTTACTTGAAATATCATTTTCGCGCGAAACATAACTTATCTAGAACATATCATCCCAACATACTTTTTTTCCGCCCGATGCCGCGTACACGTATGAGTCGCCCTCTCTGCCCGATCGGCAAGTACGAGACCCCGTGGCGTGTCTTCTTTAGTCGCGGGCTCTTGTAATCTCGGGAACGAACGATCGTTCGATCGCGGCGGTCAACGAATAAGAAATCGAGTTTGCAGTTAGATTTTCCCAACAGATCCGCGAGACGAGTGAGTTCCCTACCACGGCCACAATTACGCGCCCGACTCGTTTTCGCATGATATTCCACCGGCGAACGATCGAGCGAACGAACGTTCAGGAGATCCCACGGGGAAACGCGCTTGTCGAGTTTATCTTTCGTCTTTCTCTGTCTGCATGATCGCTGGCCCTGTCGTCTCGTTCGCCTTTTAATTCCCGTGGCCGACTATCCGTACGGGTCGCTCGCTCGGCTCGGCTGTGCACCAGCACTTCTCTGTACGCAGTTGCGCTTGATACTCGAACGGCAAGAGTAGTGTTATAAACCTGCAAAGTAAATTCGCTGTAAATTTCCATGAGCCACCCCCCCTCCTCTCCCCCCTTCCCCCTCCCGCTAAGATACTTGAATAATATTATCCTGGATTTCCTGATGGTATTTCAGCTATGATCTGCGGCTACCTAGATCGTTCCGAGTGCCTCGAAATCACCGGCAGACGCGATATGCAAGTGTCTGCTGTTGCAGTTTCAACTGGGCAAAGGCGAACCGTTCTTTACCCTTTGATATTTTTTTAAATCTATTTCCGGGAACAACGCTCTTTGTAAATCGCGGCGATAAGCAATGGACATTGTGCGATTGAGATAAAAATATCCCAGGTGAATATCGTGGCCCGGATCGCTGGCCCTGTTGTCTTGGTCGCCTTGTAATTCCCGTGGCTCTTCACTTCCACCAGCCAGATACACAGTAAAAAAGATTTGTACATTTAACAAACTTTTTTTTTGTCCACAAACGTCCACGATTACTTTGTTGTTAATTTTAGAAAAAATATTCCTTAAGTTAATAGACATTTTTGTATAATGGAAAAGATTGTTTTGTAAAATTACCGTAAAAAGCCGACCATTAATTGATTTTTCATTATTTTGGGTCCAATATTAGTCGACTAATCATAAGTCGACCATAAACTAACGCCTTCATGAATTGGTCAATAATCGGTCAAGTCAATAAAAGTTTACCAAAACGAGCCGATTGATGATTTTTTTAATGTAAAATTGACTCAAAGTTGACCGATACTTGACCGATTTCAGTCGATAGCGATTCAGTCGATAGACAGTCGGTCAACTTACGTTAAGTTGACCGAAAAAACGGGTCAAATCGGTCCGCTAGGGATACTAAAAACTGTGCAAACGGGAGTGCCATTCGTTATGTTAAAAGATATTACGGTTAGACATATCACCCGGACTTACCCTAATATTATTCCGTATTTCCTGATCGTATTTTAGCCGTCATCTCCGGCTACCCCGATCGCTCCGAGTGCCTCGAAATCACCGTTGAACCCGAGATGCTCGTGTCTGCGAGTTGCAGCTTCAACCGGACGAAGGCGAACCGTTGTTTGCCCTTTGATATTTTTTTTTTTTTCTGTTTCCGGAGACAACGCTTTTCAAAGATCGCGCCGATAAGCAATGAACAATGTGCGATTGAGATAAAGATATCCGAGGCGAAGATCGTGGCCCGGATCGCGCATGCGCGTTGGATCTAAACAAGGTACCACACAGAGTGCTTTTTGCCCGGGGTTCCGCGAGAGTTCCTTATGCAATGCCGATAAATATCGGGACTTTATGACACGAGGAGTTGGATAAAATACCAACGAGCAGGGATTATGACGACGAGTTCCTGCTCGCAAGGAGGCCGCGCTCGATCGCGCTCCCGGGACCTCGAGGAGCCTCACCGATCGAGTTGTTCGATGTTGGCATTCGGACTCGGAGATCCTTGTGCCGGGTCCGTTCGGAGCCGCTGGCGGGCACTCACGTTATTCGGTTTTTAATTCAACTCCGATTATCCGAGAGCGGCTTCGGTTGTGGAAGGCGCATTGCGCGAACCCGCATGTCGAACTAACTGCCGAGCCGACTCCCGGGTGGCAGTCTTCGGGAATTATACGCGATGTAAAGTCTTTCGGAATTGGACAAGTGAAAATCCGGGATTATCCTTATTCATGAACGAAAAATCTGTTCAAAGCTTATTTGCTCTCCGTACAAATTAACGCTGCCGTATAGATACGTACCTGTTTGCGCGTTCTTTGAGCCCCGGTCGATAGCTTTCCTATCCATCGGCGGGCCTAATGAGGCCTTCTGAGGAACGCCGCACGAGCCTCGTGGAGGAAGTTGCCCATGAAGAAAACGAGACGGGCCTGAAACATTTTTTTTTTTTTTTTACATTTCTTCCATCATGAATTTTCCGCTTGAGTTTAAAGGTAGAATCGCCTTTTTCGGGCATTTTCAGATGTATTGTCAAGAAGAGAGTTTGTGGGTTTATTGCAATGAAACTGGGTGAATATTTTTATTGATATTACTACATAATGCAGGATTTTTTTTTGTCGCACAATATTGATTCCTTAAAGTTTTTTACACATTTTTTAAATCTATTTTTCAAAACTTATTGTGCCATCATTTTGTTTTTGAGTTGGATATCGATTCAACGCTACAAGAACTACATCGGGAAAAAATTGCTAAACGATACCCGTTTACATGCCCGAGTTCTTTCTATAATTCCATGGGGACCTAAAAATGTGTCGCTGTTTAGGGACACCAAAAATCGTAACTTTTAACAAAATTGGACAACAAATATCCGTTACAAAAAAAAAGTGTACTTTGTCCGTTGAAGACTACGGTCGATATTTTTTCCCATCGATGGCGAACCTGCACCTCGAATTAAAAAGTTAAAAAAATAAATTATTTTCGATAATTACCAGCCTTTAATTATTTTTAAATTGTCCACGTATATTTTTCTTTTTCTGCAGTTTAAACGTCAAATTAATAACTTCAATTGGAAAACAAACACGCGACATTCCTGCCCTCCCCCGGGGTTCGAAATGAACGAGTGCCCGATAAAGAAGCTATCTCGATTAACTTTCGGTCTTCCAATCGTAAATTATTTCAGTAATACGGGAGGGTGGAAGCGCTTAAAGATCAATTTCAAGATACCCCTCCATTGCCGCATAGTTTCAGAGCAACCAGTTCGATCCAACGAATAAATTCTTTTTTTTTTTTTGCGATGTCTCGCTCTCGCTTCGCTTCCGGCTGCGAGCGATATAACCGTGTCAGTCGCCGTTAAACTTCAACGTTGTATCGTTAATAAAGAAGTTATGCTGGAGCAAGTGCGCAAGAATCGCGCGCGCGCGCGCCTCCGAATAAGTCGCTTAATTTACAGCGCGTAAATCCCTGCGATATACGAGGAAACTATTATCGTTAAAGAGTGTGTTCCGCCAGCAGTCCTCGTCGGTGCCGCCGCTTTGCCGCTCGTTGCTGCGCCAGTTCGCCAAAGAACCGCGAGCCGGGGGGGAGGGGGGGGGGGGGGGGGGGGGGCGATGATCGATCGACTCGAATTAATGGATCGACGCGCACCCGAAGTACACCAATCTTTTTTCATTTCACCCTTCCCCAACCCGCCGATCCGTAATGGATTGCGAGAAATCTCGCTGCCAAAGCCGGTCGCGCGGTGCGCACGCGCACTGGCCATCGATCGATACATCATTAATTTCCTCGAACTGGAGCGTTTCAAAATAATCCCGCGATTCTTTGTCTCACTTAGGTTCCATTCAACCGTCGGACTATTCCTCAGGTAGATTTTTATTTTTTATCTTCTGAAACGTCGATGAACAAAGTAGTACTTCACTCGGTGCGAAAATTGTAGTTTTACGCACTATGCGTGCGTAAAAGCCCTCTTTTCACACCCTGTGAAGTAAACTTTGGTACGATACTCATGCGAGAAACTTTTTCTGAGCTCGTGTGATTGCCGCACGTGTCGAAGGCGAGTCACACTCGTCAGAAATTTTTTTATCGCACTAGTATAATAAATTACCATTATCGCACTAGTATCGTAATATACTATTATAATTTCGGGCCGAAGCTGATCCCGCCTTTTTGTCTCGCCCGCCCAGTGTTTCCATTGAATCACATACGCATACGTTGCGAATTCCCCGAATCCGCAATCATCCAGCGCACACACCCATCGTCCCGCCTAGTCCTCGTTGTCGGCAGCAGAACGCAATTTTCCATTTCTGCGCGCCGCGAGCGCGAGCGCGCGTGCTCGCGCACTGCTGTCCTGAAACAAGGATCTAGAACCGAAAAAAAAAAACAAAAAAAAAAACACGAAAGAGAAGTAAAAATATATATATATATATATAATTCTGTAATCAGGTAAAAGTGTATAAGTGGCGAGGCGGGTCCTAATAAGGTGGTGCACGAGCGTTGCCCGGAGGCCTTCCCGATTGGGCATATCTCAGTACGTCACATACCTCTCACCCGTCCGCCACGCACTACATCCTCGATACAGTATCGTACCCAATACCAATTGTAAATCACGTTTCTTCGCCTGTGCGTAAACACGCATGGGCCTCGCGATGCCCCGAGGAGATCCCATGCGTGTAAGTGAAATCCGCTCCGTCTCGTTGCACTTCTCTCTACGGACGCGTACGTACAGAAGCCGAGGCCCCGGTCTCGCTAGTTGGCGAACGCAGCGCGTTGCATCGGTCGCCGATGTTCGTTCGGGTAGGCAAGAAATCGTCGGTGCTCTCTCGCTACCATTCCTGAAAGGAGCGGGAGGGCAGCGCGCAGAGGCCGCGAACGGCAGCACACGGGAGCGCTCATCCCCCGACAGCTTGATTAATAGCCTTAATTAAGATATTTAATTGCTCTTATTTTTATTTTCTGTCCCCGGGTCGGTTGTAATGGCGACGCGCGCTCGTTCAGCAGGGACCAGCTCGCTCTCTTCGGGAAGGCTCGCACGGTGGAGGGCGAGAGCGGGAGCTACGGAAGGTAAGATCGGGACCGTCGGCGTCGAGTGCATCCGCGGGCCTCTCCAGACCGACATATTCTGCGTGCATCCGCGAGGCGCCCGAGGTAAGCGCACTTAAGAACACGTCATAATCTACCTCTCGTCTAAGTACGAGTATGCTGGATGTGTACACACAAACCGCTCCAATCTCGGCCCGAACGCGCGCACACGAACGACCGAACGGCGATGCATGCATGCATTGCTTGCACTCGCTATGTGTGCGCTCCTCGGTACCCGGCCGTACGTGCAACGACGCCGGGTACGATTAACGACGACGGGGGACGCGACCGGTGTTTACGATCCATCGGCTCTTCGAGCTTCTTTTCGACGATCGCGCGCCCTTTTAATGAGCCTACATTATTCATGAAGCATCGGCGATGCCCGCAGTTTATTCATCATACTACATACGCGCGTATGACTGATCAATGGAAATCGGCGAGACTGCTGCGATAATTGAGGGAGGGGACGGCAATTGCTTTTCGGGAATGGTGGGTGCAATTTTGAAGGTGATGGTCGTGGGCTTTGTAATTCGTGGGATTGCTGTAAGAAGAACTGTATTGTGTTTGTAATAGGGTGGTAATAGAAAATGAACGGTCATAAGGTAATAGGTTTGCAATAGAAAAAGAACGGTCATAAGAAGTAACTTTTTTTACAATTTTGTAAATTTACAATTTTAAAGGTGGTGGTCGTGGGCTTTGTAATCTGTGGGATTGCTGTAAGAAGAACTGTATTGGGTTTATAATAAGGTGGGAGTGCGAACAGCCTTATAAATCTAGTTCCATTGTCGACATTATGTTTGGTCGATATTTTAATATCGTCCTGGAAATGGGCTATGCCCGTGAAAGTAAAATAAGGAAAAGAACGGTCATACGAAGTAACTTTTTTTTACGAGGCTTCGTGACAATTTGGATAAAAATCTACCATTGAATCGTGTATTTCCGGTTAATTATTTGGTTGCTTCAATCTCAGGTGTAATCAATTAATTATTCAATATTTCGATGAAAATAACCAGTAAAGATGATTCGCACATTTAACAAACATTTCTTGGGGCGAAAAGATTTTTATTATTTTCTTAAATCGTAAAAATTAACTAAATTGAAGACGTTTGTGGACAAGAAACTATGGAAACAATGATGCCCAGTCGTCGTTCGCTTCGAAACATGTATGATGGGCTCTTTTAACCCGTCGAAGCATACATTTTTTTTTTCAAATATATCGATTGGTTATTAATACATTTTTCTGAATTCAAAGAGGCGTATCACCTGTGGTACACCGCGCTTCAAAGGGTGCGCCCCGACGAGTCGAAGCGATTACTTAGCCAATGATCGGCTCCGATCAACGTCCACTGAATATACCATTAAAAAAAAAATAAAAAAAAAACTGGTCATTTCACCTGAGGACATTATTACCGAATTACCCTAAATGTCTACGCGATCAATATAAATACGTTAACTTCAAACGAACCGCACTTTTGTGCAGACGACTCGTCAACGTCCGAGAATTGACGTCCACGAGATCGCAAACTAATGAGTAACGAGGATGCTCCATATAATTTCTCAACGGCCAGCGACGAACGCCACTCAATTTATTTTAGTCCGAGCAACATGGCGATTTTTTTTTCTTCTTCTTTAGTGTTACTTTTATTTTTATGTCTCAAGTCTCGAGTCATCGGGATGACGGCCAGCACGAATTTCGGTATGCACGCAGATTGTAGATACCGTGCAGCTTACATAGTACGACGGCAATAGCCAACACGCCTGTAAACATCTCGTGTCCAAGCATACTCCGGAGTAATTTGAACCTGAACGAGAAAATATATTCTACATACTGCATACCCCGGACTCTTTTTCCCCGGGCGTTCGATCGCATGTACCTAATAGAGCTCGTCGTGCTGCTCCTGCTGCTGCCGCCGTACCTGACGCCGCGCACTTTATTCATCCCGGCATCTTCTCAACTACTCGCCCTCTCGATTATCTTCGAAAATTACTCTTTCTCTCGCTTTACAAAGTATCGTTCGGCTCGCGCGCGTGACCGTACCATGAATAGGGAAGCCGCGCGCCGCGCGATCCTCGGAAAGTCCGGCAGCGTCTGGATATCTCGGTAACGATGGGCGCAGGCGATCGTTGAGGGTCGAAGATTCATCGACAAGGTATTTGCAGATTGTGTTGGTGCCCGGGCACAATTACCGGCAGCATCACCGTTTCTCGAATCCACCCCGGAGGAGAATTTTTAAACGATTTTGAATTTTATAAAACTGGCTCGTTGAATGAGCGTCAGTCTTCGTTCGACAGCTCTTGTGCACCGTCGAAGGGGCGTTTGATCCGTATCCATCGCATGATCTTAAACATTTTCGCACTCGTTTCCAGGCATATATTAAACTTTGGTTTCATACAAACTGTATACTTTGTATCGTCGGGAATTATATGAATCTCGGCGCGGTTTTGCATACCGGTCGGGGCAAAAAAAAGTCACGCCACGGTATTATTCTTCCCTCGGGAATGAGGGTATTCGTGACGAGGCCTCTGACAGGCCGCGATATAAAAGTAAAAAGATGGGGAACGGTCGTACGGGCGCCAATTAACCCGACGGTCGGGACTACAGAAATTCATGGTATACAACTTTTTTTTTTTTTCTTCGTAATTTTGTATCCCGCGCCTTTGTTAACTATAAATAATTTCGTTGAATTTTTTGAGGAGGTAATTCTTTCTTGACATGTTTGTTCTATTTTGAATGCAGCTTGTGCGAATGGGATTCGTGCGGGGAGGGACCGTGGCAGAATCTTCGCGATATGCTGGCTCGGGGCAAAAGGGAGTACGGCAACATTTATTTAAAACATTGATTGTAATAGGAGAGTCTGGGATAAAATGGGTTGGGAGAAGGATCTCATAGAAATTACAATAAATCTGGTGAAAAGTTACTGAAATTTCAGGTATATGGAAAGCACAGCGACATCCTGACAAACGTCCGTATTAAGCTTAACATATTCTGCTAGATAATATGGCAATTTTTGCAATGGCAGATTTTACTAGAAATTGAAGTAATCGGTGGCGTCGCGATCGCGCACCGTTTATTTTAGGTTGGTAGATTATACCGGCTTATTGCGTCGATCAAATTTTTTTTACGTGTACATATATAAAAAATATTCGATCGACGAGATTGTCAGTTTTAATCCGAGGCATTCTAAGTTTTAATCCATGAAATTCTTAGCCAAGTACGCAGAATTTTGAATTCTCTTTGGGAAATTCTTAGTTTTATCCACTAAACTCTTAATTGTATCCACGAAATTTTGAGATACGCAACATATAGATACAGATACGCAATACTTTGCCAACTTACCTTCTGGAAAAAATTATCATATGGTCATTATTATATGGGTCGGATAAAAGTATCCCATTTTGCCCCAAATCGCAATTTTTCTGAAAATAATGCATACATGCCCAAAAAGAGTCATTACGAACTTTCATGCCGATTTTTTTTTGTCCGTAAATATACATTTCTAACTCCGTAGTCATCCGAACGGCCTTTATTTCTTAGCATCCACATTTGGTCCAAGTTTCTCCAAAAAGCGGATGCAGTGAGTACCGTGAATTCTACTCATTTCTGTAATGTGCAGATTGACAACAATAAAAAATCCATTTTTTACTAGCAGCACGAAAAAAAAGCAATCATCGACGACAGTAGCAACCGCTCCCCGTCCAGCATCTTGAAAAGGGTTTCGGTTTGAACAGTGAGTGAGAAGAGCGGCGATGCGGGGCGAGATAAACTGCTCGCGTCCCATTGTCTGTCTGGTCCCGCGGACAATACGGGCAATCACACACGAGAGTGATGGGGAGCTGGAGGCTCTCTCGTTGATTGTTACGTTTTTATCCTACCGCCTGGCAGACATTGTATTTAACCTGTGCCTACACATGCACACACACGTGCATGCATCCGAGAAGAAAAATGTTCAGCTTCTACGCGTTTCGCGTGTGGGCTAACCACCATTGTCAAAATTTACACCGTTCCGAGCCTTACGAATTTATCACCAGGAAAGTGCTAGCGAAATTGTAAAATATTACGATATTGTAGGTTCCTATCGCGTCGGTTTCGTCAGCCTACTCCGTTCAACATCGCTTGAACCCTTAAAGGAAGTCTCAACTATGTACAGCACGAAAAATATTTAATTGAATCAAACACATAGTTGTTTGATTTAAATAAATAGTTGTTTGATTTAAATAAATAGTTATTTGATTTAAATAAATAGCTGTTCGATTTAAATAAACAGTTGTTTCATTTAAATAAATATTTATAGGTATATTTATTTAATAAGTTGTGCAAAAAATTATTTTGTTAACTAAGTAACAAACTCGTTTGTTCAGGTTTGAGTCCCTGAAAAACCTGTCCCTTTATTTCCCGTGACATTAACAATTTTAGTTCGCACTTTTGTTTGTAAAACCAGAGCCGGTTTGTGCGATCGGAATATTAACAAATAAAAAATTATGGACGTTTGTGGACAATAAGTTGTTCTAGAAAACTAAAAACTTTTTCTGTGTACATTAATATTTAGTGCGATAATCACCGAACACATTAATATAAAGAAAAAATTTAGCCCACTTAACCCAATTAAATATTGGCTTGTAGTCTATTTGACTTCAAAGTGGTTTGTCTCAAGCCTGTCAAGCATGTTGGGTAGTTTTTCGAGCCACCTTTCTCTCATCACTTTTCAATTAAAAGAAATAAAATGATATCTCGACAATAATCAATGAAATGATGAAATATATTTTATCTAGTTTTATATTAAGATGCGATAGAGTGATATTATTCTAATTGCTACACTTTCACTGTTTACTGATTTATTTTTTATTGTTGTTATCCCGTAAACCAAATAAATAAATAAATAATCAAAAAGACTATTTTTCAAGAACAAAAAAGTATCAGCTTCGAAGGCTCAAAGTGCGAACTCTACGCCCGCAGTTTATCGTCAACATTTGTTTTATTGGAATTCTCTTTGCGTCTCTCCGTCCCTCCCGTTGAGCGAGCGACTCGTCCGCAGTGTCTTTTTAAACCTGGCGGTGGTGAGAACGGCACGCGATACAAGCGTAGCAGGATGCATTGTCCGACAGAACTGCGGGCCCGGTCCATCCCCGGGGCGGACAATACGGCCAATCACGCACCCAAGGAATCGGTGATTGTTTCGTTGCTCTTCCTGCTCGGGCGGTTTTCGCGAATCCTCGGAATTACATATATACGAAACGGGATCGTCGAACCTCCGGGCCACTCCATTCCCTCTCGAACCTTTCCTCTCCGGATTCCCGACTTGTTTTTGGCATTGCGGTCGTTCTGGAGATTCTGAGCGCGAGGCCCTGAGGATGAGTTCCGCGAAAGCCTGTAACATCGTCACGTCGACGAAAGGGCGAAGGTGCTAAATGTTTGCAAGGGTCGAACCCGCTCCCCTCACGCACACGCACACCAAATCACGTCATCGGAATATGTAGAATGATATATTTTTCCAATATATTTTAGTTAGTGTATATAATAACTCAACTATATATTTTAGTTAATATATATATTAACTCAACTATATATTTCAGTTAATATATATATATATGAACTCACCTATATATTTTAATTAATATGCATATTAGTTAATTTTATTTTTCCAATGATTTTTTTTCAGCGGCACAAAAACCCCTCTCGATCTTTTCCTCTCCGGATCCTCAACTTGTTTTTAGCATTGCGCTCATTCTGGACATTCTGAGCTCGAGGCCATGAGGATGAGTTCCGCTATTCCGAATCATGCCCGCTTAATCACATTCCCTCCCGCCAAATGACTTTTCCTCCCGCTCGTTAACACCGGGTCACTTTCCACCCACCTTGCAGATATGAAGTAGGGCTTTTTAGCGTCGTCGGGAAACATGATTTATTTGGCGGGTGCTCCGCAAATAAATAATTTTTTTTTAATTCTATTTAAATAAATATTTATTCAATTTAAATAAATATTTATTCAATTCAAATAAATATTTATTCAATTCAAATAAATATTTATTTAATAATTAAAAAATTAAAAAAATTCCCTCTCGATCCTTTCCTGCCTGGATCCCCGATTAATTTTTCTCATTGCGGTCATTCCGGAGATTCTGAGCGCGAGTCCACGAGGACTCGTTCCGCGAAAGCGTGTAATATCGTCACCTCGACGAAAGGGCGGAGGTGCTAAATGTTTGCAAGGGTCGAACCCGCTCCCTCACGCACGCGCGCACAAAAACACTTCCGCGTGTGCGTGTCTCTTCCGTGCATCGGAGGCCACACATCAGAGAAGTTGAGACAGTGGCCTCGGCGGTACGGCGACTGGTCGGGGGATGAAGGAGTGTGTGTTTGTGTGAAAGGCAGAGAGAGAGAGAGGCCGAGCAGTAACGCTCGCTGGAGGGTAGCAAAGAAGGGAGAGTGGGTATGCTGCAGAGCAGCAGCTCTCAGAATGGAACAATCAGTCGAGAATCAAGCGACCACTTGTTCCATATGCGCAGATATAGGAGGCCGGTACCGGACGCCGGCCGGTGCTTCTCCTCAAAGTACTAACTGTTCGGTCGTCTCCTCCGCTTCGCCCTGTCTCCTCCCTTCGCCGGGGCTCGAACCATCCCTGGGCCTGCGAACAATCGTCCCGGCGACAATTATCGCAATCATTGGCTCTCACCCGAGGACGTTCGTTCCTACGGTCGATCCTCCCATGCAAATATGTTTTCGAAACATCGTCACCATCGGGAGCGCCGATGGCGAAAGGCGACTTGTGTGCAACATTCGGTGTCCATTCAACTGGGAATCCCATTTGTGGTTCGCGAGTCTCGCGCGATCGCATTGTCTCTACCGCGGCGAGAAAAGCCTTGTCGACCGCGAATGAAATTTTCCATACGGAAAATAATGCGAGATCGAATTTACTGAGAAAAAATGATTTATTTGACGAGCGCCGAGCAAATAAATATTTGTTTGGTTTAAATGTTTATTCAATGGCGAAGGACTGCGGTCGATGACCAATTGGCAATAGGGCTGTGCAGATGGGCCGGACTATCCGGCTAAAATATCTTATCCGGCTAATGGATTTTATAGTTTAGCCGGTCAAGCTATTTTAGCCGATGAAGTGCATAAAATCTTTCATAATTTCGTGCATAAAATGGAGCACTCTAATGTCGCATTGTACTTTAGTCCAAAACGGCCAGCGGATTCGTGCTCAGCGCGCAAAAATATGTCGAAATACGTGGCACTTAATAAAAAAAAACAATTTCATCAAAAAATTTCCTGCCCGGCAAACAAATGATTTTTCCGGTTGCGAGAACGTGGCTGCGCGCGGTAAATTTCGCGTCTCAAATCGCGCGAAGACTCCCCGTCGACGAGGAAAGAATTGCACGGAGTCGGAGGGAGTAAAAAAAAAGAACCGGAATAAAGAAGATAAAGAGATAGAGCGGGAGGGCGGGAGGAAGCTCGACGGAGTGGAGAGATGAGAATGAGTAGATGCGGAGCGACAAAAGAAACGAATTTCTAAAGAGCGACGAGAAGGAGAGACGAAGGAAGGCGAGGTGGAGGAACGCTCGTGTAACATTATGCGATCCGTCCTCATCGTCGTCGTGGTCGTCGTCGTGCAACGCTCTCCTCCACGGTTGGAACCGCGCCGGCTAACGATGGATGGGGTGGAAAGCGCAGGAGCGTGTAGCCCGGGACAAATGACAATGCAGCCCCGCCGGTGGAGCTGATGAAGTGTCGTCTGTGTTTCTCTGCCCCCGCGCTGTCCTCCGCCACCTCCTCGTCTAACTCCGCGGCTTCCACTGTTTCTCATTCTCGGCTTCCGCCACCGCAGCCTCCGCAAGAGCAGCCGCAGAGTACCGCGGCAGTCAGGGCTCCGCGCGATCCCTTGCGAAGGGGCAACGAGCCATCGCCATCCCTTCGCGATGCCGCGGTGTGCGCGTCGTCGGGTTCGCCCCCTTTGCCCGTCCTTTCCTTCGTCCCCGCGACCTCGCACCTTCGCGATCGCTCCTCCGCCTCGAGGGGCGAAACACGGCCCAACCGGGAGGGATATATTGTTGCCGTCAACGACACCCTTCGCCGACTCGGGTAATTGGGCAGCGATTGTCCCTCAGCCGGATCGCTTTCACGAGAAAATCTCAACGCGCATCGACGAAACGAAGACGATCGCGACCGCGAAGCGCGACGACGCTTTTATCTTTGACCCACCGACTGGAATGGAGGATCGGCGCCTGACCTCGCCGCTGCGGCAGGTTCGACGCGTTTTTGTTCTTTCGCACTGGCGAACAAAAACGTCCGCGGCAATTTTTTTTTTTTTGTTGCGATTTTGCAAAATTTTTTTTTTTTATTTCTTACACAATGATTCGTTAAAATGTTCATTGATATTCAAACTTTTTTTTATTGTGGTGTCCCGACTCGATCCGTCAGTTCGATTTTCATTGTGATTATTTTTATTTCATTTGTGTAGAGCGGCACGACACTTTTACGGAACAATGTGCAATGGAAATACTTTATGTATTTTTGATCATTTACTTTAATTTTACTCTAAAAGTACTTTAATTTCAATAATTCATTCGCTCGGTCGTTACAGTATATTAATTTTTCATCACAATTGCACATTCGATTTAATGTACCAGTTTTTGCATGAAAACTTCCAGTCCGGTACATTAAAGTCACAATTTTTCTTTACGTTGTCTTGCAAAAGAAGATCAAATCGACCATCAAGTGTCTATCCTGCAGGGTCTCTAAAATGCATACAGCTCAGAATTGTAGAGTAATCGTCGCGAAAATCCATAGGAGCGTTGAGCTGTCATGCAGCAAAACGAAGATTATTGTCTATCACGGATGCCAAAGGAAATTATGAAAATTCCGTGCCGTAAATTTTCCATTATTTTTATTTATTTTTATTTCTTGTCGTTGTCGTATTTTTTTCGAATAAAAAGCCATCAAATTTCTCTCTTCCGCCGCGGCGGAGCATCCGACGTTGAAAACTTTTATTCGATTTTCAGTGACTGGCTCCGCGTAATATAAAACGATCAATATTAATTTTGCATCACAATTGCACATTCAATTTAATGTACCAGTTTTTGCATGAAAACTTCCAGTCCGGTACATTAAAGTCACAATTTTTCTTTACATTGTATTGCAAAAGAAGATCAAATCGACCATCAAATGTCTATCCTGCAGGGTCTCTAAAATGCATACAGCTCAGAATTGTAGAGTAATTGTCGCGAAAATCCATGGGAGCGTTGAGCTGTCATGCAGCAAAACGAAGATTATTGTCTATCACGGATGTCAAAGGAAATTATGAAAATTCCGTGCCGTAAATTTTCCATTATTTTTATTTATTTTTATTTCTTGTCGTTGTCGTATTTTTTTCGAATAAAAAGCCATCAAATTTCTCTCTTCCGCCGCGGCGGAGCATCCGACGTTGAAAACTTTTATTCGATTTTCAGTGACTGGCTCCGCGTAATATAAAACGATCAATATTAATTTTGCATCACAATTGCACATTCAATTTAATGTACCAGTTTTTGCATGAAAACTTCCAGTCCGGTACATTAAAGTCACAATTTTTCTTTACATTGTATTGCAAAAGAAGATCAAATCGACCATCAAATGTCTATCCTGCAGGGTCTCTAAAATGCATACAGCTCAGAATTGTAGAGTAATTGTCGCGAAAATCCATGGGAGCGTTGAGCTGTCATGCAGCAAAACGAAGATTATTGTCTATCACGGATGTCAAAGGAAATTATGAAAATTCCGTGCCGTAAATTTTCCATTATTTTTATTTATTTTTATTTCTTGTCGTTGTCGTATTTTTTTCGAATAAAAAGCCATCAAATTTCTCTCTTCCGCCGCGGCGGAGCATCCGACGTTGAAAACTTTGATTTTCAGTTACTGGCTCCGCGTAATATAAAACGATCAATATTAATTTTGCATCACAATTGCACATTCAATTTAATGTACCATTTTTTTGCATTAAAACTTCCAATCCGGTTCATTAAAGTTACAATTTTTCTTTACATTGTCTTGCAAAAGAAGATCAAATCGACCATCAAGTGTCTATCCTGCAGGGTCTCTAAAATGCATACAACTCAGAATTGTAGAGTAATTGTCGCGAAAATCCATGGGAGCGTTGAGCTGTCATGCAGCAAAACGAAGATTATTGTCTATCACGGATGCCAAAGGAAATTATGAAAATTCCGTGCCGTAAATTTTCCATTATTTTTATTTATTTTTATTTCTTGTCGTTGTCGTATTTTTTTTCGAATAAAAAGCCATCAAATTTCTCTCTTCCGCCGCGGCGGAGCATCCGACGTTGAAAACTTTTATTCGATTTTCAGTGACTGGTTCAGCGTAATATAAAACGATCAATACTATGTTATAAGCGCCACCGTCACCGGTTTCCCCATTGATTTGGAAATAATTGGATTTGCGCTCTCCCGCCCTCGGCACCATTCGCCCAGAGACCCGGTGACATCGACGTTGGCCCGCGGCCACCCATTCTGCCACCCGCGCTTCGCGCCAACCCCTCGATAATTTATCTCGTGACCCCGTGACGCACGTACCTCCATCACCTCGCTGTACTCGACACGCACAATAGACTTCGCTCGTGACTTAAACGTTCGGTCACAGTGTATAATCTTTGCCCGTACGACGTTTAGAAAGTTCTTGTCAGAACGGCCACCGCGGATACGCGCGTACCTACCGTAATAACGCGACATTTTTTCACCTACATCCACTTGATGAACGTATCGATTATGTTTTCTTTTACTTTTTTTTTTTTTTCCAAGAACCATACAAATTTAATGATCCGCGAATTAAATAAATCGTCGGGCCGATAGCGTGGCGTTTTTTTTTTTTTTTTTTTCTTTACAGCGCGCCCAACAATGTTTCTCAGCTACATCGACTTGATAAACGTGCCGATTACTTTATTTTTGTTTTCCCAAGAACCATACAAATTTAATGATCCGCGAATGAAATAAATCGTCAGGCCGATAGTGGTGGCGTATTTTTGTTTTGTTTTTGCAGCGCGCCCAATAATGTTTCGCACCTACATCGACTTGACGAACGTGTCGATTATATTATTTTATTTCAATTTTTTTCCGAGAATTATACAAATTTAATGATCCGCGAATGAAATAAATCGTCGGCGCGATAGCGAAGGTGTAATTTTTTTTTACAGCGCGCCCAACAATGTTTCGCAGCTACATCGACTTGATAAACTTGATAAACGTGCCGATTATTTTTTATTTACTTTTCTCCCAAGAACCATCTAATCTTAATGATGCGCGAATGAAATAAATCGTCAAGCCAATTGCGGTGGCGTAATTTTCATTACAGCGCGCCCGACAATGTTTCGCAGCTACATCGACTTGATAAACTTGCTAAACGTGCCGATTATTTTTTATTTATTTATTTCCCAAGAATCATACAAATTTAATGATGCGCGAATTAAATAAATCGTCAAGCCAATTGCGGTGGCGTAATTTTCATTACAGCGCGCCCGACAATGTTTCGCAGCTACATCGACTTGATGAAGCTGTCAATTTTATGATTTTATTTTATTTTTATTTTTTTCCGAGAATCATGCAAATGTAATGATCCAGGAATTAAATAAATCGTCGGCCCGATAGCGGTGGCGTAATTTTTGTTTGCAAAGCGCCCAACAATGTTTCGCAGCTTCATAGACTTGACGAACGTGTCGATAATTTTATTTCCTTTTTTCCGCACAAGAACCATACAAATTCACTGACCCGCGAACGAAATAAATCGTCGTGTTATTTTTCGCACCTGTGATCGATGTCTTATTGTTCGCTGAGCAGCGGAACGAATAGCCATACATACACACATTTAAATGCTCCTAGCCAGTCGCAGCTGAGAATTACACAATCTTAATGCCGGTCACTTCGCCGGCTCCTATAACAGTCGCAGCTCGGACCAGTCGGACGATCTGCATCCTACGGTAATGAGTCGAGGCATAAAACGCGCGGCCTTTTTTGCTCTCGCTTTCCTTCTTAGGGTCGAATTTGAAGCCGTTAGTTTTAACTTACGATCGCTCTTGAGATCGAACTTAAGGTCTAAGTCTGGCCCGAACTTCACTGCGTGCTTAAGTTCTATATTAAGCTCGAACTTAACATCGAACTCGAACTACGCTCGAATTTGAGTGCAGACTTGAGATTAAGTCTGCACGTTCGAATTTAAGATTACACTTAAGCACGAAATCAAGTCCAACTTAAGATAGATCTTAAGTCGGAACTCAAGAGAGGTTTTAAGTTTGAACGCAAAAGAGATCTTAAGTTTGAACTCAAGAGAGATCTTAAGTTGGAACTCAAAAGAGATCTTAAGTTCGAACTCTAGATAGATCTTAAGTTCGCACTCTAGATAGATCTTAAGTTCGAACTCTAGATAGATCTTAAGTTTGCAATTAAGATAGATCTTAAGTTTGCAATTAAGATAGATCTTAAGTTTGAACTTAAGACAGATCTTAACTTCAAACTAGCGTCATAAAATTCGACCCTTAGTGTCCGTCGTTGCTCCGGCAACGAGAAACAGCGAAACTCGGACAATCCTTCCACAGCATCTCGAACGAAGCCTCAAATCTGGCGACACAAATTAATCCCCCCCCCCCGGTCGCGGGTTTCGAGTCTTATCTCCGCCGATCGGAGACATAAGTGGAAATACCGGGCACGATCGTCGTCCCGGTCTCCATAATAGCAGCGCAGATAGTGTATTCCCCCCCCCCCCCCTGTGCTCCTCCGCGACACAGTAATTGATTAGAGACGCCCGTTGTGCACTGGTCTCTCTACGTAATATATGAAACTTTCTAAATCCTTTCTAAACCCCTGCTGGTATGGGTACGGGCAGAGTTGTGACGGCCGCAACCGGTGGTTCCGGGCATCGGTATCGGTGCGTTACAAGAGACCTAGGAGAGTTTTACGTCCGCGGCGTTAATTGTGATACAGTGTAGAAGGAACCCCGCGGACCTGTGGCATTGCATGACGAAACGAGCTGGAAGATATACAGCGGCATTGTGCCGACGATGAGACGGCCGCGTGATCATCCTGAGAAAAGTTTGTCAGAAGGAGCCAGGCAGCGGTGTTCGGCACGTGGACTCGTCGCCGAGCGAACGCGGAAGCTCGCTCCGCTCCTCCGTACGCATGCGTGCGTTCGCTCCGGAGATCTTCCTGGAGAAAAAAAAAAAAATCTCCGAGAGTCTCTGACGCAATCCGACGACTTTGTTCAATCCATTGGTGAACGGACGATAAACACTTTTTTGCACGCTCGAGCAATGTACGCACGATTGTCAGCAATTCGCGTAACGCCAATCAGTTACCGCGCCCGGAGAGACGGAGGAGACGGGAAGCCGTTTGATGCTGTAAGCTCTTGGTGTTATCACCACGGGATCGCCGGGGCCAACCGAGCCACAAATATTTGTCCGCGGCCGCGTGAAGAGACAACGACGGGCCGCGGCCTTCGATGAATTGTGCGAGATTTTTTTTTTTGTGGGCTCGCGCTGGGCGACGACTTGCTCCGAAATTTTGAGGCTGCTGCGGCGTGGAGGAAAGAGAAATGGTAAGGACTCTTGAAATCCGACGAATGTAGCGCATTCGTCTGGTCGTAGTCCAGTCGATTAATCGAGATGATTCGGTTAATTCGTACACTATTTTTAATAGTTTCTCATGTCTAGCTTTAGTGTGCGCCAAGAAGGCTAACGGATTCGTGTTCGGCGGCTGAAAATTCATCATAATGTGTAGAAGTTAACGTATATTTCTATTTTTTTCAGCGGCCAAAAATTGTTCAGAATATGCAGAATTTAATTTTTTTTCTCCTATTTTTTTCTACAAAAATTGGCAACCGCTCAGCCCTTTAGAAATTTTTTTCACGTTTGTTATCGATCTCTAACTGCTCCAAAAAAGCTTCCGAAACTCCGGGCCAACAGACGATCTTGTATATTTTTTTTTCCCGCAGAACACGATGGGGAAACTCCGTTGTTTTTCGTAACTCGCTCGGAATGCCGAGACATCGATGTTCGAAAATCCCCAAAATCGCAACTTTTCCAAGAATGCATAATCCATGCATATCCACAGTCCACTCGCCCATTTGTCCCACGCAACGGGCACATCGACTCCTCCGATTCCGCTGCTACCTCTTCAGCAATCTTTCCATCGACGATTCAACGGAAAGCAAAGCAATCTCGCAGGGAGGAAATAAGACCGCTAATCAAATCCACAAATAACAGTACAAAAAAAAAATGTCCCGTATTTTTCTCCATCAGCCGTGATTCGACGGCACGACGCGCTTCTCAGGTTTATAATTGAATTCCTAATCCGCAATTAAAATTAAAAAAAAAAAAAAAA
This sequence comes from Exephanes ischioxanthus, assembly GCA_958510785.1. Classification (NCBI taxonomy): domain Eukaryota; kingdom Metazoa; phylum Arthropoda; class Insecta; order Hymenoptera; family Ichneumonidae; genus Exephanes; species Exephanes ischioxanthus. The sequence continues at coordinate 7,069,172 of OY294025.1, forward strand.
AAAATTTTAAAAAAAAGAAGAATTCTCATTTCCTCGCCGATTCTGTCGAATCCTCGAAACACTGGCCGATCAGATTAGCGGGCAGAGAGAGACGCGAGAGGTGCGGGGGTTGGCCGAGGGGAAGTCGGAGAAACGAGGCTTAAACGGAGAAACGGGAAGAGAGACACGCATCTCTGTCCCAGCGGGCAGCGGGCAACAGCTCGTTAGTCGCGAGAGACTCGCGGAGTGGATAGCGTTGGACTCGGAGTCCCGGGGAATCGCACGACTGCCGCAGCGAAACGTGAGGAACGGGAGAAGATAGAGGTTGGAAACGAGAAGGAACTTAGGTATAGCGCGTACCTCACCGCACGAACTTAGATACCCCACGTGTATTTATATACACATATGTATACACAGGTATAAATACTATATTTAAGGGCATAACATCATGAGGCACGCACTCACGCACGGCAGGCCCGATGTGTTGCTCGGAGGAGGTTCGAGCCCTTCCTCGGCAGCAGGTTCGAAAGAGCCCACACACGCACACACACACACACACACACACACGAACACACACGTACCATAGACATAAGCCCTTAAGACTCTCGAGTGGAGGCGCGGAGTGCGCGCGAGCGTTATCCGCACCCGCGCCTCGCCGTCCTCCTCAAGCCCTCTGACTCCGCGCATTGTTCTCCGGTTGCCCCGCTAATTGCGCATTGTATAGCATTGTTGCTCCCAGCCGGGGATAAGCGGGGGCCGCCCGGTTAACCGCTCCTATCGACCTGCTATCTTTATATAAAGTAACAAAACAACGTAATTAATTACCAGTCTTCCAGGCATTGTTAGACGATAAATAACGCGGGAGCGGTGGAAGCACCGGGGATTCTCTACATCCAATTAAAATATTCAGCAAGACAAACAACAATGGCGGAGTGCCCGGAGGGGAAGGCCGCGCACGTCTCGTCTCCGGCAGTCGTATTCCTCGCTCTCGGTCCCTCTCGCCTCTTCCGCTCCTTCCGCACTCTCTCTCAATCTCGCCTTCGATCTATAGGCTTTTCATCTCGCTTCGTCGCTCCTTCGGGTTCGCGCTGTCCGGCGGTTTCTTCCTCCTTCTTCGACGCCCGCGGTCGCAAGGCCATGGAGGGTCCCTCCAGGCATTGCACACGCTGAGGCCCCTGCCCATTCTCAGGGTCACGTGCGCACAGGTGGAACCAGGTGTGCCCGGTCCGCCTTAGCCACCATATAATACCATGGGTATCTGTATAATGGAGTGCCTACCGGTGGGACGACGATCGAATTATTTCTCCGCAGCCTCTTGCACTCCAATTGCAATCTTTGCGCTGATAGAGCACGCGCGACAGCCGGTAGAATTGCATTTCCGGCTCACATGTCAATGGAAGTGTAAGACGTCATCGAAAATTGTTACTTATGGTTCGAAAATCTTATTCTTCCACCGGAAGTGACGAGTTTCCGGTACGAGATCACTTCCAATCGAAAAATTCGATTTTCAAACCACAAGTGACGATTTCCCGAATGACGTCACTTCCGGTTAAAAAATGAGATTTTCAATCCGGATGTGACGATTTTTCGTATGACGTTACTTCCGGTCAAAAAATGAGATTTTCAAACCGGATGTGACGATTTCTCGTATGACGTTACTTCCGGTCAAAAAATGAAATTTTCAAACCGGATGTGACGATTTCTCGTATGACGTCACTTTCGGTCAACAAACGAGACTTTCAAACCGGATGTGACGATTTCTCGTATGACGTCACTTTTGGTCAAAAAATGAGACTTTCAAACCGGATGTGACAATTTCTCGTATGACGTTACTTCCGGTCAAAAAATGAGATTTTCAAACCGGATGTGACGATTTCCCGCACGACGTCACTTCCGGTCGCAAAACGAGATTTTCCAACCAGAAGTGATTTTCCGAAGAAATTGTTTGGGAGCTCGTTTGGTCACACTCGTGTCATACTCGAAATGCCGAAACCGGCGTAATTGAATTCTGACGCGTGTATGTGAGACTTCCGCCGACCGTACTTCGGGTCCACATTCTCGCGCCGCAGCTTATCCGCACTCCCGTCCACACTTCGACGCATGTGCACAGGACGACGCGAGCGCAGACGCAAATTCATTCGTCGCTCGGGCGGCACTCGCAATCTCATCGTTTCGTTTCGTCCGTACGATGGAATTAATGTGAGAAAAGTCATAGTGCGATGGTAATCGAGCCTCCAGCGGCAGAGTATCATCCGTGGATGAAGCGAGGACGCGCGCGTCTCTCGCTGAGAGCCATCAACACCAAAGATTAATAATCCCGCTTTCATTGTCCGGCTTTCCGTCAGGTTCTGAAATTGCGTCTGATGCGCCGGCCGTCCGCGCGCAGTACGCGGAAATCCCGGTGGAATCGCGGGAACAGAAAGACTCGCGACGACGAGGAAGAGGCGCGCGACTTATAGGGTAGAGCGGGGCAAAATGGGACAGCGGGGCAAAACGGGACATTGAGCAAAACGCAAGTTTCCAATAATTTTTGGATCTTCCATTTTGCCCTGGTTGACACATCCGGATTGTCTGTCCCGTTTCGCCCCATTGTCCCATCCAAAAATCATTGTAACATGGCGTTTTGCCCCACTGCCCCATTTTGCCCCATCGTCCCGTTTTGCCCCGCTCTTCCCTACCTCGCGGACAGGAGACACAGGCTGAATGTTGTGTATACAGCTTTTTATGCTATCGTAATCTTTCCTCAGCCTCTCCGCGCTGTTTCGCGTGGTCGCTGCGGCGCGGCCTCGCGAAGCTCGACCGAGTCAGCGCGCACACATCGGACGTCTTAATTACCGGCTGTCCGTTCGCGCAGCGCAAAAGTCTCTCGCACTGCCCACTTTCTAATGTAGCGGGGCCTTCATCATCCTCTTCCTCATCCGTTACTGCATCGCCGTCATTTTTTTTTTTTTTTTTTTTTTCTTAATTTAATTTTTATCCCATCGTTTTTCTTTATATCCCGTTTGGTGGACGTGAACTGCCGGGTCAGTGTGAAACTCGAGGCGATAAGAAGACAGCCGCTCTCGGCTACGGGGCGAACACGCGAAGAGGCATGTTTATATGTACTGTTATTATATAGGTGCCTCAACAGTTATGGACCGCGGTGAGACGTTGCGCAATCCGCTCGGGGAAGGCATAGGTACGGATCTTTTAAACTCAACGGGAGGCTGCTACACTGTATTGCCCGGTTCCTTTGTACGACAGATGCTGTATACGTGTACGGGTTGTACATACATCGATGCCCCGGCGGTGGCACGTTCGCCTGTCAATTTCTAAAACAAATATCTCGAACTACTCTCATCGCTTGTCCCGCGCTCGACGCTACGGGAGAGTGACGTGAGACTACGTGAAATACCAGAGAGGTAGAACGGGTCGTTAATTTTTTTTTTTTTTTTTTTTCGCGCGCGCGCACGCCGCTGTGCGAGAATAAAATATAGACAGACAATGATATTTAGCGTTCCAGATATCGTGGCATTCGAAAGTACAGTTGCAACCGTGCGAAGGTATGCGGCCCGATCAATGCGATTGATGGTCGGTCATCAATATTAGCTGCGGAGGAAACAGCGCCCCGCTGGTCCGTTGGAATAATACGTCGATTACGTTGCTGGGGATGCAGAGGTGTAAGGTCGGGACTTTGCCTCGAAAAATTTCCAACTAATCTTATTTATTTATGTATTCATTTATTTATTTATTTATTTATTTATTTATTTATTTATTTATTTATTTATTTATTTATTTATTTATTTATTTATTTATTTATTTATTAAAATGAAATCGGGCTGAGCCCAATTACAAGTTGATGGGAAAGACGACGAAGCGCTTATAAACCGTGAGAGTGACCAGACGCCAGATGGCACAAGACGAAAAAGAAAAAATACATAAAATAATTAGCGAACAGAGAAAGCATACGAGATGCGGAAAAATAATTCGGGAGCTCATCAACTCCTTTCGGGTAATAGTGGGAGTCTTCGAGACCGCAAAAATCCCCTCTATGTACGCAAAACGTGTAACAAAGTGACAAATAGAGGAAGATGATAATTATCGATGAATGATAACTGGTAATAATTTTTCTTGACGACTCGAAGAGATAATTTACGAACGTTGACGACTCCGGTTTCGAATTAATGATTGGGAGTATCTCTTTCCGCATATCTTTTTTTTTCGCTCCAGTAATGACTGGGCATTCATCAAGAAGATGAGGAAGCCGCTCTCGCCCTATCAACGAATTGACGGTCGGTTATCAACATTTTAACAACGGAGCAAACTGAGTCTCGCTGATCCACTGTAAGGTCGGCATTGCCTCGAAAAATGTCCAACCCATTTTTTTTTACGACTCGAGGAGATAATTTACCAACGCCGACGGTTCCACTTTTCGAAAGATCGGGTTTGTATCTCTTCCCGCGTATCTTCCTTTGAATTTTTTCGTCATACGTCCTCATCTCACGAATGTCTAGTTACTTGTTTCGCCACGTTGAGAGAAAATAAGCCGCTCTCGCGCGTCCTAGAGAGGTTGATGGTCACTCGAGGATAATGTAAATCATCCCGTGCTCGCACTCTTCCCGGAGCATTGTAACACGTCTTGGCGCTCGCTGCTAGACGTACGCCGCAAACACGCATCGCGAAACGCGCACATATTCATGAACAGGAGATTTACGCAAACACGCCATTCGCCGCACTTCGTATAAACATTGTGCGTGCGTTTGTTGCGCTCGCGTGCACGTATGCGCGGCGCGGATATGCGAGAGATGCAGTACGTAAGTATTACAGGGTATACATAGTAGAGGTAGTTTACACGCGCATGCGGCACGTCTCGAATCATGGTCTACGAGCACGGTGTATAACTCCTTCTATGTTTTTCTTGTCCACTTCTCTTCTACCTCCTTATCCTCCTTCTCGTGCAGCCTCTATCATCTACCGCTCCTTCATCCCCTTCTTCTTCTTCATCCTCTTCGTCATCCTCTTCGTCATCCTCTTCTTCATCCTCTTCTCCGTCCTCCTCTTCATCCTCTTCCTCGTCCTCTTCTTCACCCACTACTTCGCCCTCTTCTTCATCCTCTCATTCATCCTTTTCATGCTCTTCTTCATCGTTTTCATTCTCTTCTTCATCGTTTCCATTCTCTTCTTCATCGTTTCCATTCTCTTCTTCATCCTTTTCATTCTCTTCTTCAACTTCTTCTTCATGTTCTTCTTCTTCTCCTCCCTCTTCTTCGTCTTCTTTTTCCACTTCTTCTTGGTCGTTCTCCACCAGGCGTACTTGCAGAATCTTCCTGTCTGTCCACCTCGTCTCCTCTCCACTTTACTCTCGGGCCTCGGTTCATCGGCCTCTCTCACTCTCTAATACCTCAGCGCGGCTAGCTAGCGTTCTTCTCTCGCCTCCTCGCACGCCTCGTTTATTCCCTTATTTTCCCGAGCGACCGCGTTATTTATCGCTAACGTACAAGCCGAGTGGTGAAAAAGGAGAGAAAAAATCTCGAGCCCATATGTACACTTCTCCCCCGGCAACGTCCGCGGCGGTGCAGTCGGCTATACAGAGTCGACCGGTGCGTCTTGTTTTTACACACGACCAGGCATTACAATGCTCGCGGCATGTAAGAGTTACACGAACGAGCTCGCGCGAGTATTCTCGCTCTCTTATGTACCCTACGCATATGTATCCTCTGAGGTATGGTCGTGTACCTCAGGTATATGTTTACTTCAGAATTGATGTAGGTATGTCCGAACCGGTGCGCAGTGTAATACGCGGTCCTCGAGTGCTGCACGACTCGTGATTCATCGTTCGCCGATCCTCATTGTGATGGCTGTTCCGTCATTCCCGATTTAAAAAAAAAAAAAAGAAAAACCGTATAATTGAGGAAAACTCATGAGAACCCCTAGCAAGTGCGCCGGATCGTTCGCCGGACCTTCCATGTCAAGTTCACGAAAGTTTCCGTGACGTTGGATAACACACAAAAATTGTACTTTAGATTCTTTTCTGAGGCCAGATTTTTCAGACAGATGTCTCGCAAGATCTTTGGGTTTTTGCTGAGACGACCGTATTGACACGAGTACGATGACGAATTGTGCAATTTTTCTTCAGTATCGACTAATCCTATCGTCAGAATTCGCGCAGTGAACACTTGCTGTTTACCGAACAACTCCGTTATCGCTCCAGATGATACAGCAGATCTACGGATCTACGGATTACCTTGCAGAATTCTACGGAAGTTGCCGCCACGTCAGATAACACACAAAAACGTTGTACTTTCGATACTTTCCTGAGGTCAAATCCTTCGGATAGATGTCTCGCAGGATCTTTTGATTTATGCTGGGGTGAGAGTATTGGCACGTGAGAGAATGTCAATAAATTACTGTCCCTTGTATTCCTGAACATGTCGATGACGAATTATGCACTTCGTCTTCAGTATAGGGAAAAGCGGCGTAAAATGGGACGGTGAGGCAAAACGGGGCAGTGGAGCAAAACGCCATATTTTAATCGTTTTTTGATGGGAAAATGGCGCAATACGGGACAGACAATCCGGATGTATCAACAGGGCAAAATGGCACATCCAAAAATGATCGGAAACTTGCGTTTTGCTCAGTGTCCCGTTTTGCCCCACCGTCCCATTTTGCCCCGCTCTGACCTATTTTAATCCCATCATCAGAATTCGCGCCGCAAACACTTGTTGTTTACCGAACAACTCCGTTATCGCTCCAGATGATACAGCAGACTTCACCTTGCAAAATTCTATGGAAGTTTCCGGCACGTCGGATCACACACAAAAATTCTGTACTTTCGATCCTTTCCTGAGGTCAGATTCTTCAGATAGATGTATCGGATCTTTTGATTTATGCTGGGATTAGAGTATTGACAGGTGAGAGAATATCAATAAATTACTGTTTCTTGTATTCCTGAACATGTAGATGAAGAATTATGCACTTCATCTTCAGTATCCTCTAATCCTGCCATCAGAATTCATAATTGCTGTTTACCGGCTACCTCCGTTAGCGCTTCTAGATGACACAGCAGATCTCATATTGAAGAATACTACTTCGATACTTTCCTGAGGCCACATTGTTCGGACAGATGTATCGCAGGATCTTTTGATTTATGCTGGAATGAGAGTATTGGCACGTGACAGAATGTCAATAAATTGCTGTTTCTTGTATTCCTGAACACGTCGATGACGAATTACGCACTTCGTCTTCACTATCGGCTAATCCCATCATCAGAATACGCGCCGTAAACACTTGTTGTTTACCGGTCAACGCCGTCAGCGCTGCCGGATGATGCAGCAGATCTCGTCTCTCAGAATTCTACCGTTGCATTCACTTTCCCACAAGCCCTCGTCCGTTGTTCTCTACCGGCTCGCATCGAGGAGAGGAGATTGTTTTGCTAGTACAGAAGTACATTATCCTCGATCGGCTCATCCGTTGCTGAATGATTGAAATCAAGGTAGAACTCTCGGCCGTTCGAAGCTCCGCTAAACGTATTGCCGAGCAAGCAGCAAAGCAACGACAGTATCGGAGGCAAGAACACGCAAAATGAAGTTGCATTAACGAAACACTACGGGCACGGGGTATCATTTGTCACCTATCTCTTGGGGTCCCTCGCGGAGTTATCGGACCGGCTCATCTCGTGAGCCCGTGCACGCGCGCGCCCGTTCGCATTGCTATACCGAGTCCCGGGAGTCGCCCGGAGAGTTGTAAATCATGCGACACCCGACAACAGATCGAATATCTAATTCCCTTTCACTGACTCGTTACTGCCGTGGTACGCCCGCGCTCGTCCGATCCCGCGAGCGAGAACGAGCGAGACCGCCACAGGAAATCCTCTCCCTCTCGACTCAGCTCCGTGTGTAACTCTCGTGATTCTTTCGTTTCTTTTATTTTCTTTTTTTTTTCTTTTTTCCACGGAGCTCGAGAAAGAGAGAAAGGAACGAAGTCCATGGATTTCTTCGACGATAAGTACTCTTCAGGTATTCTTGTTATTATGAATCGTTACGCGTCGAGTGACTCGGGGAGTCAGCGCAACATCGCGGACAACTCCTCACCGAATGGACAATCGGCGGCCAATTAACGACCATTAAAATCCCTCGTTAATCATCACGCAACAACCCTGTCGCAGCTGCGGTCGCGGTCGACAGTGAGAAACATTGCGTCGCGATGAATTTTGACACATGGGTAAAACGTCCTATCCGTAGGCTCGATAAAGCCTCGAGCGATGTACTTCTTGAAGGCTTAGTGAAACTTTGCGTGATGAACTAAGGCACCTGCACAAAAATTCCAGCGGACATCGGCTTTCTTAGTTTCGACAAATTTCTGTAAAAGTTTCATGCTGCGGTCGCAATGGACAGTGAGAAAGAGTCGCGATGAAGTTTGATATATCGGTGAAACGTTGCATCCATCCTCGAAGGACCCTCGCGCCATGTACTTCTCGCAGACTTCGTGAAACTTGACATGATGAGCTATTGCAGTACACCGTCGCAAAAATTGCAGCGGACATCAGCTTTCTAAGCTCCGACAAATATCATTATTACTATGATTATTATTATTATTAATATTTACCGGAAGGAAATAAAAACTTATATAATTTGCTTAAAAAAAAAAATCTGATATCACATAAAAATATGAGAGTCGAGTCCGTTTTTAATCAGGTTCACTGTTTTAGCGTCAATAATCGTCGATGTTGTCATCAAGTCATTCTATCCTCAAAGTCATTCTGACCTCAAGTCATTCCATCCTCAAGTCATTCTATCCTCAAGTCATTCTATCTTCAAGTAATTCTATCCTCAAGTAATTCTATCCTTAAGTAATTTTATCCCCAAGTAATTCTATCCTCAAGTCATTCTATCCTCAAGTAGTTCTATCCTCAAGTAGTTCTATCCTCAAGTAGTTCTATCCTCAAGTCATTCTATCCTCAAGTCATTCCATCCTCAAGTCATTCCATCCTCAAGTCATTCCATCCTCAAGTCATTCCATCCTCAAGTCATTCCATCCTCAAGTCATTCTATCCTCAAGTCATTCTATCCTCAAGTCATTCCATCCTCAATTCATTCTATCCTCAAGTAATTCTATCCTCAAGTAATTCTATCCTCAAGTAATTCTATCCTCAAGTAATTCTATCCTCAAGTCATTCTATCCTCAAGTCATTCTATCCTCAAGTCATTCTATCCTCAAGTCATTCTATCCTCAAGTCATTCTATCCTCAAGTCATTCTATCCTCAAGTAATTCTATCTTCAAGTCACGCTGTCCGCAAGTTACCCATAAATATCAATAAAAGTTACACGCAGTAACTATCACCTTCCGATGGCGGTCGCGATGATTTCGAACGGTTTCACGCATTAAATATCCGAATCAGTCAAGTTTTCGAATAAAGCTGATTTTATGCGACGAATGACCTAAACTTCATTCCTCTTCGTTCTTCATCAAAGAAATCTATTACGACCATTTCAAGCATGCGTAGAGAGTCATTCTCTAGCAGGCAGCTCTTAGTTCATCGATCTCATCAACTCATCATCCCGGACACGAGGAACGAACGTGAAGTATACAAATCTCTTCTGATCATAAATTTCGTCATAGTCGGTAATCAACGCATGATTGGTAAACTCGAATGATTTGTTCATGCATTGCGTACCACATCTTCGATCCGGCTCGAACCCGAGTGCTGTCACGAATGCTGACTGGCTTTACATAGTCGCAGCGACAGCAGGTAAAGCGATCCCTGCTGCACGCATACGTTCAACACATACGAGCGTAAATCACGCTTCATGCGTGCGCCGGACTACACGCACAAAGACACGAGGCCGACAAGCGGTAATTAGATCGTTCTACTGTGTTACAATTTCCGCGGTTCATTCCCTTTCATCTGGTGACCACGGGGAGGCCCCCGTATGGTTGGCAGTCGTAACGCGGTCCCGTTTCGAAGCTCGCACACGCCGTACCATCGTGGTATCCATCTCGCTCCTTCGCAGATTCTTGTGTCCCACTATTGCTCCCTTTCTGTGCGTAGATCTCAAGTCGACCGAGGATTTGTTGCGATCGAGCTCCCCGATGCCGGTACCCACTTCACCGGTGCGTATGCTACATCCTACATCCACAACGCGAGGTATGCTGACGCAGAGTGTACACCATACACTAGACACTGGTCAAGTACTCCAGTCTCTGGTCCCGTCTAGGCTCGGCTAGGACAGAGTCCAGTCTAGCCTGCAGGCCATCGGCATTGCAGTCAGGTGCCGCTTACACAACCGGTAGATTCCTTCTGGCTGCCCGAGACTTTTCTCCGTCTCTCATTTCTGCAGCAACCATTGATGTACAGGATCCGCGAGGCGAGCCTGATTGGCCGACTACAATGTCTGCTAAGGATATTCTGTAGCAGAAACTTTAATAAGCGGTTTAGCGGTTCGCATTGCGAGCCCCGGTCTAGGCGTTCGAGAGAGCAGCGCGATCGCGGAGCCCGCAGCTTCGAAGGGGCAGAGAGTCTCAGGGACTCGGGGGCAAGGCGGCGCACGCAACTTCATGCACCGCGGTAATGGAGAACATCTTTGGGGAGACGCTGGCGCGGAACAACAACCACCACCAACACAGGTATCACTTCTCTGTATTCCCATAGTCATCAGGAGCCGCATCAGAAACGGGTGTGCACCATGCGTTCTCCATTTTTTTTTTAGACCATCTTTCACGTACCCTCTCGGCACTCCTGAATCCCATCCACGTTTAGGTACATCGACGTACATACGCAGGCCGATTTCATCGAGCAGCCACGAAGGTACGCCGGCAGCTCGCACCGACGCGGCTCCTATGCCACATGTCGATTTATAGTATCGTGCGCCATTAGAGATAATTGTTAGGGCAAGAATCTCCTCGTCGTACGTACCCAGGCCTACGTATACCCGCCGTAGCATGATGTAAAGTTGTTTTTCCGCGGTCACGCACACTCCTCCATTCCCTTCCAATGGTTATTCTCTCACGCGTGTGCGTTCGCCATCGTCCGGAGTACCGCGGAGCGTATTCCGCACGCTGATCCGGGAAAACCAGAAGATGGAGAAAGAAGGGAAGACTCATCTTGATCGCCATACGGATGCGTATACATATGTTTATATATATATATATATATATATACATTTCGTGCGTATATCGGTACACTATAATACCATCGTAAAGAACCCAGACGAATACGCCGTCTCATCCTCGAGGCAACGTCCCTGTATCACGTACATCCTTCTCCACTTCCACCATCCACGGCTACCCGTTTGTTTTATTACGTGCGAAATTTTTCTGCCCACACCTCCTTCTCCTTTCCATTATATCGTCTTTTCTATCTCGTTTGGTCGTCCCTCTTGTCCGACTCTCCCTTATACCCGTGGCCTCGTCGTAGTCGACGGTTTGAACAAGCTAGTTTTATAGCGCGCAATAAACATGCCTCGCTCGCCCCGCTCGGCGATGATCGCAATGATGGTGGTGGTAACGTACACGCGCGGCAAGACCCACATGGCGGGTTAATTGGAATGTTGCTCAGTTCGATTAAACTATTAAATGAGAAGGCCTCTTAACTCGGTGCGGCACGCCGCCTGCTCTCCGCTACGCCACCGTAAAACCGCTTGTCTCTCGGCTCATGCCCGATCCGCTGCTGATTCTAGCGTGCGCACGTCGAGGTTTTTCTATCCCCCGTCCGGCGTCGAGCAAGAGAACGGGATGCCTCTTGTTCCATCGGCAGCCTCCGCTGACGACGAGACGCGAGACACAAGTCGCGATCTCGGTTCGTATTTGGGAACTTGATCGTGTCGTCATGTGCCCCGTGTGTGCGCGCGCTCATGCTCGGCTAGTCTTTGAATTGTAAGATCCATTTATTTTGTTTTGTCCGCGCGATTGCTTTGGCAGCGTCGATAAACCGGTATCGCGAAACTGTGGCAATTCACTTCGGGGAGCTAGGAGTACCAAAGTACCAAAGTCGAGGATAGTTCGGACACTTCTGTTCGAACCACTGCTGCTTATACCACTTTGCGCCGTGACTCTCGAACGTTTGAAGCTAAACACTTGAATGGTTTCAAAATTGTTTTGGTTGACGTAAGAACGAGCCATTATCAATTCCATGAAGAACTGTATGGGCAGGTGTAGCCAAACTGTGGCAATCCACTTCGGGGAGCTCAGAGTAGCGAAGTGCCAATGTCGAGGATAGTTCGGACACTTCTGTTCGAACCGCTGCTTAAACCACTTCAAGCCTTAAATACCCTGAGACGTATGAAGCGAAACGTTAGGATAGCTTCAACATTGTTTTTGGTTGCCGTAAGAGTGGATCATTACCAATTTCACAGAACTTTACGGGCAGGTAAAACGGAACTGTAGCAATTCACTTCGGGGAGCTCAGAGTAACGAAAGCCGAGGATAATTCGGATACTTCTGTTCCAACCGCTACTTAACCCTTTATACGTTACACCTCTGTCCCCACTCTTAGGCGCTACCGTAGCAACGAGTGGCCGCTAATCCGTGTCCGTTAGTCCCGTTTCGGTACGATTTCGGGCGGTGGGACTTATAAAAGGTAAAACCACTTTACGCATTGAATACCCTCAAACGCTTAAAGCAAAACGTTTGGATAGTTTCAACATTGTTTTGGTTGCCGTAAGAATGGGCCATTGCCAATTTCACGAAGAACTTTATGGGCAGGTATAGCGAAATGTAGCACAATTCACTTCGGGGAGCTCAGAGTGGCGATGTAGAAAAGCTGAGGATAATTCGGATACTTCTGTTCCAACCGCTACTTAACCCTTTATAAGTTACACCTCTATCCCCACTCTTAGGCGCTACCGTAGCAACGAGTGGCCGCTAATCCGTGTCCGTCAGTCTCGTTTCGGTACGGTTTCACACCGCGTAACTTATAAAGAGTAAAACCACTTGAAGCCTTAAATGCCCTCAAGCATTTGGCTAGTTTTAACATTGTTTTGGTTGCTTTAAAAATGGTCCATTGTAAATTTCACGAAGAAGTTTGTGGGTATATCGGCAAAAGATCGGGCGACGCGTCACCGTTTCCTCCGCTCTTCATGACTCGATCTTCTTTGAAGTATCTCGGGCTTGTTGTGCAAGCGCGAGATACGTAAGATTCGCACCGTACGTGATGATCTCGCGCGTCTGCATCGCCTTTAGGCCCGAAGTATCGCGAGAGATTCTCATCCGGTAGTGCGAAGAAGTGAGCCATGTGGTAATTTTAGCTTAACAATTCTCCGTGGAATGAGAACGGGACGAGAGTCACGCGCACTCCGGTCGCCGGTGAGCCCGTCGAGCTCGTAAAGGGGCGCCGATTGATTGATATCCAAACCGCGGGGGCGAGAGCCAGTCAATACAGAGAGAAACGGAGAGACGCCAGGCGCTCGGCACCGGTTCCAGAACCGTAAGATCATCCTCCTCCAAGAGAATCGAGATTTGATGTATTTCAATCCATCGCACCGATCGATACCGCTTGCACGTGCGATACCAAATTGGTTGGTGTGCAAACGCGCCATCGCCTTTTTCCGACTCGCATCCGAGTCGAAAAAATTCAATTTATCTGGAACGACAAGCTTGTTCCGGAATTCCTGAAGTCACCGATCGATTGATCTCCATTCGCGGAATAGATCGAGTGACTCATTAAAGATGGCAATGTGTCGTCGTCGGCATCGAACCCCGTACAGAGAGATTCGATAAGGAAATCAAAGTATTGGGCGTATAAGGAGTCTTGTGACGATACGGCTCGAAGCCACCGCGAAATTCCGGTGATCTCCGGCGATCGGTTACCACGCGCGTTCGTTCTGGCCGCTGCATACTATATCGTTCGTGCGGGTTTACCCGACTCTCGCCGATGCTGCTGACGCGGGCTGCCCGCGGCAATTTCGACCACATAGCAGCCTCTTCCAAGTGAGTTATACGCAATGGCGGAAAGAGTCGTAAGAGCCGTGAAGGATATCTGGCACGCACGTTTCCACGCCAGCCCCACCGGCAGCAGTAAAACCGGCCAACAGTGGCGCACCAAAGTAAATGTTATAACAAACAGCGCGCCCGTGGACCGGCGTAGCCTCGCGACGCCCCGCTATTTAACATTATTTAGTTTGCTTTGTGAACGTTTAAACAGTGCCTGCCTACTTTTTTTTTTTTCTTCTTCATCTTCTCCCTCTCATCTTCATCCTACTCAACCTTCTGCGCACACAGGCGCACACATGCTCGGCTCACCGTGGATATTTGATGTGCCACGCTGCGCCTCGGAGCTCGTCTCATCGTGGGTATACAACGATCCCGGCATGTTTGTTTTCTAGGTGCTGGCGCGGTTGGTCCAAGCAAGACTCTCGGGATCGCCGCAGCATCTTACTCGTCACCGTTACTGTTGTAGGGCCGTGTGTCTCCACGTGCACCATTGTGTAATTTACATGACATCGCTCTCATACAAGCGCTTGATCCTTCTCTCTTGAGAGATCTGCGCATCGCTGGAAATTTGATTGCAGGTCTCATATCGGCATGTTTGTTTTCTAGGCGCTGGCGCGGTTGGTCTAAGCAAGACTCCGGATTGCCGCAGCTTCTTACTGGGCACCGTTACTATTGTAGGGCCGTGTTTCTTCACGTGCACCATTGTGTAATTTACATGACATCGCTCTGATACAAGCGCTTGATCCTTCTCTCTTGAGAGATTTGCCCATCGCTGAAAATTTGATTGCAGGTCTCATATCGGCATGTTTGTTTTCTAGGCGCTGGCGCGGTTGGTCCAAGCAACACTCTGGATGGCCGCAGCTTCTTATCATTGTGTAATTTACATGACATCGCTCAGTCCTCCTCTCTTGAGAGATCTGCGCATCGCTGGAAATTTGATTGCAGGTCTCATATCGGCATGTCTGTTTTCTAGGCGTTGGCGCGATTGGTCCAAGCAAGACTCCAGATGGCCGCAGCTTCTTACTCGGCAACGTTACTATTGTAGGGCCGTGTTTCTCCATGTGCATCATTGTGTAATTTACATGACATCGCTCAGTCCTTCTCTCTTGAGAGATCTGCGCATCGCTGGAAATTTGATTGCAGGTCTCCTATCGGCATGTTTGTTTTCTAGGCGCTGGCGCGATTGGTCCAAGCAAGACTCCGGATGGCCGCAGCTTCTTACTCGGCAACGTTACTATTGTAGGGCCGTGTTTCTCCATGTGCATCATTGTGTAATTTACACGACATCGCTCAGTCCTTCTCTCTTGAGAGATCTGCGCATCGCTGGAAATTTGATTGCAGGTCTCATATCGGCATGTTTGTTTTCTAGGTGCTGGCGCGGTTGGTCCAAGCAAGACGCTCCGGATCGCCGCAGCATCTTGCCCGGCCCCGTCTCCGTTGCAGGGCCGTGTGTGTCCACGTGCAACATCGCACGTCATGTAATTTACACGATATCGCTGGCACAACCGCTCGGTCCTTCTCTCTTGTGAACTCTGCACATCGCTACCAATTTAATTGCAGGTCTCATATCACCCATATGCTCAATGTTGCACGCCACCTTATCGCGTGTCCCGCGGGATCCCGGCGTCGAGCCGACCGTGCCGATCTTTTGACGACCTTGTACACGAAGTGACTTGCAGTTGGAACATCAGAAGCCTGTCGATGTCCAGCAGCTCAGCCCCACCGTCTGGTTGGATGAAAATCAAATCAGCAGCTGTTCTCATATCGGAAACCAAATGGCAAATGGCACACACTTATCTTGACGTCATACGACACCGGCTTTGGAAGATCACTTTGCAATGAAAATAATTGAAAATTATATACATCTCTTTAAACTTAAGGGGACGAACCTCCTCGTATCTTTCTTCTCCTCATTCTAAGTTGGGAAAAAACGCAATACGCGCCGTTTAAATTAATGACGTGTGTGTCAACTATTATCTCATCGTATATGGCTGCGCGCGGAGTGCCGTCGCGACTTCGGTGACTATGGTTTGAGTATAAAAAAAAGAGGCAGCAGGCAAAGGAGGAGAGGGACCTACTTTCTATCGTAGTTAGCCTACTGCCGAGCTCGGCCAGACCGCTCGAGCATCCGGCATCGCCCCGGGCGTCCACTCTCGCTGTCTCTCCGGCCACGTGATGCTGGATCTGGCTGGACCAACTTGAGATACACCGTGACCCGTCCAGTGTGCGCTGCGGCACCTCTCTCTTTCCATCGCGATGCCTTCCTCCTATTCTTTACTCGTTGGAGATTTACCTAGCTTTCATTGGTATGAGACTTTAGGTGTGCGGGACCAGCGGAGTGCGGCGGGGTTCGCTACAAGGCACTCTTCGCCAGCTCAGGACTGAATGATATCTCGGGAGATTAGATGCAGAGATAGACTGCACACGGTGGAGTCTTCGATGGGGCAATGTGGACAATTATAGTACAGTGAGCTGCAGTGACACGCGGCGAGATTGTCGAATGGAAAACTAAAAGTTGGATCCCGACAACTTGGGATTGGATTGCTTCCATATTCGGGGAGAGCGGGGCAAAACGCAATTTTTCAACAACTTTTGGATGGTGGCGGTGGTGGTAAGTGGGGCAAAACGGGGTGGAAAATCAGGACGTATAGTTAGAACAAAATGGGGCATCCAAAAATCATTGGAAAATTGAGTTTTGTCCCACTGTCCCATTTTTGTCACGCTCTCCCCTACTTTTATCGAAGGTCTTACTTGGAGCGCATCTTGCGCGGAAACTTTTTAGTACCGTAAAGAGTGCAGCACTGGAACTGCCCACTGGTGAAGCCAAAATGTTCAACAGTAAAAAAAAGTTTACACTTTTTACAACAATTTGCTGTCCAGAAAGACCCACAATTTTTTATTCGTTAACTTCCGATCGCACCAAACTAAAACGGGCAATGACACGGGAAATGAAAGGACAGGATTGTATATTATAACCTGAATAATCGAGTTTGTCACTTATTTAACAAAATTATCTTTACGAAACTTCGTATTCCGATTTTACGAAATTACTTATTACACTGAGAAAAAGGATAGTATTTTCTACTATACCAATAGTTCCCAGTGGGAACGTTCATATAGATAGTTTTCGATAGTATATACTCAATTGGTTAAAATATAATTATAGTTGTAACCATGATTATTTGTCACTGCCGTAAATATAAAATGTAAACGTTCCCCTGGGAACTATTTTTTATGGTAAAAAGTCAGTATTGCATTTACCATGTCATTTTTTCTCAGTGTACTGTGCAGACTGCACAATGTGAGGTCTCCGACGGTGCAATGTGGACAATTATAATACCGCGAACATCAGTGACAAGCGGTAAGATTGCCGAGCGTAAAAATAAAACTTGGATCCCGACAATTTGAGAGTGCAACTTCCATTCCACTTTTATCGAGGGTCTTACATTGGAGAGCCTCATGGCCTACGATGTCGGATCGTTGGACTCTCAGCCCGTATGGGTGCCCGCGAATGCAGGCGCTGGAACTCAGAAGATACCGATGCATTCCCGTGTTGGTTGGATTGCCGATTTACGCTGGTGCTTGTTGCGACAAGAGCTAGAACAACGCAGGTACAACGCTGTAACCCGTTGTCTTTGGTCTCGGGTGGTTTGTGACGGGCAGCCTGTACCGCAGTATTTCCATTGCTTCCTCTACCCGTGTCCCCATACGTGTGTGCGTACTTGTGACCGATCGGCTCGGACGCTTACTCACGAGAGAGAAAACGGGGTCCGAACGTAAATCGAGTCGTCCCGGAGACTCGAGGCAGCATCCTCTACTCGTGTAACCGGCGCGACTCGATTGCACTCGAGCGGAGAGTACGTATGCGCTCTTCCATCTGGTAATACGAGGTAACACTCGTGGAAAGTCTACGAGGAATCGACTTTCGATATAGTCGGGCTTCAATAATGTTCCTCACCTTGCGGAGAGGTTAGCCGAGGTTTCACTTCATTTTCTTTTTAATGATCGCCTGCATCTTAGCCAAGACTCGAGCTCGCAGCCTGAAACAAGCTTCGAGCGATATCAAAGTACTGGATCACCCATTTTTTTTCAGCCCTAACTAGTCTACATTGTGGGCGACTGACGCGCGGCTGAATTTCGTTGGCGCTGGAGCGCCGACCGTGTATTCCTTAATTCGTCAGTTTCAGTCCCTGGCGACTTTCGAGATGAATCCCAAATACATTTGAGACGCATGACCGGTTTGAAACTCTTGGTTTCCAACCGGAAGTGATGTCACACGGGAATACGTCACTTCAGGTTTTGAAATCTTGATTTTTTTAAATCAGTAATGGCGTTTTCCTCTATGACGTCACTTCCGGTTGAAAACTGCCCTTTCGAAACCGGATGTGACGTTTTTCCATCTGACGTCATTTTCCGGTTGGAGAACAAAAATTTTGAAACCGGATGTGACGTTTCCGCATGTGACGGTCGATAACCGACGTTTAAAAATCGTAAGTGACATTTTTCTTGTATGGCGTCACTTCCGGTAAAGAAGCGAGATCTCGAAATCGAGAGGTTCCGGTTTAAAAGTGAGATATTCCAACCGGAAGTGACCTTACAGAGAATATTTTTACTATATTTCTTCGTGGTCTGGAAATGAGGTGACGCAAATGCGTGCATTCTTCCTTCAACTCCGCGGCCCAAAGTTTCCAGCGCATCGATCGTTCGATTACCACAGGTGTTGAGGAATCCGAGGCTATCGTGGATGCTAAATCCGCCATGCCGCATCATTGGAAATCCCATGGGACGACGATGGCGCGATGTCGCGCGCCAAACTGCGTTGAACATACTAGATTCTCCGAGTACACGTTACACGCGCTCGATCGCGCGTGTTACCAGCGGCTACACGCGCGTTTACCCGTGTACGGTCATTTTCCGAACGGGTTTACCAGACAGTCGACCAGCTATCGCAGGCCGGCACGCATCGTGCGGCTGTCCTTCTCCGGAGCAACAACATCCAGAGTTCGCGGCGGATCCACTCTGCCGAGTGGCTTCGCGTATGAGCAGCCTCGCGACAACGCGCGGTCACGTCTGGTCCGCACCCCGCGCAGCCGCATGCTCCATGTCCAAAGGGCTCGGCGAAGCATCAACTGCATTCGGGAGATACCCGCTGCGGCGAGTGGCAGATGGTCGTACAGTAAACGCACCTCACGTTACTTTTTTTTCCGTTCCTTAATCCACTACTCCTGAATATTCCCGGCCGCAAGCCCATTTCAGCGACCGCAATGCTCGCTGAAAACTGCAACGCGCCATACGCTCCAACCGTCGAACGCGCACGGTGTATCTGACCGGCCGACCGTGCTTTCCGCCACATCGTCCCCGAATGACCCGATCAGCTTCACAGCGCCGCGAGCGAACGTAATATGCATACACCGGACCGGCGCACATCCTCGCGAAACGACGATCCAACGGGCAAGTAGTTCGGCGGGCTTCATGCAATATGCGCTCATGGTACGTCAGCTTATGATCCTTCCAGGGAAAATTTTCCCCGCAACCGCACTTATTAAGACGTCGTCGTTGCCGCGAAGGAATTTAAAGTACACGAGCGGGGTTGGAATTGCCCGAGCAGGATCGTCCTCCTTGCCCGCAAGATGCATCGCGGTCGTCCCCGAGCTCATGCACTTCCACCTGCGAATACGGTGTTACACCGACTCACACGCGCGTGCATTGTTACGGCACGGTCGCCGAGGTGATGCGTTCGCATGTTCGATGCATGCGCGGCGATGCGCGTGTATACAAATGCTACTGTCACTGGCCGGCGCATCAGACTTTACCGTTGCATCAACACAGCGCGGGCCGCACAGGTGAAAGACGAATCCTCCCGTGTCACGAAGATTCAGGGAACGTGTGTTACAAACTCCCCTGCATGTTGCGCACGCGAGACTCGCTCCTTCTCCGCTGGCTCTTCCGCGTGTTGCAACCAAATCCCGACGGCGTAGAGCCTCGCCGACTGAGCTCCGGCGGTGAGATGCGTGCGATTCAACGTGAATCGTGTTTGATCGATTAGGGATAACGCTCGTATCGTATCCGAGGCGCTATTGGCAAAGCTATCGATCTCACGAGACCCGACATACGATCTATGTTTCTATCGATCACAAACGATTTATGCATCGGCGGTCTCTGGCACTTGTTGTTCCGCGCGGCGCCTCGCGAAAACTCTGATGAAAATTCTCGCCGGGCTGTCGGCAAGCGAGATCCTCGGTGCCGAGAAAGACGAGGTGGCGATGACTTACGTGGCCGATGAGTCGGGAAGTGCGCGTGCCCGAAGTTCTCTTCCTTGTTGAGATGCAACCACTTTGAAGCTTTTCGATCGTCGCCGAGCGCCGATGATCGTCGATGACGTTGTCGTAGGTGTCCGATCTTTAACTCGTCGTTGATAGGACTGTAAAAATATATCGTAAATTTGATGTACTGGAACCTGAAATTTGCTCACATTACTTACATTTATTTAACATTAATGGACTTTTTTTTTTGTGACAAAAATACCAGATATAAAAATTACAAATTTTGTGCCTGAAATTTAGAAAAAATTTTCTTGAAAACAAAAAATTTTCTGTGAAATTGTAACGCACATGTGTTTGGAATTTCAGAAAGCGTTTATGTAAAAAAAATCTTCCAATAATGTTAATTAATTTCAGCATTTTTTTTTACGGTGACGGTTTTCTTGGGAAAAATTTAAAATCGATCGAAGTATCTTCTGTTTCAGTGTCGATTTCACGAGACCCGAGATACGATCCACGTTTCTATCGCTCACAAACAATTTATGCATCGGCCGTGTCTGGCATTCGTTGCTCCGTGGCGCCTCGGGAAAAATCTTATGAAATTCTCGCGCGAACATCTCGGCAAGCGAGATGTTCGGTACCAGGAGAAACACCGCCGAGATGGATGGAGCGAAGACTCTACACGGCCAATGATTCAGGAAGTGCGCGTACCGAAGTATTTTTATTGTCCTAGATAGAACCACACTTAGACAAGACACACTTAGAACCACACATCTCGGAAAAATTACCAAGGCCTACGGTAAATTTCGACCAGGCAACATGGTACACCAGCGCCACCACTAGCTATTTGTGAAATTTTCACAGGGTCCACAGCAATTTTTACCCAACGCATATGGTAATTTTTTCCAGAAGGCGGGTTGGTAAAATGTTGCTTATCTGGCTAAGAATTTCGTGGATTAAAACTGAGAATTTCGTGGATTGAATCTGAGAATTTCGCGGATTAAAACTGAGCATTTCGTGGATTGATTCTGAGAATTTCGTGGATTGATTCTGAGAATTCCGTGGATTAAAACTCTGCTTTCCGTGGATTAAAACTCTGAATTCCATGGATTGAAACTCTGCTTTCCGTGGATTAAAACTCTGAATTCCATGGATTGAAACTCTGATTTCCGTGGATTAAAACTCTGATTTCCGTGGATTAAAACTCTGAATTCCGTGGATTAACACTGAGAATTTTGCCGATCAAATTTTTTAATGTACTTATACATCAAAAAAATTGATCGACATAATATGCCGGCTGACTATATTTTCTACTAAGAAGAACTTATATTCTACCAAAAATTACGGGACATTCGAGTAATATCTGCGACAGCGAAAATTACCATATTATCTACCAGACTGTGTTAAGTTTAAAATGAATGTTTGCCAGGATATTGCTATAGTTCCCATAAACCCGAAAGTTCTCTCACTGTTTCCCAGATTTATGGTAATTTCCATCAGATCCTTCTCTCAGTGCACTCAATGATCTTCCGATATATTTTCTAATTTCTAATAATTATAATATAATTTCTACTCGCCATACCCGAGTAGAAATTTTCTGGCGTTACATCGGGGCCTGATAAAGGCTGCTCAGGTGTCATCGGGACCCTGTCAGGGCCTGATGTAAAGCTTTAAAATTTCTCCTCAAATAGATGCACCCATTATCAGACCCTAAGCTCGTCGTCGTCACGATCCCTCCGCGAAACATTAATAAAATCTACCAAACCATACGGAACCACGCAACCAGATCGACTCGGTCTCCGTGCGCTCCCAACGAATCGTTTCGCACAGGCAGAAGCTGCAACGAGTCCGAGACAGAGAGCGAAATACACAGAAGGAAAAGAGACCCAGCCAGAAGTCGCTTTGCCCGCGGTACATAGAAGAGATTCCCAGAGAGCAAAGTAAGGTGAGAGTGGGGGATTCCTGTATTACTGAAAATAAACAGTGAATCTGCGAGAGAGAGAGCGAAAGAGAGCCGCTCGGCAGAGGGGGCTCCGTTATGCGCTTCGGGATGCAGAACACGAAAGCACAAAATGGAACAGCATCGGAACGCAACGAGAACACGAGGATGGTAAGAGAGCGAGCGGAGCGTGGGGGAGACCTTCAGTTCCTCTTTGCGTCTGTGGATGCGGAGTATCTGTCTCAGGGTCTCGTAGTTTATCTTTCGCTGTCCTCCTCCGTCTCTCACCCCCGGCGTATCCACCTGCCTTTCTTCAGCGGGCTCTTTCCCTCGGTCCACGTCGATCCTCCTCGCAGCTCGTCGGTACATCGGGAACGAAAATCGGGGTGGTGGTAGCCGAGGCGGTGCGCCGTTTCTCGCCGCTGGAGGTGGAAAACCAGCACAAGCGGAAGAAGAGAGAGGCACGAGGGGAGAGGACGGGAGGGGGTTGGGAGGGCAGCGGGTGGAGAGAGAAGCTCGGATGGAGGAGTGAAGCGCACGCGGGACCAGCAAAGCGCTTCACGGGTAGCTCACATCAAAGAGTCAGCTTAATAGAAAGCCTTAGAGGCGTTTGTTCGAGTCTCCTCATCTGACTAAATATTCGTAGCTGCGCCCGGTGAGGGCGAGCGAGACGGCAATCGCCCGAGACGGGGTGAGGTGGCGGTGTGTCGGAGAAGGTTCGGTTGTAGGGAACACGAGGAACGAGAGGCGGAGAGGGCTGGCACCGCGCATTGCTGATGATGTGCCGGTGGCATTGGAGGTGCCGTCGGAGACGAACCTCGAGCGGAATATCGACGGGCCAAGATACACAACTAGTCCAAGAGATGAGAGCGGGTGAGGATCGGAGAGTGACGGGCGAGCAGATCTTACGATTCTGCTCCACCTCCTACCACCGCCTCCCTCGCCCATCGTCTACCTACAGTTATACGACTATCGCCGCCTATAGAAGATAAACAGAGTTCGCGACGGAGAAAGAATGCGCGATAGCGACGGAGCGAGACCGAGTGCCTGGTACGGTAGCGAAGAGACGTGGCACGACGCCTCCTAGACGAGGCCCGGCTTGAGACTTCAGACTATCCCGATCTATCAGCGACTCCCCGAGGTGAGTTTCTCCTCTACCCGACTGTCTGTTTGCCTACCTCGTGCCAGTCTGTACTATTTACGGGACGACAGGGGCTCCCTGTGTGCGTATGCCTGAAGGATAATTACGCGAGATACCGGAGAGTTTAGCGGTCGATCTAGTCATCATCGTTTCCAGATATCCCTCCACTTACACCGACCCGCACGACCATCCTCTCGTCCTGTCTAACCCCGAAGAGCCGTATATCGATTTCCGCGAGACTGACTTCCCGAGGTTACGTCGCTTCTCGAAGACGCTCCTACACTGAGGCAACAGCGCCCGTACGAGTTTATTGCTAACAGTATATGTATCAGAGGATATCTTGGATGGTAAGCCCTCCACCTCCTTCCAGTATCAGAGGTTTATCTATGCATACTGTGTGCTCAGCTTCGCCGTTCGCCGGAGCCACGAAGAAGAATCCCGAGGCGCTCGAGGCTTCGACCCGCCGCGCTGGTAGCGACGCTTATGCATCTCTGACTAACATGTACAAACTACCGTAACTGCTAGGACTACCGGGACCGCCGCCCGGAGGCGACTGGGCCCTCTGGTTCACAAACTCCCCCGAAATTCGACTAATTAATATCTCTGTTGACGCTACCAAATTTCGGCCCTCCGCCCTCACCGTCTCCCGAGGTATCTTCCGGAAACTTGTCTACGAACTTTCATGCGTTCCGGCTTATTTCAGTCGCCAAATGAGATGTTGGCGCGTCGTGTTAATAACGCGCACCGCTCTTCTTCGATGTGTGTATTGTCTCGCACGTTCATTTTTTTATTTTCCACTCTCCGTAAGGCCGTGCGCGCCGGCTCGACAAATCAATATCGGACACGCCGCGAAACGCGTGCAACACGCGTATTGGGCCACGGATTTTCGTCTTCGCCTCCGTGTATCTGTACGCGACGGGAGGACGGGTGATGTTACCGCTGTCGGTTCTATGGATAGCGTACAGTGTATACCAAAGCCGCGATTAATACCCGTGAATTTGCCTACGAGGCCGAACGCTTTTGATTGATTTTGAGCTGCGTCAACTCCCTCCCCGCCGCCCCGACGCCCCTTCCCCTCTTATACCGCGACAGATACAAATGAATCGAACGCTCGGTCCCGAGAGCTGCTTCTATCTTCCACTCCCTCTCTGTCGCTCGCCCGCCGGTTGTCGCTCAGCTCTGTATAGACGTAATCCTTTAAAGGGATATTTCGCCTGTGTTTCGCTTCGGTTAAGCTATATAAATAGACGTGGGATGTTCGCAATCAGTGTTGGTGGGTCCCGGGAAGGGCAGGCTGTACCGCAAGGGTATGTACCGGGGACACGGTCATTTGGAAATGAGTCTCTACCCTACCACGGTCGCGATGGGCCGCTCTATACGCAACGCAGATAGGCGAGTGCCGCTCCTTCACTACCGCGCTGGATACATCCACCCCTTTGCCGATCTCTCTGTGTCGGCGTACTGCCATTATGACGGAACAGGGGAACTCTCGCGATTGCACTCATTGGCCCGCGCGGCGAACGAGCGGCGAAAGATGCGATAACTACGACTGTGCAGCACTCGAGGACGAAACCGACGATCCGCTAAGTGTCTTTGCGCCGAGCGAGATCACCGGCATTGGATGGTCTAAAAACTTCATCTCTGTAGATCTATCTTCAGGTTCTTTAGCATGATGAAAAAGGAGTGTCCAATTTTTTTCACTCCATTTTTTTTTTTTTTTTATGATTGTATAGTTTGTTCCGTCGCATATGAAACGAGCTAGAAGTTAAGGATTAAATTTAGTCGAAAATTATTGAACTTGGCGAGCGTTAAAATTTCATATATAGTTGCAAATATACACATCGTTCGACGGCACGTCACGCAAAAGTTACTCTGAGAGTGTTGCCTGACTTCCATAAAGGAGGGGCCAAGTCCATGCGAGGGTTTGCTCGACGACTCGCTCGCTCGATGGCTCAGGTGCATGGCAAGTCGACATTTGGCTTGCAGATACAACTTTTTCTGTTTTTAAGCCTATGAATCATTAGACTATAACAGCGTCTTTTAGGACCTATGTGACCAGTTTTAAGCACCAGTCGGCGCATCGATTTACCTCTAATAAAAGAATTTACCAGGCGTCCGCTCGACGTTCGAGTCAAGTATGGTAAAGAGAGTGCGTCAGTAGAATTGTCCGCTTTCAAGCCAAATGTTCAACAGTAGAGTTGAAATCAAGTTTGTGCTTTTACAACTTATTGTCCACAAACGTCACAATTTTTTATTAATTTCCTGATCGCATGCAAAAGTACAAATAAAAATTTTTAATGACAAGGGAATAAAAAGACAGGACAAATAACAAAATTATTTTTACTAAACTTCCTGTTTTATGAAATTATTTTTTACTGTGAGGATTCACCAGTATTTTCTATTCTTATACTTCTCATTCGTGATTGATGACAACTGAAATCCACCCGCACCGGTTTTAAACACTTTGTACCAATGAAATTAGTTGTCGTTTCTGCAAAAGGGTGGAATCGCAACCCCCGTTTTGGAAGAAGCTCTCGTCACCAACTACGAATGTGGGTCTAGAATTTTTCTTCACGAATAATCGTCAAAACTTTGCTGAGGAAACACCAAGAGTCCAAGCGGACCTTTCATCTCTCGCGAATAATTACTCAACCATCTCCATGACATTATCTAAGTGTCAAACGTCGTCACAACTTTCAACTGATCGGTGTAAATAATTATAAATAAATCAGTGTTTTAAAATTTATCTCCAATTGTTTTCAACCAACCACCTTCACCACATTAATGCAGTGCAGGAGTTCCCAATCATTGGACCACAGTGTCGAATCACACGCGCATGATATCAGGATTCACGACCCTGATTGACCTGTCACAGTAAGTCGAGTCGCGCTGCGACCGTAAACAGAACATAATTGGAGAATTCACAGGCAGGTTCGAGAGCTTTTCCTTACAGTCTGCCCGACCAGCCACTAACTTTGTCGCTCTCCGTCCCGACGAGCAAAGCTTTTAATTTCAACACGGTACGTACCGTAGCCGGAAAAGAAGGGGAGAACATTATGCCCGACAATTATTAAGGCAAACGCTGGGAAGCCAAGAGTTGATGTTCGGAAGAATCCGAAAGTGAAGGTTCGCCCCTCATCGGGAATGAGATAGCGAGAGGGCGAGTTGAGCTCGTGAATTAACAAGATCTATCAGTGCCGGGTACCGCGTTTTACCGAGCAAGCTCAGCCGTTGCCCGAATCCACGGAATATCATTCCGACCGAGGTCGGTAACGGCGCAGTCTCCGTTTGTTTGCGAGTTGCTTACTTCGGCCCTCTCCCTTTTAGCTGTCCGCTTGTCCCCTTCATTGGTCCGCGTTGCCTGTACACATTTTCCATCGTTCCGTTCCTCTCCGGCTCTCACTTCAGCGTCGGGCAACGATCTTTCTCCATTGTTTAAATACAATTTTGTCGTTTACTAATTAATGCGCTCCCGACATCAAAGAAGATGTTTATTGGTTCATGTGATACTAAAGAGACGGTAACGAAGAGGTAACTCGCTAAGGGAGCGGTTGAAGTAGTGACGGGAGAAGGTGGAGAACGACGGAGGGACGGGAGATTCAAGGTGGAGGAGGAGACAAGGAAGGCTGATGCGCGCGGGCTGGCGCTCCTGCGAGGGGTCCTCAAAACCGCCCGTTAAATGTCTATATACAAGCGGAACCGGCGGATGTTCGCGCTTTCGATTCGCCGTGTGTTCTCGCTCTTCCCTCTTGTGCTTCACCGTCTGTACGTACGAAGTGCACTGACTTGCTCCCTCCTGCTCGCTCCGCGTCGTCGTGAAAAAGCGGTCGTGGAAGGAAGACAGCGAGGTCCCCGATACTGCCTCCCTTCTTCCCACCTTCGTCCCACCGTCTCCTAACTAACCCCGTCCGCCCAATGGATAGGAGTAGAGACAGCGGAGCCAGATAGAGATGGAATCGACAACCACCCACAGACTCATCAGCTAACTTTGTTCCCCGGTCTCGGAGAGTTGCAGGACTCTCGGGTACCCAGCATCACGCCGCCAAATCAGTCGGAGTTAGCTACGTAGTTTCGCCATCAAACGGAAAACGGGAGATACAAACATAGCCACAGACGATGCTTTCGTTTACGCGGTGACGGAGCCTCGTCGGGAAGCCTCCTCTCTACCCGACGACATCGACGATGTTCGATGTGTGCGAACACGAAATCTCGTGTACAACCATCGTTGTTGTAAGCGATGTGTCGTGGTTTAGTGTTATGTTCACGTATTGCACGCGTTCGAGTAAACGGTATTCACCGAAACATGAAGAAGACGAAACGAGCAGAAAAACGATAGGGGCAAAGGTTATGAGAAACTGCTGAGAGAGATGCGGGAACGAATGAAAGCCTTTCGAGAGACAGCTGAGTCGTCGGCCTGAATTGGTCTACATGTCTCGTTCGCTGGATCAGAGACTATAGAGATCATACTCTGGTGTGAATGTCTCAACTGCTAATCAGGCCCCGGTTGATGGTATCTGTGTTTTGATCTCGGATTACCATCCTCACACTGAGAAAAAAAAAAATGTTCGATTAACCAAATTCGCGGTCACCTACGTTCAAAGCTGTTATTTGGTTGGTACAACTCAACCATTCTTTTATTGAACGATTATTCGCTTTAGTCGATTCAAAATATTTCGATAGAAACAAAAAAATTTATTGTACCAACTAAATAACGCCTTTGAATGCGGGGGAACGCAACTTGGTTCATCTAGCAATTTTTTTTTTCTCAGTGCATCATTCTGTCACTAAGCCAACGACATTCCCAGCGTAAATGACTGAGATTGGGCCTTGGGAATGTGCGTGCTTTTACGGGATGCAAACTCAAATAAAAACTCAAATAAAAATTCACAAAATCAAATAAAAATTCAAACTCAAATAAAAATTCAAACTCAAATAAAAATTCAAACTCAAATAAAAATTCAAACTCAAATAAAAATTCAAACTCAAATAAAAATTCAAACTCAAATAAAAATTCAAACACAAATAAAAATTCAAACTCAAATAAAAATTCACAACTAACTAAGCTGCATAGAAAGCTTCACGTAAGATGTCTCATGCGGACTCCAGGACCGTCGATTAACAACATCCAATGTCTGGTAAACCTGGCGATCAATGTGGTTGACACCCATGACATATAACAGAGATGAGTTCGAAGAAGTGAAATCTCGTCGGGAGGTATCACTTTCTTCGCACGGAAACACGAATAAACGGAGCCAGCGGAAAGACAATATAGGCAAAAGTTGTGAGAAAAAGTTGACAACGACGCAAGACAGTAGAAAGCTTTTTTCCAACCAGCCAAGTCGTCGGCCTGGGTTTGTCAAAATATTTAGTTTTCTGGATCAGGGACTTTGGAGATTGTACCAGTGACTCTGGCATGAATGTCACAACTGCTGATCAGGTCCCAGTTGATAGTCTCTGTGTTTCTGGCTTGGATTACCTTCCTCATCGCTCTGACACTAAACCAACGACATTCCCAGCGTAGATGACTGATTGGCTCATGGAAATGTGCATACTTTTACGCAGTACAAACGCAATTAAAAAACCCAACAATCCTCCACATTCAATTCACACTAATCAAGCTGCCTGGAAAGCTTCACCTAAGATGTCTCATGTGGATACTACGATGGTCGACTAGCCAGAACAGTCAACCAAACTGAGCCTTCGGCTCAGTCTGGTTGACTGACACTCATGGCAATGTAACATAGACGAGTTCGAAGAAGTGAAATCTCGTCAGGAAAACCATGGGTATTCCGTTTATTATAATGAATCCGGAGATCCGAAGGCGGCATCTATCAGCGTAAAGATAGCGCTTCATTCCACTTCAGTTCAACCCGAATGATTGATCGTCGGGACTCTCTGGCTCCTAGATCCGGCCTGTTGATACTGCTCCTGCTGGCCAGAAGCTGGAATTATGTACTCCCCTCCGCCCAGCGCTCTCCAGTTGTGAAACAGGATCACGGCGTCAACGGGACATAGGAGGACACGAGATCTCGTACTGGTTGGTCAGGCAATGACGGTGATAAAGCACTGGGGGATTCTAATGATAGAGGAAGTCGAAGCAAAAGGTACACCGAGAATGACGGCCAGTGTTCTTAAATACAGGATGCGTCTGTTATTCATACGTGTGCGAGTGGATGTGCGGCATGTACTTTAGTCGTAAGCATTCGTATCAGTCGGTTTTTATTGGGGTTCGATGTGACAATCCGTACTACGTGGACCGTACAGAAAAGTCCTCGGCGAGACCATCGGCCGCTCTCCTGGGCACCCTTGCGCATTATGTTCCGAGGGTCGCGACGGCGGTCCACGCTGGAGCGATTGTCGGGGAAGTGAATGAGGATAGTCAGAATCGAAGAGAGATAAGTACACCGTGCCCTACAACCGAAAGCGGGAAAGAGCGTGGAGGCTAATGTTTATGTCCTCGCCCGCCTTTTGCGCCCTTCCTGTGTCAATAGGCTCGATTTCCCTTTCAAGTTGTCAACTCTTTTTGTGTGCCTGGCAAATTGTCGGGCGGCCTTCGGAGGGGGGGGGGGGGGGGGAGGGGGGGGGCAGGGGTTAAATTAACATTATTGTTGTGACAAAGATGGGGAGAATCGGCCGGGACCACCGGAGTCAGCGAATATAGGCTATATCGTTTGCCGAGGCAGAAAACTAAATCGCAACCCCCCGGGGGGTTGGAGGAGAAGGCGGAGACTCGTTGGGTAAACAATCCCTCTTGATGATCGTAGCTCTCTCGTTTGATGTCGCCTGATTACCCATCGTAAACAATCGTTGATTCAACGGTACGGTAAATTTTTGCTCCGCGGCACGTTTCGCATGCGTATATCGAATGCGAATCCACTCGGTTACACATGTACGTCGTACATACACGTGTGTATTGATCGGAGAAATTGTTTGACGTTTATTATGTCTCGTCGGGACGTCTCGTTATTGCTGCTGAATACTCATTATCTCGGGCTCTCTACGATATTAATGTAGCCGCTGCTCGACGCTCCCGTAATCTTATCCCCGGCACGTAATCATTGATTGATTATCCGAACGCGGGCCGAGGCGAGCCCGGCTCGCTAGTGCGCGCGAGCCTCTTTTATCCGCACCGTTCGAGCTGTTTGACATGCCGGGGAGAGAAAAATTCGCGACACACGCACGGGGTTCTGAAGTCTTGTTTATCCGGTGCACGTTGACTGCCGGTTGTACAACTATCGTCAGAATTTTATTCTTCTTTATCGATTTTTCATTGGGTTCGTGTTGTCCCCCCTCCTCCCCCTCCGCGCGACATCGAGCGAGTCCCGATGGCGTGAGCGTTCACCGTCGCTGGCTTATTACTACCGAGCGTAAAGCCCGATCGGTACCGGCTCGCGGTCGCGGACAGAAGAAATCTAGCCTGTGAGCATCGACGAGACCCGCTCGCGTGCACATTGGCCGCCGTCGCTGTATCGTGCACCGGGGTAGGGGGGCTCCGTTTCTTTAAAAAAAAAAAAAAAGCTTTCATCGGTCGAAGCAAACAGAACCGAGGAGAGAACCTGTTCCCTGTGTCAGTCGGTTGATCAATCTTGTTAATTAACACTCGCGAACCCCGGCGCTCACCGTCGTCGCGTCCCGACGAGAAAGCCCATGGAATTTACATTGCCTCCCATCATTCATTCGCCGAACGGACGTTCCTCCGCGTGTACGCCGGGCTCGGATGCAACTTTTGTTCGACAAAGAAACGACCGCAGGGGATGGAATCGGTTTCCTCTCGAAGCGGCCACGCTCTTCGCTCTTCGCCAGACTCATGAAGCGGGAATTCGTTGGAAAAACAAAAACGTACTTCAAAAAATGTCCACGAACACAGTCGGAATGCACTGTTGGGAAAACAAGAAGTTTGATGACACGCGGGTGCGGCAATGCCCGACGTTGGGCGAACACTGGCCGACGCTGTGCCAATACTGGCCCCATGCGGCTCCCACTATGGTCGGAATGATCTTAAAAAAAGATTCCTTTCGTCGATTCGTATGGAACTTTTTATCGACGAAGAAACGACCATAGGGGATGGAATTGGTTTCCTCTCGAAGCGGCCACGCTCTTCGCTCTTCGCCAGACTCATGAAGCGTGAATTCGTAGGAAAAACAAAAACGTACATCAAAAAATGTCCACGAACACATTCGGAATGCACTGTTGGGAAAACAAGAACTTTGATGACACGCGGGAGCGACAATGCCCGACGTTGGGCAAACACTGGCCGACGCTGTGCCAATACTGGCCCTATGTGGCTCCCACTATGGTCGGAATGACCTTAAAAAAATACACCTTTCGTCGATTCGTATGGAACTTTTGTTCACCAAAGAAACGACCATAGGGGGATGGAATCGGTTTCGTCACTAAGCGGCTACGTTCTTCGCTGTTCACTCAACTAATGCAGCGGGAATCCATATGAAAAAAGATGCTAAAAAAAAATGTCCACGAACACATGCGGAATGCAATGTTGGGAAAACAAGAACTTTGATGACATGCAGGACCGGCACTGGCCGACGCTCTGCCAATACTGGCCCTATGTGGCGCTCCAACTATTGCCCGAATGATCTTTAAAAAAAAAGCACCTTTTCGATACACACGCCTAATTAGAGAGCTCCCGAGGAAACTGGCAATCGACACATTGAAGTAGACGCGAGGGTGAAAGAAACGAAACCATCCAAGTGTCGGACGAGCCACTCGCGCCCGTGACAATGGGCCGCGATGCCCCAATCATAAAGAGATTCGCTGTTCGCGGGCATCGTCTAATCTGAATAAAATATTCGATCGAATCGATAGATAAAGGACAATGCTCTTTTCACATTGCCCGTGAGTGAGGAGAGCTTCTCGAGCCGCTCTTTTATTCACGTCCTTCTTCTCATTTCTCGTCCGTCTCGTTTCGTCTCGGTATCTCCCGCTCGCTCGCCTCCTTTTCTCCCTCTGTGTGTATGTATTTTTGTATATGTATGTGTGTGTGTGTGTGCGCGCGCGCTTGTCTCTTTCTCCGCTTCCACGTCTCTCGACAAAGAGGCTCCTTCTATGCAAATTAAATGCTGTTTCCATAACCATTCGTCCGTTCCATTGAGTGAGGTTCGCCGGTTCGCTCTCGGTTCTTTGTCATCAAGGTAAAGGGAACTTTCACAAGGGGCTATGCCGCTCTCCCTCTCGCCGCTTTCTCTCGTTCACTCTTTCCCTCTTGCCGGCCTCCAACGGCCAACGCCACCCTCGCTCTATGCTTCGCTCCGCGTACACTCTCGTTCCTTCCCTTTCTTTCTCTTTTATACCTCATTCACTTCTACCAATATTTCAATAACCGAAGCAATGAGAGGGCGGAGGGGGAGGGAGGGGGGGGGGGGGCGCGGGGGGAATGAGAGAGACCGATCCTCTCCAGACTATCAATCAAAGGGAATCACTTTTTTGTTTTTGTTTGTGCTTCCATACTGCAAAACAGCGCTGTGCACTATCGTCGTGTGCAATAAAAACTCATTTGCCAACCGGGAATACGTGACTCACGGTCCAGAAAACTCATTTTTCGAACGGAAGTGAAGTCATACAGGAAATACGTCAATTCCGGTATGAAAGTCGCTTGATTCGACCGGAAGTGACGTCATACCGGAAATCCGTGACTTTCAGTCCTAAAATCGAATTTTTCGACCGGAAGTGACGTCACACCGGAAATACGTCACTCCCGATTTGAAAATCGCAGGATTCGACCGGAAGTGACATCGTACCGGCAGTAAAGATTTTCCGGTGAATCTCCGGAAATCTTAATATCTGGTTTAAAAAAAACATAATCCGAAGGGCGATCGCGAGTCGCCCGAGCCACAACAGCTTGCCAGTTCATTGTAAACCGCGAAATAAACCTTCGAAATATAAGTGGAAGGGCAATATGGCGTACCGAGAAAAAAAAATGGAAAAAGAGACACAATGGAGCACATGGCGGTCTTATATTTTTGCAAAAAAAAAGATATAAGGTAACTAAATATTTTTAGCAATATAGTGAAAAGTGCCGATCGAACAATAATTACTTTACACATACATTGCAAAAATATATATATTGAAAAAGTATGTATATTGAAAAAAAGATGTATGGCAAGCCAATTTTGTTCTGTACGAAAACTGCCACCGCGTCTCCACCACTGACCTCGACTCGGTCGGTACGTCACATCGCGCAAATGAGTCGATAACCAGGACATCCACCTTGCGCAAAGTCATCAAAACATAACGAGCGTGCATCGAACCGTCAGTTCCGCAATAATCCTTATATTTACCGTATTTTAAACAGTTTTTTTTTTTTTTTTCTCGAATCTCATCGCATGCAGAGATATTATATCCCTCGAACATTCAGCAGTCCCCCGGAGAAATGTCAATGCCGCTCGTTGCGGGCTTATTCGCCGGTAGGAGGATCGGTAGTCTTATTTAAGCACCTGATGGCAGCTGGAAAAATACGCGTAACGCGCCTCTCCGATAGCGAAGAAATTACGTCCCGGGTACAAAGAGTGCCGCGGGCCTCTCTGCGCCCGGTAATGATGCAGCATCGCGAGCGCGCCCGTTTGCTCTCGGGAGAGCGGAGAGGAAGCGAGCCCGGTTTCGCTCATGGTACAGAGGTCCACAAACTCCTCGCTCACTCGCTTCTGTATCAACATCGCAGATATCTCTCGACGGGCGTACGATCGTGTTCCCTCTCCTCTCTTTCTCTCTCTGTCGTTCTCTCATCTCGTATTATATTATGGTCCGCTCGTATTGGCTAGCGATAGGTAGACGCAGGTAGTTCCAGTGGAAGAGGAGGCAGGACGGTAGGCAGGTCCACGGTCGTAAAGAAAACCGCGAGCTATGCCAACGGTGACATTAATAATACGTGTGCCGCTCCTGCTGTTGCCGCCGCTATTGCCGCTACTCGATTCACGTTGCATGGGGGCTTGAAAAGTCTTAGCACCCAGATGAGAGTACAGTGAGAACCCCCATAAGTTCCCTCGATGTCGCAAAGTTTACGTCCCCTTGCGCAGGACTGCGAAACTTCCCTCGATGGTTGTCGACGGAGCGTCAACTTTACTGGGCTGCGGAAGAAGCTCAGAGATCCAACGGCGTTTCAGCTACGGCATCGGATGACTCGACCTGTCAACGGTCGGATGACGAATGGCCTGGGTCAACTTGTTTTTCTTATCGGTAATCATTTTTAATTGATAGCTCGCAAGCTACGACGAGGAATTGGGGCTGTTGGCGATTCGTCATCGTACAGGTCGTGAGTCACCAATCAATGGATGGTAGAGTAGGAAAACTTGTCTTGTCTATCAACATTTTGCTCCCACAAGAAGGTATTAACTGCACTTGGGCGCAACTTTCTGCAAAATTTGTATCGATCGTTGAACTCGATTGATCGTCAACTTTACTGGGATTTGGTTCAAGATGCTAAGAGATTCAACTGCGTTTCAGCTGCAGCATCGGATGACTCGACCTGTCAACAGTCGGATGAAGAATGGCCTGAGTCGACTCGTTTTTCTTATCGGTAATCATTGTTAATTGTTAGCTCGCAAGCTACAACGAGGAATCGGGACAGTTGGCGATTCGTCGTTGTACAGGTGCAACTTTCTGCAAAATTTGAATCGATCGGTGAACTCGATTGATCGTCAAATTTACTGGGATTTGGTTCAAGAAGCTAAGAGATTCGACTGCGTTTCGGCTACAGCATCGACTCGACCTATCATGACGAATAACCTGGTTCACCTTGTTTCTCTTATCAGTCATTTTTAACAAATGGCTCGCAAACACAACGATCAGTTTGCAAAATCCATGCAAGTCATCAACGAACGGTAACGACGGGAAAAGAAATGACTCCTTGACCATTTTACTTCCACAAGGTTAATTCACTCGTGATCGCTCATCCACCTATCTCTCCACTCTGATTTAATTTAAGCCGCGCTACGCAACGCAACTGTTCCGGCCTGCCTCGTAAAGTTACGGAGAATTCTACTGTATCATGCTTCCAATTATTTTCTTCTCCCACCTCCGTGCTCTTCCTTCTTCTCCTCATCGTTTCTCGTCTTCTCATCTCGTCCTTTATTCGACCATTATTTTTCTCTTATTTCTCTCATATCCCTCTTCCCATCCTCACCGGCTCCTCGCGTCCTCAACAGTATTCCTGCTATTCGCCGGCTCCCTCGCCGTTCTTCGCCACCCCGATCACCGCTCTCGTATCGGCGTCGATGATCGACCGGTTGACGACCCACCTGCGCGGCGATGATTAACCGCTAATTGGTAATTAAGAAACAATGCCGATTTTCAATCGTCGTTCATCAACTCGAGAGCGCGCAGCTAAATTGCGGCTAGCCATGGTCGGATACCAAGCGCGCGAATTCATCATCCCTCAGCGACGAGGATGGAATTCTTATTGGGGCGTATAAAGCTGTTGCAAAACAAAGAGCCAAATCGCTCCGGCCGCAAGTGTCCAATGAGCTTTTTTTTACCCGCTCGGCAGCGACGGCGGGAGCGTTGCGGTTACTTTGGTAATGAAGTCACGCGAACTCCGGATCGTGAGAACTTCATCAGAACGGTGGGATGATTCCTCGTACGGAATCATTCTTGACGAGCATTCGCATCTGTAATACGTGTACAAAATTTATGCAGTGTAAAAGCAGACCCTGGACATTCAGTCAGGTGGCGATCCGCGGCTTTTATCGCGTAAAATATTATGCAATAAAAATAAATAAAAAATACAATAGTGTAAAAAAGTTTGAAGTTGGGAAAAGTAATGGGAAGTCGATAGGGCAGTAAAGTAAAGTTTTTACGACGACGAGCATCAAAGTGCATCTATTAATTCACACGTCCACACTTTCCCCTACGCGTCTTGGCCAATGCGAGCTGGAATCGTACCGAGCATAGCTGGAATCAATTACTTCCAACGCACGCGAATCTTCGCGATTTTATCTATGTGGTTTTTTTTTTTTTCATGGCGAGTGGTTTCTCTTCGACATGCAGGGAGAAAGAAAATTGTTGGGTGAGCCAAAAGTCGCGATGAGTTAGACTGATAAAAAAACTCGTTTAATCAGCTAAAGATTCGGGCAGGGACGATCAAATTATTATTCAGTTGGTCGAACAAAGTATTTTAATGCCGCGTAAATATTTCGGTGAAATTATCCAAAAAATGTTTGATCTAAACAATCTTTTAGCTGTACCAACAAAATATTTGTTCGAACTGTCCCTGCCCGAATCTTTAGTTGACTCAACCTATTTTTTTATCAGTGTAAGTTCGAAATTTCGGTTCGACTCAACTATTCGGTGTACAACTAAAGCGTTGTTTTTGTTCAATGATTATTCGCTTCAGACGATTAAAAATATACCGATTTAAAGAAATATCTTTGTTGTATTGACCAAGTAACGACTTTGAAGGTGTGTCACCGCGCCCTGATTAATTTAACCATTTATTTTTCTCAGTGTAGGTTTCACGTTGGGGTCCTTCGAGAATCTAACTATGGACCATGTCAAGGTTTTCTTGAGCGTTCGGCTCATTAATTAAACCTCATTTTTGTCCGATATCAAGGCAATTTTTTGTTTATTTTTTTCTAGGCAACCCACATTACCAAACTCGTTATGTATTCATAGATACATTGACGATATATCAACCCAAGATGCGTTCGCTACTTGCTATTTGTTTTTAGTCCTTACGCAACACGTCATATTTCATATTTCATGTACAATATTTCATACTTCATGTTCCAGCCCGCTCCGTCCAAGCTCCACCGTCCCGTGTGTTCTTTACCGGTTGTTAGATGTCAGTTTTACCGTGGCTCGAAGACATTATTAGAGGTACAGATATGGTATAGTTCGCACTCCGACGATATTAGATACTCGTCAAGCAGCAGTTCGCGCTCGCCGTCTGGTCGCGCCTATTCCAACGGTGTAACTTATTGCCATAATATCGTGACGACGACGAGCATCGAAAGGCATCCTTTAATTCACTCGTCCACACTTTCGTCATATCATAGCTGGCATCTATGACTTGCAATGCATGGGAAACTTCGTGGTTTTATCCCATGTGGTTTTTTTTACCGGAAGGCTTCCCTCCTCTTCGACATAGGTTTCACGTTTGAATCCTTTGAGTATCTCGCATCGGACTATGCCAAGGTTTGGCTCATTAATTAAAATCTATTTTTAACCCGTATCGAAGCGAATTCGTCTCTCTGGGCGACCCACATTGCCAAACTCTTCACACATTCATAGATACACTGACGATGCAGTCCAAGATGCGTTCGCTATTTGCCATTTTTTTAGTCCTCGCGTCATTCTTTATGCTACATACGTCATACTTCATACTTTGCATTCCATATTCTATAATTCAGATTTTATGTTCCAGCTCGCTGAGTCTAAGTTCTACCGTCCCATGTGTTCTTTGCCGATTGTTAGATGCCAGTCTGGTGGTGGCCCAAAGACATTATCAGAGGTACAGCATCTACGCGTCAATCATAGCTGAAATCAATAACTTCCAACGCAGGCGACTACTTCGCGGTTTTTTCCATGTGACTTTTCTGATCGGACAGCTTCCCGCATCTTCGACATTGGTTTCACGTTCGAGTCCTTCGAATATCTCGCATTGGACCATGCACCCAGAAAAATAATTTATTTGACGGGTGCCAGCGAACAAATATCTATTTGGTTTAAATAATAATTTATTTACATTAAATAAATATTTATGTAATTTAAATAATTATTTATTTGATTTAAATAATTATTTATTTGTTTTAAATAAATACATATTTGTGGGTGGCCGTCAAATAAATTATGTTTCTGGGTGCCCCAAGGTTCCCTCGAGCGTTCGGCTCATTAATTGAACTGTATTTTTGTCCGGCACCGAGGCGAATTTTTCTCTCCGAGCGACCCAAGTTGCCAAACTCTATACATTCATAGAAACATTGACGATCCATCAATCCAAGATGCGTTCGCCATTCGCAATTTTTTGTTCAGTCCACACGCGACACGTCATATTTCATATTCCAGCTCGCTCGGTCCGAGTTCCACCGACCCGTGTGTTCCCAGCCGGTTGTTAGATGTCAGTCTGACCGTGGCCCGAAGACATTATTAGAGATACGGTATAGTTCGCGCTCCGGCGATATTAGATACTCGTCAAACAGCAGTCCGCGCTCGCCGTCTGGTCGCGCCTATTCCCAATGCCGTAACTTAGGGTCGTAATATCGTGACGACTCGTCGAACGGAATATATTGGTTACTGTCATGCTCTCTGTGCCCGGACCAGTCGCCGTTTCTCCGCGCACTCGACTCGACGCCGAGCTATTCGAGCGTGGATATCTCGCACTCTATTATACACGCACTCTACGTACGAACCAAACGCGCGCTCCCGTCTCGCACCCACAATCGCCCGTTAAGCCTCGACAACCGTAAACGTACATAGCGTATCACAGACAAATGCAAAAATCCCCTCGAAACAATTTTCGCTCTGTCACGAGTTAAAAAAAAAAAAAAAGAAACACCCACACTGAAACTCGACATAATGCGCGGCTAGGATAGGAACATAGATATCTAATTCTCGTAGCGCTCGGTCGTAAGTTCCCGATTGTGCGGATCGGTGGGAAATCGCTCGATAGAAAGTTTAATGCTAATGAGCGTTATTATTTCGAATAAATATATCGAACCGACGTATGTTTAATCGAGCCACCTAACAGGGATTTAATCTCTCTCGATTCAATTTTTTTTTTTTTTATTTTTTTTTTACGAGGTTGTATCTCATTCGCGTATGGATATTCCGTGCACAATATCCCCGGTCGGATCGGATTTTCTCACGTTCGTGAGCTGCGCCTGTGTGCCGGTGCTCCGCGGGTAAAAATGCCGATCGGCTTCGTGGCAATCCTCAATTTGGTTCGAGAGCGAGGATGACGGCAGAAAAAAAAAAAAAAAAGGGTGAAGAAAAAAAAGATTTTCCAGTAATAGCGGAGCGAGTGTGCATCGACGGCGAGTCGGGCATGAGCTCGTTTCATCGGTACGTAAAACGTTCTGCTCGCGTTCGTTCATTCGTCGCCCATCGCCTACCCTTGCACGGATGTGTGTACGTCGCAGAAGTGCCTGGAGATTTTTTTTTTTTTGCACATTCGAGTGCACACAGACCGACGCAGCGAGGATCGTTCGTTTCGTCGTGTATCGTCGGTGTCCGTTTTAACCGCTCGCGCACCGCACTCGTCATGTAAATCCGCCGACGGAGCCCAGCGCCGATGCTTGGAAGTGAAATGCCATTTGCAAAAAGAGCCATAACAATATCTGCATAAGGCATAATATGCGCGCGCAGCCCGACGATGCCGAGGTAGCTAGTTAGCGAGGCGTTTCATTAGGCAGATAAGGCAATCAAGCAGCGAGTCCCGGCCATCGGTAACGCCGAATGGTATGCGCGAATGCGCTGGTGTGCAAATCGTAATGTACGTGCTTACACGGGCGCGTTGCCGTGTGGCGTTGCTTATTCCGATCCGAGGCTCGCTTTCAGGGCGAAGTATTCTAATAAGCGGCG
This sequence comes from Exephanes ischioxanthus, assembly GCA_958510785.1. NCBI lineage: Eukaryota > Metazoa > Arthropoda > Insecta > Hymenoptera > Ichneumonidae > Exephanes > Exephanes ischioxanthus. Next base: position 7,108,927 of record OY294025.1, read on the forward strand.
AAGCGCGCCGAGATCCCATAGTTTTCAGGAATCCGAGGAATCCGAGTCTATGAAAGGAATCATTAAAAAAAAAAAAACATTAACAAAAGTCGCAAAGTGGTCGCTGCGAGATCGTGAGCAACAGATTGCTCGAATGCTACCTTGTCGCACGGACTACGGCAATGAATCTTCGCGACTAGAGTGCACTGATAAAGAAGTACAGTTGAATCAACTAAGATTCGGGCGGAGACGTTCAAATAAATATTTAGTTGGTCGAACAAAATATTTTCATGACTCAATAATATTTTGGTGAAATCAACAAAAAAATTGTGTTTTTTTTTATCAGTGGAATACGCGTGAAAGGGTAAAAGGGTGAAAGGGTGAAAGGGTGAAAGGGTGGAAGGGTGAAAGGGTGAAAGGGTTTCATCGTTGAGTCGTTCGTTCGTCGGCAGACAATTGTCGAAATTATTTTTCTCGATACCCGAATCGAGAAGGCATTTTGGTCCCGATCCGGGTTCTATTCTACGCGACCTCATGCCTACACAGTAAAAAAAAGTTTTTTCTTCTTACCACAACTTATTGTCCACAAACGCCCACAATTTTCATTTGTTAATTCTCCGATCGACCGGTTCTACATTTACAAACAAAACTACAAACTAAAGTGATTAATTACACGGGAAAAAAAAGGTCAGGTTTCTAATATTCAAACCCGAACAAACGAGTTTATCACTCACACAACAAACTTATTCTAGCGAAACTTCGCATTCCAATTTTACGAAATTAATTTCGACTCTCCACGCACGCGGCGAAAGAATATTCACGCGCGTGTCGCGCGCCCCGTCGAGTCTCCCCGTCCCGACGAGCGAAGCGGTGTCCTACCACAAAGTACTCGACGGCGAGTGAACTATAATAACAAGCGCCCTGCACAGTGGAAAACTAAAAGTGCATAGCACGCAGGATTCCGTGGAATTTTTGTGGTTCGTCCGAGAGCTAACACGGCATGCGTGCGCACGGTGGATTCGATATGTATCGCCCGGTCTCTTTGCCGATGTACTCTCTGCCCACGTGAACGAGTCACCCTGTCAAACGACTCCGGGTCTCCACGTCAACGAGCGTATTACCTCGGTGCACCATCGCGGGCCTAATACCCGATGATCTCGATCGTCGGCGTTGCCCCGCCGCACGGATGCCCGTGTCGGACTCTCCGACAACGCCCGACCGTATCGGAGAAGATTACACACGCACGCACTCATAAACGCTGGCGTTTCGTTCGCGTTGCCGAAGCGCGATCACGAAGGAAGCGTCGCGGGAACGCCTCGATCGCGGAACACCGCCCCGGCGCGGCCGCGCGTGGACTCACATGCATACACGCACACGTATCGTTTAGACGAAATAAATCTCTTGATCGACTGCCACCTGCCGTCACGTACACGTTCCCTCGGTTTATTACACCGCACGCAGGTCTTCGCGGAGGTATTGCACGTAAATTACGTCGCTATCGCTTATCACGCGATATTCGATAATGAGCACCATTACGAGAATGACAATCTTTAGCGGACGCCGTGAGACTGCACCGAAAAAAAAAAAATACATCGACAATTCGCTTGCGGGCTGCCAAAGAAAAAAGAATCAATTTGTTTTTTTGTTTTTTCAATTCTACTTTCAATTCGTACAATTTCATACCGGATTGAAATTATAAGGTGTCATCTTGACAGTCTTGCCGTCGTTGCTTCAATGTCGTATGGAATTGTGAGAATTGAAAGTAGAATTGGAAGAAACTTTTTTTTCTTTGGCAGCCGGCAAGCGATTTTTTTTTTTCAGTGTGCCCGACCGATTACGGAGAACCGAACATGGGTACTTGTGCTGAAACGAACATTGCTTGTCGGGTGATCCGCAAATAGATATTTTGTAAAAATAATTTCATCATTTATTAAAGACTAGTTTGTAATTTGATCATTTATTTTGAATACTTTGATAATTTTATAATTTACTAAAAATAATTTAATGGTGGTAGTAGTAGAAGTAAAAGTGCATTTACTGACAATATCGTGTAGTTTACACAATATCTTATACATCTCTCTATGCAGTAGTTACAAAGTTCACATAGACATTCCCGATGGACCATCGACCGGAGTCCTTCATCCCTTATTTTTTTTTTATCTTAAAATTTGTATCTTAAAATTATTTATTAGAAAGAATTTTATAATTTGATAGTTGTATTAAATGCGCCTTATTAGCGCCTCAGTAATCCATCATTCGGTGGTATTGGGTGTGTGCATGTGTGATTCTTTTTCCCTCAGGCTGTTGGTCCATTGACCGAGTATGATGCGTATGAATTTTTCCAGAATTTTGTGTAATGTTAGAAATTTGCGTTTTCTTTATGTCAAAATTTGTTTAAAATCCCAATTTTCAAACATAACATAAAATTTTGAAAAAATTCACACGTATTCAGAAAAATGAACAAATCATTTTCGTAACAAAAAAGAATTAGGTTGCCGGCTAATATCTTGCACAATTTTTATTTTTCAATAATTTGTTAATAACATTCTGGAATTATAATTACGCAAAAGCAATATTTTCAGCACCTTCGAAACGCCCGATTTTTTTCAGATTTTTATTCCATCGAGAAGTGTTCGTAGTCGCTCTCATTCCTCCCTCGAACTTAGGTCCTTGCGTCAGACACGATGCAAGGATTACCTTGAAGAAACTTTTCTTTGCGGCGCATCGGTCGAATAAATAATTGTCTCTCGCGTCGATGGCCCTCCAACATGCAGCCAGACATCCCCATCTGGGCAGTGATCGAAGAATGCATTAAAATAATGAAATCGACAATGAGCCGACGTTACTTTTGGTGAGCGCTAACGAGCACTTGAGGGCATTATTTATGCCATAATGCACTTGCCAGTCCGAAGCGCGGTACTTTAAGTTGCTCGCCTACAAGTGAGCGCTCGCCTCTCGATCTCCCTCACCGCCCGCGGCTCGGTGCAGGCTGCAGCATCGCCCTGCAGGGCGAGAGGACCGATCGCTCGATCGGTGGGAATCTCGGAAATACCTTAAAGCATAATTAAGCATCAAACGCCGCCCGATCCTCGTCGGCGGAACGTTTACACCGAAGGAATCCCTTTTAATGCCGCGACGGCGTCGCGCCGATGCCGGCGAAGTCGCCACATGGCGTACGGGTGCATCATGCAGCCACCGCTGTCACGACGGTGCCGTGCGTGGCTTGCACGCATGCACGGGACACGCGCGTTCCTCGGGAAAATAAAGGCCGCACGATGAAGTTTCAGGTGACGGACTCCCCCCCCCCTCGCTCATCATTTCTGACGTCGCGTCACGCACTTCGTTATCCCACGTTCCCTCGCGCACTCGAGCCTTGCGCTTAAGTTGATAAAGCAATTTGGCCCTACGGAGAGGGATATCTTCACGCGTGCCCGGGCGATCGTCTCGGCGACCCCCGGTCGTGGAGACCCGGGAACGTTTACCGGCCGCGGATATGCTCGGTAACCCCGGGACGATGAACGATGCAGTGTGCACCAAAGACCGGACTTGCCGAGAGACCGTGGACAGCGGCCGAGCGGCACAGTCGTTGGCAACTCAGCGGTCATCGGGCACCGCGCGGCGAATGGATGATCATGCGTTGACGGTACCGGAACGCCGGTGTGAGGATTTATCATGAATCGTCGTTTTTTTGGAAGCAGTTCTAAAATTTCAAAAATTCTGAAATTTTAATATTCCAAAATTCCAAATTTAAAAATTACAAAATACCAGAATTGTGAAATTCGAATAATTTCAAAATACCAAAATGTATCATTATTCATATTTCTTTTTAATTGATGTTCCTAGGAACGTAGCACAAAAAAGAAATATGAATAACGATACATTTTTGCACCTTAGATCCATGATCGTCCGGTTTTACCTTTACTGCACAGTGAAAAAAGTTTATACTTTTTACAACAACTTATCGTCTACAAACGCCCACAATTTTTTTATTCTCAATTTTCCAGTTTTACAAACAAAAGTGCAAACTAAAATTGTTAATTACACGAGAAACAAAAGTGCAGCTTTGTGATATTCAAACCCGAACAAACGAGTTTGTCACTTATCTAAAAAAATAATTTTTACTAAACTTCGTATTCCGATTTTACGAAATTATTTTTTACCGTCTAAATTCACAGTTTAAAAATATTTTTTCACCCTCGAACAATAGTTTGCGTGGAATACGCAATTTGCTCTCAACAGCGGTATTAAAAAAAAAAAAAATGTATTGCCCATCTCACCCGACCATCATCCAAGCCACCTTGCAGTGCCAACGACTGTGCAGTCCCTCCTCGAGGGCCGCAGGACCCGCGACTCGTGGCGAGGGAAGTAATCGTCCGACGCTTTACCGCAATCAACGGGCCCTGCGTGTAATTGGGGTTAGACGCAGCGCACACAGCACGGTAATTTTTCTTACAGCTGTATAAGTACGTACTCGTGTGTCTCGTCGGATCCGCGGACTCACAAGCGTACGTACATCCGTCTCTACACTGTGAGCGGTAAACAGGAGGGTAGAATTTTAAAGTTGGTCGACGCGGCCGCGGAATGCCGAGAGCGTTCGGGAAGAGCGCCTCTTCCTTCCCCGAACGAGGGGAGGAGGACGAAGGGAAGAGCTAATAAAGCAATTTGATAGATCGACGGAAATTATTTTAGATGCATCCAACCCCTCCCTCACCCCCCCCCCCCCCCCCCCCCCCATCCCCAGCCTTTATATCCATGTACACGCTAATTTCTCGATGTTCACGTTTAGTCAGTGGGTTTAATATACCGTAAAGTTCCGTGCGGACGCGAGGCTATCGATCACACGCAGCGCCGGTAAATTAGTTATTGCTGGATGGAGGAAAATTATTCGATTGCGTAAAATTACTATTCCGGCGATGGTTATAGTCGGTGCATAAGAGAACGAGTCGTACGAGCAGCAGGTGGTACTACGTCGGGTATAATGTGGCCGAGGCGAGACGGAAAGGGGGATAAATAAACGAGAGAAACACACGAACGAGATTTAAAGTCAAGATGAAATTCTATCGAGCGGAGAGAGAGAGAGAGAGAGAGAGAGAGATTGCCGCGTATAGATATTCCGTGTGTGATACGCGGTCGGCTCGGTTGTCCCGTCACCGAGGCAGCGGACCGATTACCCGCTTTTCCGGGACAACGGGAGTCGCTCCGCACCGGTCGCGTGTGCTCGTTCGACCATTGCGAGATATATCGTTGCGTTAATATTGTTGTTGTCGGAGAGAGGAAAGCTCGACTTTTCTCCGACAGCCACCCGGTCTCCGGCGTGCCGCAGCTTCGAAAGTTTCCGGACTGGTTCAATTAACATTTTCTTTTTTTTTTTTTTTTTTTTATTCTGCCGTCCGTCATAACGAGAAGGCTACTACTAGTTGAGAAAAAAAAAAAAAAAACAAGTCGTCGGCTTGCGAAAAATTATTAATTTCACCTGTCTGGCGGACACACACACACGCGCGCGTAGAGCGTTGCGCCCGGTGCTGGTCGGTCGAACGTGTGCTACGGTACCGGAGATAATGCCCGACGATTGACGGACTCATTCCCCGGCGGGAGCGCACACACTCGCAACGCGCGTTCCAGTGTATCGCTTATTATCGGGCGAGTTATACTTCTTGACATTTATCCTACCCGGGCGGACCCCTCCCCGGTTCTGTCTCTGTGTGCTTTTATCGAATACCGATCTACTATATGCCGTACGCGAACACGGCGAGAAAGCGCATACAGTGGAACCTCGATCATAAGAAGCTCGTTCGTAAGAACCTCGATTGTAAGAAGAACCTCGATCGTAAGAAGAACCTCGATCGTGAGAAGAACTTCGATCGTGAGAAGAACCTCGATCGTGAGAAGAACTTCGATCGTGAGAAGAACCTCGATCGTGAGAAGAACTTCGATCGTAAGAAGAACCTCGATCGTAGGAAGAACCTCGATCGTGAGAAAAACCTCGATCGTGAGAAAAACCTCGATCGTGAGAAAAACCTCGATCGTGAGAAGAACCTCGATCGTAGGAAGAACCTCGATCGTAAGAAGAACCTCGATCGTAAGAAGAACCTCGATCGTAAGAAGAACCTCGATCGTAAGAAGAACCTCGATCATCCAAGTTTCCTGTTCCAGCGTCAATCCGCTAGTACACTGGCTTTCCCAAGTAGTTTTACCCACCCCAGCAAAGTCGGACAGCGCGCATCAGAGACTAGTTTCAATCAAATCGTTTGAATCACGCCTTGCATATGTAAATCACACCGAAACGACTTCGAAATTTCTTGTGTATATGTCTTGTATATGTCTTATGTATATACGTATTATAATAGTGTTAAATAAAATTTACGTTTCGATTATCAAAATGTTCGATTATCCTAACTGGACTCGATCCCGACAAGTTGTGATAATCGAGTTTCTACTGTACGTTGTCCCGCAACGTGTATCGCGTACTCGCAATGGTGTATCGGGTACTCGCAATCAGAGACAAAAAGTATCAGTACGAGAAGGGAAAATATTTATCGTTCAGGATAAAGTAACGCATGCAGATCTCCGCGATGATAACAGCCGAGCGTTGTAGCGTCGCGACGTGGACTCGCGTGTGTGCCGGACGCATTGTTCGTATCGGCGGGGGAAATCGGTGCGGGACGACGTTCCAGTTCTAGTTTCTCGATTCATTCACGCGCGCACCGACTTCTGTCGTGGCCTGCCTACTTAATTTTTTTTTTTTGCTGCAGGAAATATCGGCCGGAGTGGGCGTCGCCTCAATTACGCAATTGTCTACCTTCCTCGGGTGCAGAGTCGCGGACCGCGCGATCGTTCGGTACGGTCGATCTATCCTGTTCGATTTCTTTTCACACCTAACTCATCCGGCGCGATGATGAATCGGACGAATCGACGGATCGGTAAATCACACGGCGCAATCCCGTGACGACGGGACCGTGGGCAATTATACATTTGACACGGACGATTAAGCATTCGCACATTGTGGGGAGATAAATTAACAGATGCAGATGCGTGGACTGGAAAGTCGTCGCCGCGATGCAGGCGCGAGTCGCTTCGATGGCGGGGAAACTTATTGCGCGCGTGGGACAGACGTCGCACGTACCGTTTCTATTGAGACATCGATGGATGGACACTGCATGGTTTACCGGAATATGAACGAGAATCGATTTGCGCGTGAGTCTCTGGACATTTCAATAAGGTATAACTGTCGTGGCTGTCGCAAAGATTACAAAAGCCTCTGTTTGATGTGAACTTTGACCCGGATTGAAATTTAACAAAACTCCGAATGAAAAAGGATTTTTGTCAAAGTGAAAAAAATTATTGTTTTATTTTTTAATGCCAGAGGTTGTTGAATGAGAATACACGACTGGAGGGAAGAAACTAAAAAGTACGTGGAAGAAAAGTTTTCTTATTTTTTATGAAAATCTGAAATTATGAAAATCAATCTCGGACTTTGAGAAGTTCTATCAAACTCCGGCCAGCGCTGACACATTTTTACCCGTGCGAAGATGTCATCGTTCAATCCGCGTACTCAGAGTTTCGAAATTTAAATCGTGGTCTTGGCTAGCTCTGACTGGCCTGGAGCGTATGACACTTCACCGATAGCCCCAGTGGATGATCTCATTGCAGTGAGTTCCTTTTCCATCCGCTGTCCGCGTCCCTCGCGGCAGCACAAAGTAAGTAGGTGGTTGGCTGTCTGTCCAACTCCCTCGGCTATTGCGGGTTAACATAAAGGACCCCGTGAAAAGGACTGTGTGTCATTGAGCTACCGGCGGGAGTCGCAGCATCGGGGTACATATATTTCCTCCTGATCTGGAAAACAATAAGCCGGAGAAGCGGTGAGGCCAGTGGCGGTGGCAGTCTCGCGACCGGGGCGATTTATATGCACTGCTGGCACGGGGCAATAACTTACGGGAACTTGCAAGCTACCACTTGAGGTCTAGGCATTCTCGCGGAGAGACTGAGAGTCGACTATCTTGGCTCCGTCCTGTCCCGCGGCTCCCTCCAACGGGTCCCTCTCTATCCAAATAAGGACGGGACGGAAATGCCGTACCATTTCTTCTTTCCGCTCTTGCGACGGGGAACCAGGGATAATGCCGGATAGAAAAGTCGAGACTTACACGGGATTCGCGAGAAACGACGGTTCGACTGACTCGAAAAATAAAAGCCGGTCGGTGCGCTCAATCCACCGTTAGAGGGTAACTTGGTTGTGACACACTTGAGACCATTTATTAGCCACGGGACTTTTTTTTATCTTACGTCATCCTTAAAGGATAGTTCCGGTACTTCAAAAACGAAATACTTGATTTTTTTTTTTTAATTTACACAATTTCGAAAAAATTGTGCTTCTCGTTGTTTGACCAGTGCATTGAATTTTTGTTAAAGCTTCGAAATTGTGCAGTAAAACAGGAAATTGTCAATTGTCGGCAGGAAGAGAATTTTTTTTTCTCCCGGAACAACTGAAAGTAAATACTTCGACTGGGCCGAGTAGGTTTTTTATTTATGTCCGGAACACTCGAGCGAACGGGCAAACGATAAATCCGTGTGTTTGGGTGTGTTAATCTTCCGGTTCTTCCGGACTTGGTTGTGACACTCTTGGGACCATTTTTTAGCTACTGGAATTATTTCCGTCCAATTATAACAATATAAATCATACTAAATGGATAGTCCCCGTGCTTCCCAAATGTCTGCCCGATAGCAGCTTTAGGAATGACTTCTCTCACGCTACAGATTACGAAGACGTACTTAATAATTTTTATTTATTTACACATTTTCCAAAAAATAGTGCATTTCCTTGTTTGACCGGTGCATTAAATTTTTCTTAAAGCCCCGAAATTCCGAAGTAAAACAGAAAATTGTCTCTACTCGATGGTAAGATAAATTTTTTCCGCAGGAGCTGCTGCATCGCCATTCTCCTCGATCAAGTAAATACTTGGACTTTTCGGAGTAGGTTTTGATAATGCGACGGTTATTTATGTCCGGAACACTCGAGCGAACGGGCGAACGATAAATCGGTGCTATCGTGTGTGTTGGTGTTCCGGTTCGAAGAATAGAGAAGAGAGTTTCCCGGCGACAACCGACGATTTGTCAAGAAGGGCTTCGGCGAATGCCCTCTCTCAATGGCAACAAGCGGAAGGCTCACCCTCGACGCGGGCCATTCCGCACCCGCACAATATCCCCCATGAATGGCGCCCCCGCGTCTTATCCCGTCAACAGCGCACACATCTCGGAGCCTCGAAACGCCGCATTGAAAGAAGCCTGAAAAATTTACTTACTCCCGCGTACGCGTAACGCTTCACCCACGAGGGAGCCCGGACACCGGACCTTACCGAAAAGGTGTATACCGGGGGGGGGATAACTGTATTACGTTCCATTATACTTATATACCCGAGCGGGGACCGGCACACAGTATCCCTTTCGGATCGACGGATAAAAACATCAAATCTGCATGAATCGGCTTGTCGACCGACATAAAATACGTATGACCAATCTGTCCGAGATTGGGTACACAAGATCCTTCGGCCATTGTGCCCGCTAACTCTCGCACGAATTTTATCGACGCCGCACCGATGGGAATACGATAAATTCTTTGATAAGCGAGGTTTTTTCTTTTTTTTTTTTTGAGGAGCACTTTTCAGCACTTCTCTGAGAGAAGGATCCTGTTAATATGACTATATCGCTTGAGAGGTGTTACCGTACACTATTATAATTAATTGCAAATGTTAATTTACTGGAACTTGAAATTTGTCGGCTTGTCGACCGACATAAAATACGTATGACCAATCTGTCCGAGATTGGGTACACAAGATCCTTCGGCCATTGTGCCCGCTAACTCTCGCACGAATTTTATCGACGCCGCACCGATGGGAATACGATAAATTCTTTGATAAGCGAGGTTTTTTCTTTTTTTTTTTTTGAGGAGCACTTTTCAGCACTTCTCTGAGAGAAGGATCCTGTTAATATGACTATATCGCTTGAGAGGTGTTACCGTACACTGTTATAATTAATTGCAAATGTTAATTTACTGGAACTGGAAATTTTCTTACATTGCTTACATTAATTGAACGTTAAGGTACTTTTTGAGTAAAATAAAAATACCCGATGTTAAATTTGTAAATCTATTACCTGAAATTTACAAACATTTTTGATAAAAATAAAAATTTTACTGTACAATCGTAACACACATGTGTTTGGCATTTTGGAAACAGTTTTTGTGAAGATGCTTCAATACCGATCAGTAATTTTGAAACAAATTTTTTGCAGTGTATAGAACATAGTATCACTGTGAAAAAAATTGTATTGAATTTTATGCGAAAACTTGTACATTACATTTAATTTACAATTTTGATAAAAAATTAATGAAGTTCTACGGTGAAATGAAAGTAAATTATCGAATTTAAAGTACTATTATAGTAAAAATTAATGTAAATCCTTAAAAGTAAAATATTTCTAAAGATTTTGATATACTGCACGTTAATTTTTCATCACAAATGTACATGAAATTTAATGTAGCAGTTTATGCATAAAAACTTCCAGTTACCAGTGCATTAAATTCCATGAGCATTTTTCTTTTTACAGTGTAACCGACAATTTTCATTATATCCTTCTCTCAGTGCACTCGTAACAACTTTACGCATTATCGACGAGACCACGAGGAGGCATCGGCATCGCACGAGCATAGGACAATACCCTCTTCTGACGTTAAACAAACGATACGTTTCGATGAAATATTTAACTAGCAATAACATTGTTTCGTACCGGGGATGCTTAGGGCAGTTAACACCATCTCTCTACTTGACGCGTTGCGTACTCAGCTGACGTCGGACCGAGATGTTTATGCGCGATCATAAATTTTCCCAGCCATTTATCGATGAACTCGCCCGACTCTTCTGTCTCGTTCTGATGCATGCTGCAATGAAGGAACGTAAACAGGAATCTATTTTTAATTATTTAATTGCAAACTCTCGTAAGAATCTTTGGATGGCTACTCGATTTCTCGTATTATTGTTATTATGGTTCTCGTATAGTGTCTGAAGTGTCGATTTCGTAACGGTAAACGACCACTCTAACGGAAAACTTCTCACGTTCATTATGTTCGGTGATTTGCGAACATCTCTCAATTTTTATTGATAAATCTACCTCGGCGAAATCGTGAACTAAGACCAAAGGTGACCTCAGAGAGGAAAACGTCACTTTCGGTTTGAAAATGTCCGTGTGTGATTTAATTCATCCGTTTCCATCGCTGCCTGCTTTCAAGATGAATTCCAAATATATTTGAGACGTAAAGCAAACATTCTTTTACCCACTTTCCTGTATTCCAAAATTCCCAAATTTCTGCGATTGGCTGCATTTGCGATACATTCGAGAGAAATGTTTAAAAAATTGTCTGTAACTTTCGTTTCAAAAATCTTAGTTTTCAAACGGAAGTGTCGTCATGCGTCAGTTCCGGTTTGAAAATTTCATTTTCCGACCGGAAGTGACGTCACACCCGAACTACACCACTTCCGGTTTGACAATCTCATTTTTCGATATGACGTCACATTCGGTCAAAAAATGAGAAACGGATGAATTAAGGAATACACTGTTTCAGTTTTCCACCGACAGTGGCGTCAGAGGAGAAAATGTCACTTCCGCTTTAAAACTCAGTTTTTCACGCGAAGTGACGTCCGAGTCGAAGACTTCGCATCCGGTTTGGAGAATCTCAGTTTTCCACCGGGAGTGAAAAGCGTCGACCAATCATGGCACAAAGTCTAAACATCCAGGTCGTCAACTTGGATACTTCGATTAAAAATGTCGTCAGTCACCAAATATTTAAGAGTGCATGGAATTTTGAGATTTTTGAGATCATAAATCGCTGGTCCACGAATTCCCCCCCGGGAAACGCCTGATTTTTTCTATCAAGAATTCCTTTTCAGGAGTGAAATAAAAGTGATCGACGTTCTCCCGTCGCGAGTTTCACCGCTGACAATAATAAGCCCTGACAAGTTAATGGCATAACGTAGTTAAAGACCTTACAGCGTGTCTTTCGCGTGGGGCGAGGCGTCGGGCGTGATAGAGATATAATGAGACTCCGACGGCAATTAATAATTAATAACCCGGATCCAAATTAAATGGGTTTAAGGGTCGCCGCGCGAGGGGTGCGGCGGCTGCCGATCCGACGAGTACAACAAGCCGTGGAACGATACGAATGCCGCAACCGGCGCGTGGTGTATCGGAAATGGCATTTTGGGGTTGCCGGAGGTGGATGGCGTTGGTGAAGAAGGGAGACGGTCGGATTGAATGGGATGCAGCCCGGGGTGCGAGCGAGAGCGAGGGCGAGGAGAGCCGCGCAGTGTTCGAAGGGTGACCCGATGCGCCCCGAGCTGCGGAACGAGCCTCCCGAGGCCCGGGGGCTGTTGCTGCATTATTTATGGCTGCCATCGATCATCGTCCGGCGTACACGGCCACAACCGGGGACGACCCCCCCACTAATCGCCATATGACAACCGTATATTTATTTTAAAGTCCTCCGCGCACACGTCAACATGGGTTACATTAATTTTAATTGTTTAACGCTCCGGCATTCCGTAACCGTTCGCCGTTACACATTGGATTCCGGGATTTCGGCAACAGCATGTCATCGCTGACGGCGTATCGACAGGTTGGAATACATCGAAGGTTCGTCGATCGGGACAAGTGATGGTAATTCATTCAAAGTCCCGAAGAAGCTTGCAGAATATCGAAACGCAACTTGTAACACATTGAACGATCATCGATTAAAAACAGTGTATGAAATGAATTTAAAGTCCCGAAGACGTTTGGTCCAGGAAACTCTGCACAGTTCCCATCACAATGGGAAATCTCGTTATCCATTATCCCCGGTAATTTCCGTGACATTTCATCGTCATTTTTAATTAGGAAGAACTCTTTCGCAGCTCCATCTCGGTCGTCAGCAATCCCCTTCACGCCGCCGCGGTCCAAACCTTGAGGGGATATCGATCCGAGCCCGAGCACCGGAATATAGCATGCAGCACCGAGACAGATAGAGTTCGGTCAAAGTGCAACATGGTTCACCGTGCAGTGCTATTTGCCAGAGCTTCCTTCCGAGGGCTGAGAGACGAACAAGAAAGAGAAACCGATGGAGAACGGAGGGACGGAAAGACAGAGACCAGATCTGCGCGCAGTCACAGTGGAGCAGCCGTCATAGGTACACATAGAGAAAGTTGAATGTGTGGGAAAGGGGGGTCGGGCGAGAGGAATAGAGGGAACGGGCGCGCGAGAGTTGCGCGATGAAATATGCATGGTCGTAGGGTGAACGGGGAGGGCGGGGGGGGGGGGGGGGGGGGGGGGGGGGTGAGTGGAATGAAGGAGCGCTGGGTGTACATTTGTGTTGCATTTGAATCCGGGTAGGTTGGTGGCGGAGACAAGAAGAGCCATGTGGAAGCGTACAGCGAATGTAACGTCGACGTTGATGCGACGGTCGGAGGGGGGAGGGAGAGTGCCGGTGATTGCGGCGAAGAGATGCGAGAGACAGTGGTGTAGGTCGACGTAAGGGTGAGGCGAGAGGGTGCCGAAGCTTTTGCGGGGCTGCCGTTGCCGCTCCCCGTTGGCCCGATGGTCGTAGCGGCGCTGGAAAAGGTTGGCCGGTGCGCTCGATGTCAGGGATGGGTACAAAGTCGTTCGCAACCAACCCCGTAGTCACAAACGGGAACGCCGTCGCTGGCCAAGCGTTCGGGGTGTGCGCGACGACCGCCTCGGCAGTCCGTTGACCCCGGGGCACACCGACCGATGGTTTACCCAGCGTCCAAGCAAAACCATTATCTTCGCCGGACAAGGCGCGCATGCATGCGCCAGCGTTGCGGTGGCGATTATGATTTATGACGCTCCTACGGGATAAACCCGGGAAGGGAGGGGAGTAAGAGGGAGACCCTCGGACCTGCGCTTCGTGGTGAGGCCTTCGGACCTCTCGCGACGTCGATGCTGCGCGTACGCCACATACGCCAAGACCGTAAATTAGATTTAACTTAAACACAGGGAAATTTTCATCGGCGGCTCTCGCGCGCTCGCGAATGAACTTTCATAAATAACGCCCGGCCGTGCGTGTTAGCGAAACGTGTGCTTGGCTCGCGATCGCCTAGGCGCGCACTCTCGGGATTTATTGCGAATACGCGCGAGCTCCGGAGCCCCGCTCACCGGGTTCGCCATTCGGCGGCAGTCGTCCTCGATTACGTCTCGACGATGGTCATGGTCTTCGAGTGGATACGAGAGCTCGGCAATGGTGCAACTGGCTTCGATGTTGAGAAAGGAGGGAAATCGCGCTGGGAAGAGAGAAACCCCGAGAGTACGAAGGATTACCGTTTTCCCGGAGCGCTCTTCACGGTCGTACCGGGGGCACGCGTGCGGTTTTACCAAGGTTCGGGTAATTGACGAACGGTAAAATGTTTCGGAGTGTCAAAGTACGGCATCAACGTATGAACTCTCGCAACGCTTCGCTGAGGTCAATCATCTCGGAATTTTCTGGATGCTGAGCAGAAGCTTTCATCACAAATAGCTTCATCTCGTCGATTATCAGCGACTCGATTGGGGGGGGAATCACAATCTAGCCGATAATAAGGAAGAGTCGGCGATCCTATCAGGATTCTCAGATGATTCTACGTTGCCTCCTGCCATCGCCGGCCGGCGGTCGTGCATGCATCGGGGAACACGTGCCAAGCTACCTGTTCGCCAGACTCGCACGGAATCATTTTCCGCTGACACCTTTTGGCGGCCACGCTCGATCGATCGTCACGCCGCCCCTTTCACCGTGAACGTCCGTACTATATCGCGACGATAGAAAAAAAAAAAAAAACATAGCCGTTAATTCGTGCCTTTTTGTACCAATTAAGCAACATTAGTAAATTTCACTGGAAGATTGCGCTTCGCGCAGTGGAAAACACGCCAGGGGAACGATCCACGCGTTCGACAGCGATGGATTACAGGGTAGAGTGAAATCAATTTCCTGCAAGTAGCCTTGCCACGCTCGATCGACTCTCGGCGCGCCGGACGATTTGACGGATCGTGTTTCTCGCCGAGGCTCGCGGAGCTTCGGGTTCTCTCTCGCGCGGTATCGTTATCGCGAATAAGCCCCCCGGTAATCTTATGCGGACGAGATCTGTAAGAGTTGGCGGATCTGTGCGTTAACGTGGAACGGTCTTACTGCACTTAGAGTTATACCGTAGTATAATGCCTCGGCGTTCGTGTTGTATACATGCACGGTCGTCTCGTCGGGCCGCACTATCACATGTACGTTGTAACTTGTTCAACGTGTTCCTAGCGCGCGGAGAGTCTACTCCGGCGAGGTCACCGCGTGCACCAACCACCGGGGTCATCGGAGAATTGCCGCTGCTCCCGCTGCTGGAGTCTCGGATCGGGTCAACATCCTGCCCGGTTTGGGATGCAGCGATCCAGCCGGACAATGTAACGTTGCGAGCCAGAACGATCGATGGCCCGTGCAATCGATATGAATCGGAGAGTCGGAAATCACGATCGAAATGGCTCGCGCCTGATCGAAATCGGGGCAGTCGAGCGAAATCGGCGAACCCGGCCCGATACTCGCGATCCGACGACGGTTCGATCCAGCAAACTATTCGCAATGCGATGTTATCGCTGTATCCTGGACATGAAAAAAGCGCGTCTAACGACTCATATGAAAACCACATTATACACATCAAAAGGAATCAAGAATTGTGTGCAATTGATTTACCATTCTCCTACTTCGCTTCAGCGCTGATGCTTTGATGGCAGATGCCTTTGAGAAACTGTGGAATGCAAGTTTGAAGGCAGCTCTCGGGTAATAAGGAGACCGAGTTCTCTACCGTCTTGGCGACGGTTTTCTGCTGAATCAACGAGACTTCGCACAAAACTCTGGATAATGGTCGAGGTATATCAATCGGAGACTGTTCTTGATTCCTTTTGATGTGTATGATTTGGCTTTTATATGAATGGTTTTAAGTGGTTTTTGCAGCAAACTATGTGCAATGCGATGGTATCGCTATCGTTGTATCCTGGGCATGAAAAAACCACATCTAACGACTCGTACGAAAACCACGTCATACATATCAAAATAAATCAAGAATTGTGTCCGAAAGCAGCTTTCGGGTAATATGGAGACCGAGGTCTCTCCCGTCTTGGCGACGGTTTTCTACTGAATCAGAGAAACTTCGAACAATACTATGGAGAATTGTCGAGGTAAATCAATCGGACACAATTCTTGATTCCTTTTGATGATATGTATGATTTGGCTTTCATACGAGTTGTTAGACGTGGTTTTTCCAGCAAACTATGTGCAATGCGATGGTATCTCTATCGTTGTATCCTGGGCATGGAAAAACCGCGTCTAACGACTCGTACGAAAACCACGTCATACATATCAAAATGAATCAAGAATTGTGTCCGAAAGCAGCTTTCGGGTAATATGGAGACCGAGGTCTCTCCCGTCTTGGCGACGGTTTTCTACTGAATCAGAGAAACTTCGAACAATACTATGGAGAATTGTCGAGGTAAATCAATCAGACACAATTCTTGATTCCTTTTGATGATATGCATGATTTGGACAATATGTATGATTTGGCTTTAATACGAGTTGTTAGACGTGGTTTTTCCAGAAAACTATGTGCAATGCGATGGTATCTCTATCGTTGTATCCTGGGCATGGAAAAACCACCTCTAATGATTTGCAAATCATACATATCAAAAGGAATCAAGAATTGTGTCCGATCGATTTACCTCGACCATTCTCCTACGTCGCTGCAGAGCTGTTGCTTTGATGGCAGATGCCTTTGAGGAACGGTGGAATGCAAGTTTGAGAGCAGCTCTCGGGTAATAAGGAGACCGAGGTCTCTGCCGTCTTGGCGACGGTTTTCTGCTGAATCAAAGAGACCTCGCGCGAGACTATGGAGCTCTTTGACGTTTTCCGTGGAAAAAAAAGGATGAAGGAAGAGGAAGACCGGGACAAATAGGAAGAAGTGGATAGTCGAAGAAGCGGCGGAAGGAGGCCGACGAGGAGACGGGGAGGTGTCGGGTGGGATAATAGAGTTTCCTTAGTCGCGACTAAGGGTTATTCTTTCTAATTTGTCCTCGTTGCTTCCGCTCACCCTCCGACTGGCTGCTCCTTTCGTATCGCCGCTCGCTCGGGCTGCGAGGCTGATGCCGATCCCGGAGGATAATATAAGAGTGGAGCAACGGAGCCAACAGTAGGGGCCCTCCATTACTTTTCTAATGATAGCGGAGCCGGCCCGACCCCGCGCAACGACAAAGCAGGGTAATGAGAGCAGAAGTAAATCATCGACCATTGTGAGGTAATCTCAGGGGCTATTGTCTGGTCGTGCGCGCGTGATGTATTATGTTATTGGGGCGTCTTGCGCACTGCGGACGCTCCGCCGAGACGCCCGAGGCTTTTCGTCCATCGAGCTATCGCTCTGCCGCTGCACTTGTGAGGTTCATGTTCCAATCGTTGACACATCAAGCGGCTTTAAAAAATTGTACTGTCGAATCGGGAGATCGTGAGACTTCGGTTCGAGATGAGAGGAAGAAAAAATTGATTGATGGTACAGCGCTCAATTGATGAAGGCGCGAAGCCTATTGTCGATATCCATTTTTGTCGCATAAATAGGGTTTCCTTTTAACAATCCAAAATACTGGCAGGTCTTCGGATATGTATGGATTGAGCACGGCAGACAATCGGGGGAGTTATTCGATAAGTTTGTTAATGCATGGTTCATTTTGAAATTTGACCCAATCAAAGTCTGCACTTCCATCAAACAAAGATTTAGTGACTGCGAAATACTTGTTGGAGTCCAACCAAATAGTTTGAAGAAGAAGAAGAAGAAGAAATACTTGTTGCTCTCAGTCGAATCCTGAGCAATCATGATAATGACTTCCTAAAACAGGACCGATTCCTGGCGGATGGAACTGCATTAATTACGAACCTTGTTGTTGTTGTTACGAATGACACATGGAATGAGCAGGAATCTTTCATTGTACTAGCGACAAGATAGGCGAGTGAACTACCGAGTTCACCGAACTACGGCATCGACCAACAGTCAACTATTTAAAGAATATAATACTAACCTCGTCTCCGACATTCGAGTGGAGACAACGCCGTGGCTCTCTTGTACCCGTATCGTTGTATCAACCCACACGTGATGCCTATGCCCATGGCATGTTCTCTAACGATCTTGGATAACGACGCGTCATATAACGATCTCTCGGCTCAACCGGCCACCAGCTTGCGGGTTCGGGCGATGAGACGGAGAGGACGACGGCAAATGCCAATCCGACGAAGATGGGACGAGGTCGTAGATATGTACCGTTAGTGTCCCGAAGAGCAACAGAATTTCCGTCTTTATCTTTTCGTCATCTTCGTCGTCGGGTTCCGGACGGGGGATGAGAGACTCTGTGTTCCCCCGTGCAAAATTCACTTCCTCAATGTTTCTTGAACACGCTGCCGGAAAATGGGTCAAGAAACTCGAGAATAGAATCTTTCTCATGGCTATTACTTCTCCGTCTCCGCCGTCTCAGCTGCCGGACTAAGAGTCATAACGCTTCAACATTAATAGGAAAAATACTGAATCGCGACTATTCACCGTTATCTTACTAAAGAAGCAGAACAGAATTTCCGTCTTTATCTTTTCGTCATATTTATCGTCGACTCCAAGACGGGGGATGAGAGACTGTGTTCCCCGTGCAAAATCCACTTCCTCAATGTTTCTTGAACACACAGCCGGAAAATGGGTCAAGAAACTCGAGAATAGAATCTTTCTCATGGCTATTACTTCTCCGTCTCCGCCGTCTCCAGCTGCCGGACTGAGACTCATAACGCTTCAATATTAATAAAAGGAAAAATACTTCATTGCGACTATTCACCGTTGTCTTACCAAAGAAGAAGAATACAATTTTCCGGCTTTATCTTTTCGTCATATTCGTCGTCGGCTCCAAGACGGGGGATGAGAGACTATGTGTTCTTTATACGAAATCCACTTCCTCAATGTTTCATGAACACACAGTCGGAAAATCGGTCAAAGAACTCGAGAACAGAATTTTTCTTACGTCCATTACTTCTCAGTCTCGAGCTGTCGGTCTAAGACTCATAACGCTTCAATATCAATAATGGGAAAAATACTTAATCGCGACTATTCACCGTTATCTTACTAAAGAAGCAAAACAGAATCTCTGACTTTATCTTTCCGTCATCTTCGCCGTCGGGTCCAAGACGGCGGATGAGAGGCAGTGTGTTCCTCGTGCAAAATTCACTTCCTCAACGATTCTCGAACACACAGCCGGAGAATGGGTCAAGGAACTCGAGAATAGAATCTTCCTCATGCCCATTACTTCTCCGTCACCGCCGACTCGAGCTGCCTGACTGAGATTCATAATGGCTTCACTATTAATTATGTAAAAAAAAGGACTTCGCGATTCTTCACCGTTACCTTACCGAAGTACCGGAAGCTGCAGGAAAAAAAAAGGATGAAAATTGCAGAAGGGGCGGGTGCAGCACTCGCGATGAAGCTGAATATAGAAGTGTAATATAATACTGTATATGTGCAACATTGACTATATACAACTAACCCGTGATATTACAAGCCAGCGTGCTGCTGGCTGTCGACGCAAGTATAAAATGGAGGATTGCGAGTGAGAAAGAGTGAGCGAGGGGTGGGCGGGAGGGGGTTTACACTGCCAGCGCTATAGAGACCTGTAAGGAGTACGTAAGAGGTGATGTTGGAGGATGAGGATGAGAAGGTGGAGGCAATCTCGACTCTCATCTCGCGCTTCGCTCCCGTTCCAATCGCGCCTCATCTCTTTCAGTAACCACTTCTTTTTCCTCACGATAAAATCCTCCGGGGCGAACGCTTCGCTCCCTCTCCCTCTTTGACACGGAAGAGCGAGTCGGATTCCGAAAGAAAAAAAAAAAAAAAAAAAAAAAATCATAAGTCGTCGTCCGAGCGGGTGGAGAACGAGAACTGAAATGCGCCGGTATTCGTAAAACTTACATAGACAGAGCAGGTCCTCGACGAGGAGACTGCGTCGACTTTATCCTTATCTGCGCGCTTCCATTGCTACTCGTGGCCCGCGGCGGCAGAAATAGCAGATCGAGTAGCAGAGAGGTGTGCCAATCTATTATACTTCTCCGAGAGCTGGTCCGCGGGTCCCAGAATTGCGCACAGTGCGGGACACCTCGTTTCTGTTTTTTTTTTTTTTTTTTTTTAATTTCTTTGCTTTTACGATCGTTTCAGAACGAGGAGCATAATCGAGGATCTCCTTCCTATTATGCTTATCGGTGATCCTCCCGAGGCTCCCCATACACATAGGTGTATTCCGTGAAGAGGAGACGGAGAACGAACGAGGGACCGGTGCGCAATTGAGTGGACCGCTGCACTTCTTCTGCACGCTCGTCGGCTAGTTTTCGCGAGTATACTCTCGAGTGGCTCATCGTGAGAAGACTACAATAAAGGCGCGCGCGTAAACACGTACACGTACGATAGCTGACCTCGTAAAGAACGGTCGTTTGTTGGAATCTGTAGGAGTTCATGGCAATCGGCTCGTCTTCTTTATGTAACGAGGAGAAAAGCTCCCGGGACCGGGAATCGTTTCCGACGGCATACACGGACCAACGGGAGTCGCGAAAGTCCCCGTCGTTCTCGATCCACCTCCTCGAGTAACCGGCGATTCTCTCAATAGAGAGTGACCAGCATCCGAGCTCACGAGATTCATATCCTGTATCGCGCGAGTGTTTTTTTTTTTTTTTGTTTGCCGAGCCGATCGCTCGGTGTCTTCGTTGCATTATACTCGGACCCCGCCACGGAATTGTGTATGCAAATGTTATTATGAGGATTGCGGGAATCAAGATTTCTCCACGCACGAGATTAAACGTCCGGTTATCGGCCGATATCGGCAACGACATCGCCGCTGACAAGCCTACACGAGATGAGAAACTGGGCAATGGAACTTTGTATGGAAGTTGCTACTTGCCCGTGGTGAAAAAGGAGGATATTGTTGTTGATATAACTGCCGGTTCGCCGGGACCGGTGCCGATGCTGACCTCGTAAACAGCGGACCTTTATGTATATCGTATTGGTATATCTGTCAGAACTGTTTATCCCGTGTGTATTCGAGGATACCGGTCGTTGTCGATAGGTATTTTCTGGTGGAGAGCGAGCAATCGACTCCTCTTCTTTACGGGTCGAGTCGGATTCTCGAGAACCTCGAATAGCAACGGCCCCGACAATCTCAGGCGTTTCAGTCCGGTAACACACCAGCGGCAGCATGAGCATGCGGCGGCACGTCACTGCACCGGTCATGCACCCAGAGGCTGTAATGGTAGCGGTGGGACTGGTGGCTGCTCGCGAAGGAGGATAATACAGACGCCTCTCCATTCTTATTATCGGGGATCCGCGTTTGAACGAATAGCCCCGAGAGAAATTCTCGTTTTCCAATAGTATATGCCTCGCCGGAGGCGACCTGTTAGCGAAGCGAGGGAAGCGGCGCGGAGCGCGTGGGAGTGCGCGTATTATAAACGCGGGCTCGGATGTTGGGAGGGTGATACGTGTGCGGCGTATGTAACGGAATGGAATCGTGAGTCAATCCTTTACTCGATACGCGTGTAATGCTGCGGAGATCGTCGGTATCGGCTCCGATGCACGCGCTTTGCTGCGCCCTTTCGGATAGGCAGGCTGCTTGGTAAGTGGCTTGGGTTGATAATGGCAACGATAGGGTGGATAAAAATGTATTGCTAAAAAAAATAAGATCCTCATCGTATATGTGATGGGGAGACTTGTTGGAGCGGCAACTCGAATTCTTGGGTCGCCGCTGGAGATGCTGGATCTTGCTCTTTGAAGGAAAATGGACAATTTTTATTGGGCGAGAGATCATTGGCTGTGCAAGGAAACTTCGCGCCCATGGCGATTAACCATCAGTCTTTCGCGGAAGTAACGCAATCGAATCGTGAGTCAATTCCTCTACTCGATGCACGTGTAATCATGCACGCCTTTTTCGGATGGGCACATATTTTGGTAAGTGACTTGTGTTGATACTGGAAACGATACGATGCAATAAATGTATTGTTGTCTCATCAGAAATATTATTCCATCGCTCCGAGAAACGAGCGCGTGGATACTTTTCTTCAATAATGAAGGTCCTTGTTGGAAAACGCCAGCAACGCGAATCCTCGAGCCTCGCGACATCAGCACGTGGACGTTGAGGCTGCTGATGTTGGATCTCGCTCTTTGAAGGAAAATGGAAAATTTCATTTGGCAAGAGATCATTGGCTGTGCAAGGAAACTTTGCGCACATGGCGATTAGCCATCAGTCTCTCACGTAAAGTAATCGAGTCATGAGTGAATCCTTTACTTGATGCGCGTATAATCCTGCGGAGATCGTCGGTATCAGCTTCAATGCATTTGGATAGGAGCACATTTCGGTAAGTGACTTGTGTTGATAATGGAAACGATAGAGTGTAAAAACTGTATTGTCGTCTCATCATAAATATAACTCCATTGCTCATAGAAACGAGCGTCTGGATAGTTCTCTTCAGTAATGAAGATCCTTGTTGGAGAACGTCAGCAATAGGAATCCTCGAGCCTCGCGACATCAGTACGAGGACTTTGAGGCTGCCGATGTTGGATCTCGCTCTTTGACGGAAAATGGAAAATTTCATCGGGCAAGGGATCATAAGCTGTGCATTAACATGGCGATTAACCATTAGTCGGGTCTCGGTAGCGGCATCAAACGCTGAATGACCTCAGTGGCCATTGTAAGTTTGAAGCTCGTCATCTTCCCTCTTGTTCAGACGCAGGACATTGGTGCAGTGAGAAAAGACACGATGCGAGTAGGAAACCGCACTAACCCCCGGTAATGCCGCCCCTTTGGCGAGGATCTCACAGGGTTAAAGAGACGTCTCCCGCGAATGTAGAAAGAACGAGAGAAACGCGTAAAGTCTCAGCGAGGACGCGACGTAGACGGAGCAAGGGGTCTGAGGGAGAGCGATGGGAAAAAGAGGATACCGGAGTGTGAGGGCAACACACACGAACGGATAGACGGGCAAACGGCCAGGATACGGTATCAGTATCAGGAGGCGAGAGAGCACGGGTCGAAAGCACAGAGAGCAGCCGAGAACTGGTGCTTCGGTGCTGGTGGCTTCGGGGGGAGGCAGGGCGGACCCCGTAACGTGGGCTAAACTACACAACCTCGGCGGGTATAAGTCGGGCTATTATCGGGCTATGCGCTGAGAGCCCTCCGCTTTCATCCGCTAATGGGCAGCTCTCCGCCCGTCTGCTCCTTTACTGCGTCATTAATACAAGTTGCACATGTCGAGAGCCGGTGCGCTACAATAATTTACATGAATGGAATTGAAAATTTTCTACTCCCCGGAGGAGCAGAAAAAAAAGAAGAAAAAAAAAAGGACACACACGAAAGATAGAGCGAGGCAACGAGGCCGAGGAGAGGAATGGAAAAGGGAGAGAGAGAAAAATCTTCGTGGCATTTTATGTCAGTAATTACATGAAAGATGGTATAAACCACCCGCCCGACCAACCAACGTCCACCCTGTCGTTTTCTCTCTCGCTCCTTTTACCCTCCTTTTTTTTATCCTCTTCTTTCTCTTTTTTTTTTGCTCCATCTCCTTTTCCTTTCTCCGCTCCCTCGCGTTTTCTCTTGATAAACGGGACGCTCGCGTTTCACCACCCACCTCGTTTCCTCTATCGCACTCGGCTTCCATCGAACGACCAACCAACACGCGTCCTCGTCTCTTTCGGTCCGAGAGCACGAAAACCCTCCGGTCTCGTCCACCCCCGTCGTCCAGCGGAGGCACCGCTAGTAGAGTGTACCCGACCACACACACACACATACACACACACACCAACAGACGGAACGAACGGTCACCCATCCCCTGTTTTAAACGCGGTACCACCGTGCCCAACTTTCGCGAGCCAGAATCTCCACCCGCCCGACTAAACTCCCGTCCGGCTCCCTTTCGTCCGGCAGCGCGCTCTCGAGGAGGAGAGATATTTTTTCATGCTTTAATTTGTGTACGTGGTGCGTCCGGTTGACCGAAGGATGCAGGTATGAGCTACCCTGGAAAAATTTCTGCTTATGCACGAGTACTGCGATCCAGCCAAAGCCCAGCAATATCGCGTATGGCGGACAATTGAAAAAATCTGCGCTCCAGCAATGCGGATATTGAGTTCTTCACGTTTTTGATATTCTCCATCACAGTCCGAATTGCAGAAGAGCAAAAGAACGGATATTGCAGGCGTAAAGTGAATGTCTATAAAATGGCAATTCATGCCACAATCACTTCAATCAGAAATATTATTATTTTTTAGTGGAAAATTAACAAAAACCGGAATGACCTCTGAACTTCGTCGATTCCTTCGCAGTCACTGGATACGCTTGGTGGCAGTTCGCATACATACATTCCTTCATCGAGACATCCAGTCAAAGCCCAGCAATATGGCGTATGGTGAACAATTCGAAAATCTGCGCTCCAGCAATCCGGATATCGAGTTCTTGACGTTTTTGATATCTATCCTGCATCACGGTCGGAATTGCAGAAGAGCGAAAGAACGGACACTGCAGACGTAAAGTGAATGTCCATAAAATGGCAATCCTGTCCCTTCGAGCTGAAAGACGATTATCTTTTGGTGCAAAATTAACAGAAAAACCGAATGACCTCTGGACTTCGTCGATTCCTCCGCAGTCACTGGACACGCTTGGTTGCAGTTCGCGTACATACATTCCTTCATCGAGACATCCAGTCAAAGCCCAGCAATATGGCGTATGGTGAACAATTCGAAAATCTGCGCTCCAGCAATCCGGATATCGAGTTCTTGACGTTTTTGATATCTATCCTGCATCACGGTCGGAATTGCAGAAGAGCGAAAGAACGGACACTGCAGACGTAAAGTGAATGTCCATAAAATGGCAATCCTGTCCCTTCGAGCTGAAAGACGATTATCTTTTGGTGCAAAATTAACAGAAAAACCGAATGACCTCTGGACTTCGTCGATTCCTCCGCAGTCACTGGACACGCTTGGTTGCAGTTTGCGTACATACATTCCTTCATCGAGACATCCAGTCAAAGCCCAGCAATATGGCGTATGGTGAACAATTCGAAAATCTGCGCTCCAGCAATCCGGATATCGAGTTCTTGACGTTTTTGATATTCTGCATCACAGTCCGAATCGCATAAGAGCAAAAGAACGGTCACTGCAGGCGTAAAGTGAATATCCATAAAGTGGCAATCCTGTCCCTTCGAGCTGAAAGATGATGATCTTTTGGTGCAGAATTAACAGAAAAACAGAATGACCTCTGAACTTCGTCGATTCCTCCTCAGTCGCTGGACACGCTTGGTTGCAGTTCGACATCCAGTCAAAGCCCAGCAATATGGCGTATGGTGAACAATTCGAAAGTCTGCGCTCCAGCAATCCGGATACCGAGTTCTTGACGTTTTTGATATCTATCCTGCATCACGGTCGAAATTGCAGAAGAGCGAAAGAACGGACACTGCAGGCGTAAAGTGAATGTCCATAAAGTGGCAATCCTGTCCCTTCGAGCTGAAAGACGATTATCTTTTGGTGAAAAATTAACGGAAAAACGGAATGACCTCTGAACTTCGTCGATTCTTCCTCGGTCACTGGACACGCTGGCTCGCAGTTCGTGTACATACGTAAGACCGATTTGTCCCCAGAAAGAAGAAACCACCGCAAGGCGACCACGTGCGAGACGAACAGAAGAAGAGATCCACTCTCCGGGTAGCGAGAGTACCGGTCCGGGTATTTAACCGCCTGAGACGAGAAAGACGTCGAGGGGGGGGGGGGGGGGGAGGGGGGGAAGGCTCGCCTATCGTTGACCCTTTGCACTTTATTATGCACGGTGTCGTGAGTTAGCGCAAATAATGTCGTCGTAAACCAATCACCCTCCGTTCCACGCCTACGCTACCCGTGGCTTCTTTCCCCGTCGTCCCTCTCTCGTTGCGCCGAAGTGCACCGGTCTCGCGGCAATAGCAATGCATCCTTGTGTACACTCGTGTGCTGAAGTTGTTGGTCCCGTAAGAACGGCACACGTGTACGGCGGTGCTGCGGGAGGATCAGGATCTACGAACAGCCGGGTTGTGAGGTAGACCGCGAACGAACGATTAACGACGACCGGCAATCTTTGGAATAAATTCGATTTAAATGTTCGAACGTGGCCTCGACCCCTCACCCTTCTCTGTTCCCTGACGTCCCTCGGCGCTCTCGCTCCCACAGAGGACTGAGAATTTCAAGCGACAGGATTGCCGGTATCGCCACCTTACTCAGCGGCCGGCACCCTCGCCGGTGCTTTACCTTTGGCCACTGCGACACTCGTTCGCTGCGAGGCTCCACACACTGTTAACTGTCGTGATACCGGCGCGAACAATAAGAACCCAAGCTTTACGATACGGGAAACGAGTCAGAGATATCATTTTTCGGATTATCCCTCCACCGTTTCCATCGTTGCGACATGGAAACCGGCAGCGAGGCAACTGTAAAGTTCTAGCTTCGGATCCACGGGACATTGACTGTGAATGGCCAATTTATATTGGAAAATGCAGCGAAGTAACCTACCATACTGATAGCTAGTATGGTAGGTTAACGTAGTGGGATAGGTAGTATGGTAGGTTAATGAAGTCTGATAGGTAGTGTGGTAGGTCAACGAAGTCCGATAGGTAGTACGGTAAGTTAACGAAGTCTGATAAGAAGTCTGATAGGTTAACGGAGTCTGATAGGTTAACGAAGTCTGATAGGTTAACGAAGTCTGATAGGTTAACGAAGTCTGATAGGTTAACGAAGTCTGATAGGTTAACGAAGTCTGATAGATTAACGAAGTCTGATAGGTTAACGAAGACTGATAGGTTAACGAAGTCTGATAGGTTAACGAAGTCCGATCGATTAACGAAGTCTGGTCGGTTAACGAAGTCTGATAGGTAGCATGGAAGGTTAACGAACTCTGATAGGAGGTATGGTACGTCAATCGTTGCTTCGTATTATTGTAACAGACGACAAGATTTCTGTTTTTAAATTTTATGTCACAGTGGGTAATCGATTTGGGCTTAGACTTTCAGTCGGGTTTACGTCCCCTCCCAAATTTCGATTAATTACACCACAGCTAATAACTCTAAAAAAATTGCATTCGACAAAAAAAAAAAGGCTTCTCGGTGCTTCAGGCTTCCACATAGGGATATCGCGTTCCTTTTCACTAGAGTTCCTTTTTCGCAGTCTTCATCCGAAGTTCTGCTGCCCCAGGCCCACAGCAGCTTTTACCAGCCACTCTTCTCCGCTCAGCCGTTTTATATAGCTCCCATACGTCAACGTCCATTACATTTCCAGCGCCGGCAGTGGTACCGACGCTGGTATGAGAAGGAGGTGAAGCGTGGGTGTTCGGAATACGACGGACCGGCGAGCCAGCCGCTCCAAGGCTTTTAATGTTTTCGACTCGTTCCTCGAAAGCACAGCAGCGTCGGCAGCATCCGAGCACTTTTTATCTCACCTTGCAGCTAATTAGCGCGAGCCCAGCAGCACACACTGGACGCGGACCTGGTCCGGCAGCTCCCATTCCAGCGTCAGTCGCTGCCCTTTTAGCCGGGAATAGCTCACGCGAACAACGATCAACACTCTTGTGTAAAGCCGGCGTGGGAGTTTCGCCGTGTAGGGCGAACGCTATAGTTGCCGATCCTGGAAACCGGGCAATCATAGTTGTCGACGCGTTGCTGGCTTGTCCTAAATGAAGCATTTCATAGACCCTTGACAAAACACGGTCGGATAGTCGAATCGGAATAGCCGACAGAACTGCGATGGCAATTATTGCATAAAACATTTCATAGGCGCTTTGGAACAGATTAGGTATTTTCTATCCTGCGTCGTATTGATATGGCGTTTTGGCGTTCAGCAGCCAGCGATCTGCTGTTTTTTCCAGTTACGGCGAAACGTCACCTAGGAACTAAAAAAAAAAATATCAGCGAACGCCAGAGGCGAACTACTGGAAATGGGTAAAAAAGGAAAAAATCCTGTGACGAAGTCTATCGACGCGTCGACCAGGCCATTCAGAGAGACGCACGAGCGTCGGGATAGCCTTTGACAAAATATGGGCGGGCGGTCGAATCGGAATAACCGACAGAATTCCAATAAAAATTATTCCGTGACGCATTTCACAGGCTCTTTACAACAGATTAGGTATTCACTATCCTGCAGCGTATTGATGTGACCTTTTGGCGTACGGCAGCCAGTTTGGAGTCAGCGATCTGCCATTTTTTCACTTGCGGCAGAATTCCACCTGGGAATTTAAAAAAACATCAGCGAAGACCGGAGTCGAATTGCTGGAAACGGGTAAAAAAAAAATACCTGTGAGTTCGTCACAGGCATTTTTTGCATGACGTCATGCACGAGCGTCGGGACAGCCTTTGAGGAAGACATGGCCGGGCAGTCGAATCGCAATAGCCGACAGAACTACGATTAAAATTGCCGTGAGGGGGAGGTAGAAGTATCCAATGAAAGTATGGAAATGGGTTTGCTCTGCAATGTAAATGCACGCGAAGATCCTGCAGCGAGCTCGCGACGCACGCGCTTAATCCACGACGGCGGAAAAGTCCGACGCATCGCACGCCCTGTGAGCAACATCACACAGAGCTTAGCGCGCAGAACGCTTCCACAATTATTCCAAACTCATTTTGACTCATTACCGCGAAGCGCCCCGACGGTGCGTCCTCCGCCTCTTCCGCCGTTCCGGCGACGCGAGGCGTTTCGCACGCCGGAATTTGTCCGGGCTTCATAACGATGCTGTGTAACATGCCTCGTTGAGTGTGATATACGCAGCGCGGAGATATTCTCAGTCGCCAGTAAGTACGTTTTATATCCCGGTATATCCGGAACAGTGCGAACGACGCTGCACACACCTCACTGTTATGGGTAAACGTTGAGGTGTTTTTTTTTTTTTTTTTTTTTTTTTTTTATGTTACGCAACTGAAAGGAGCAGAGAAATTACTAAGCGAGCGCACCGCCCCGGTATTTTTTCGCGCGTCTCTTCGCAGATTAATTTTCATATTTATGTATCTTGTCCCCGGTATGTAACGGCGGAGAGGTCATTAAGCTTGCAGCATCGCCGAGCTGCAACCGCGATAACGACCTGTAATCTGCAGGGTCTCGATCGTCCGATATGATTTTGGCACGAGCGTGCAACTCGTTCCGTACCAAAGTGCTCGTGGAAGCCCGTCGGGTTACCATGGTTCCCGCGAAAATCGGGCGATACCGATCATCGCGCCATTTATTTCTATCGGCGAAAAGGCTGTCCCACAATTCCACTTCGGGTCGAATTTTGTGACATTAGTTTGAACTTAAGATCGCTCTTGAGGTCGAACTTAAGATCAAAGTTTGATCCGAACTTCATTGCGTGCATAAGTTTGATCTTAAGTTTGGATTTAACTTTGATCTTAAGTTTGGATTTAAATTTGATCTTAAGTTTGGATTTAACTTTGATCTTAAGTTCGGATTTAACTTTGATCTTAGGTTCGGATTTAACTTTGATCTTAGGTTCGTATTTAATTTTGATATTACGTTCGGATTTAACTTTGATCTTAGGTTCGGATTTAACTTTGATCTTGAGTTCGGATTTAACTTTGATCTTAGGTTCGGATTTAACTTCGATCTTAAGTTCGGATTCAACTTTGTTCTTGGGTTCGGATTTAACTTTGATCTTAGGTTCGAATTAAACTTTGATCTTAAGTTCGAACTCAAGTTCAGACTTAAGATCAAACTTAAGCACGAAATCAAGGTCGAACTGAAGCACGAAATCAAGTTCGACGTTAACGCAATGAAGTTCAGGTCAGACTTCAATCTTAAGTTCGATCTCGAGTTCAAACTAGTGTCTTCAAATTCGACCCTTCGAGACCTCTTGATCTAGCGTCGGTCCAGGCGTATTATGATTCCCTCTGATCTTCGACCCGTCAAGATTTATTGTCTCCACTCCATCAATAGCCTCATCAACCCGGCCGAGCGTCCATGTTTATCCGGTCTACGATCGAATTTACGAGTGGAACACGTGAAATTAACTGCAAATACTCAAAGCGTTTTATTGTGCCGAGGAGCGTGGCAGTAAAACCCTCAGAGGCGAGTAACTTATTATACCAACCGAATATATCCTACCGGCGACTTATAGTACATAGTCGTCGAGTGGACGGAAGCAATTTCTCATCGGGAACTGTGCTCCGCGCTCCCACAGGGTGCAATAAGTTTCCGCGTGCCCTCTGCTCCTCCCGGGCTCTCGTTAGACGTCTCTCGCTCTCCCTCTCTCCTCATCGACCTTCCTCTTCCGTATCTCCGCGTCTTTTCTTCGTCTCCCTCGCTCCCTTCCCGGTAAGTTTAGAAAAAGAGCCAATCCGCGGGGGTGAGGTAGGTGGGGGTTTCATTAGGAAATGGATGAAACAGTGGTTATACAAGGATCGGGGGAAATTGTGGGAGAGGGTAAGGAGTCGAGGGTGAGGCACCACCATTACCAACTGCGAAAGGAGGGCCGACGGGGAGGGCGCGGGCTAGAGAGAGAAAGCTTTGAAGCTTGTGCAGTGCCCGCTTTTGCTTCTGCTCGCCGGCGATGACTCGGACTGATAATCCATTAGGATCCGTCTACTTAGAGTATAACATCTATTTGAATGCAAATCAATAGGGAATGGGGAAAGGACGCCGGCCAGTAATTGGTCCGGCTTTATTGGAGCTCTCAGTGTCTCAAAGAGCATCTCGTTCGGTCATCTCCTCCGGGGTCTCTCTGCCTTCTCTGCCGGTCCGAGGCCCTCGCCCTCCCCCGACCCCGCCTCATCTACCTCATCTTCTCGGCCTGTCCTCCCGTACGTACTATCGCAGGCTACCTCTCTCCACCCTTCCGCCCCGTCGCACCGTCATCCGCGATTCCTGCGAACCGGCACAGCCATTGGCTGACAACTAGTTACTTGTCGTTTCCGTACAGTGAATAGTCGGAGAAACATCTCGGATCGAGAGAGGGATACACACGCACGCCGCTAGCTGCTTTACGTTCGTCGAAGGTCCAACCGCTGTACCGTTTGTTAGGAATGGTACTGTGGCGGCGAGTGAGTCTCAACGGTACTGAAAAGAAGCTGATCTTCGGCGTACCTCTCGCTTTCTCCGCGCACTTCGCGTCACTGCACCGCGCTCCGTCTTCGACCTGCATGAGCGAGCCGGAGATGCAAAGCGGAGACCCAAGTTTCGAAGGTAATGATAGGACCTGTGGGTAGCCTGTACTCTTTCGACGGGGCATCGTCGTTCCAGGAGATCGTCGTACTTCGAGAATTCATCCTCCGCGGATGCTGCTCTTAAAGTGTCATTGAACTACTGCAGGTGAATTTTCCTGATTAGCGATATCGGGAGGAAAATTCTGTATGATTAGGCAGATTGGAATTGATGAAGTTGCCATTGTGAGCTTCGGCGCTGATCTCATCGTGTCGGACACACGAGTGCGCTGTGCATTGTCACAGGGATGGATGTTCATCACTGACGGCAATGGAGAACTCTTCGACAGCACATGGATTACCCTGTCCACCGACACATGTATGCAATTTCGTACTCGTAGAATGGTGGTAAGGCTGACTTCTGATTTTATGAAACGATTGATGGAACAGGATTGAAATTGAGGCCGGTACAAAGTCGCAAAAAGAATCTAATTTCTAGTGTCAGAACGTTCCTGCTCCACGATGGGTTTGCATAGATGAAAAGTGTCCAGAAACCTGGCGTTAAAGATTTATAGCAGATTGGGTTCGTCTAGTGGCGTGGAATTGATGAATTTGGCATTATCAGCTTGCGCGCTGGTCTCATCGTGTCCGACACACGAGTGAGCCGTGTATTGTCACAGGAATGGATGTTCATCAGTGACAGCAATGGAGAACTCTCTGACATCACACGGATTATCCTGTCCACCGACACGTGTAAGCAATTTCGTACTCGTAGAACAGCGATAAGGCTGACTTCTAACTTTATGAAAGGATTGATGGATCAGGATTGAAATTGCGACTGGTACAAAGTCGGATCAAGAATATTATTCCTCGTACCAGAGCGTCACTGTTTCTCGATGGCTTAGCGTAGATGCGTCCAGAAAAATAATTTATTTGACGTCCACCGTTTATTTGGTCTAAGTAAAATAAACGCTGGCCGTCAAATAAATTATTTTTCTGGGTGCGGAGAATGTGCAGAGACTCGGATTTATAGGTTTCTGCATACCGACATATATGTTAGATTGTATCGATAATGGTTTGACACAATGGAGTGACGAAACGGGACGTAAGGAAACGGTCCGGCTCTCGCGTATCTATGTGTACACGACAGGAGGCTGCACGTACACCAATTTACTGATGTCGAATGTACGCTGGCGCGGGTGAGCTTTCCAATGGCTTCTTTCCACCGAAGACCGCATGATTAACGATTGAACGCACTTGACTTCCGATCCAAGTCGCTTCAACATTCGCATTCGCAGCAACGGGCGCTGACCGAGGAGTGAGAACAGCACTCGGCCTGCTCTCGCTCGTCTCGCCAACACATTCGCCATTTATTTTATTTTATTTTCGTTTTTTTTTTTTTTTTATTCACTTCTTCACCACGCTTCCCCGTCCCACCTTCTTCTTCTCTCTCCTTGACACTACAAC
Organism: Exephanes ischioxanthus; assembly: GCA_958510785.1. Classification (NCBI taxonomy): domain Eukaryota; kingdom Metazoa; phylum Arthropoda; class Insecta; order Hymenoptera; family Ichneumonidae; genus Exephanes; species Exephanes ischioxanthus. The sequence goes on from OY294025.1 coordinate 7,141,595, forward strand.
CACTGTACAACTATAGCTCGTGCCTCAAAAAGTTTCTCGTATCGCTCGCTCACTTCATTGATTTATGAAGCCTACACGCCGATCCGTCCCGTCCACGCTCTGGCGCGCCCGCCATCCGAATGCTGCAACTATTCGTCTTACATTATTATCGATTGAAAGTGGAAAAAAAGTAAAATAAAAATAAAAATAATACTGGGAGAAAGTGGCCTCGCGAACGAAGGATCAGGATTGTTGAATTCTATATATAAAATCTGTGAATCATTCGCGCGAAATTTTGGAAATAGAGCGGTGGTGGCAAGACGGGCGGGGGCCAAAGTGGGTCCCTCGAATAAAAATAAAAATTGGGGACAAAACGGACACCAAGTCTAAAATATTCCAATTTTGAGTCAATTGACTTTTCATGATATGCCATGTTATGACCACGTAACCTATTAAGACGGTAACAATACTAAACTTGCTTATACACAAAAAAAGAAGGCCGTCGCAAAAATAAAAATAAAAATAAATTTCAGCAAAAATCATTTGAAAAATGAATTGGACCAAAAATCAAAAGAAAAATTAATATGGTCAACATATTTTCGAAAAAGGTTCTGAACGAACGTTTAAAAAAATTCGATCCGATCGATATTTTTTTGTTAGTTTGAATGAACAATTTCACTTAATTTTCCGCACGTTTCTTCCGCAAGAAAAGTCAGAAAACTGAAACAAGTTGTTTATAATAGATTTAAGACGGTGCCCGTTTTGCCCCATCTGCTCTACAGTCGGTCTTGCATCGGTATGGAAAAATTCAGTGAATTTCAAATGATCTTTCACCGGAAAATAGAATTTTATGTATTTCATTTTTTTAATTTCTCAAGCCAAGCAATTTCTGTTAGCACTCCTTGATTAGTAATTCTCCAAGTTGCTGGCTATCTTTGTGAATACTCGCTAATGGAAACGCCGGTTTATACAACGGTATGAACGGATTAGCATTAGTTATCGCACGAGTGAGCCTCTCTCGGATCCTGAAATCGCAGCATTCACCTCGAGTAGTATAAGTAAACTTGCGCGATTATTCCACCTTCCTAATACGAGTATGAGAATCTCGAACGAATCGACATCTCTTCCATTTTCATTATCGCAAATCGGGTTCTCTGAATCGTGCGAAGCTTCTCACCGCAATGAACCGTTATAACAGCAGCACGATTGGGCGAACTTATCAAAGGCCATTGCAAGAAATTAGCAAGCATGGTCGATTCATACAATTTTTTAAAGAATTTTGATAAACCGCTATCGACAAACGCGCCTAGGTAGAACTTGTAATGAGCTTGAAGAGATCTGCATCACACTATATTTCATCAGTGTCAATGTACTGCTTAAGGAAGAAAAAAAATTGTTCACTTGTAAAATTTTATTCCCATAGCAAACTAAATCGTCGCAGAAACAAGAAAGAAAAACCAATTGTTTCTGCGTAGTAATTTTTTTTTGTTGCATTCACTAATGCCGATGTCGATGCACTTCTTAATAAAGAAAAAAAAAATTTCACCTCAAGAATTTTATTCTCTAAGTGAACTTCCCCGAGTGAAGTTGCTGCGATGGAAAACACAGCCGTTAGAACTTGATGAAATTCGGTCTCATGCAGATATTTTCAGGGTCATAACGTCATGAACCTAAAGATACATGCATGACAGCAAATTTCATCTTTGCCAATTGTCTCTTTCGATGCACTTCTTTACGAAGAAAAAAAAATTGTTCACTTCAAGAATTTTATTCTCTATGTGAACTTCCCCGAGTGAAGTTGCTGCGATGGAAAACACAGCCGTTAGAACTTGATGAAATTCGGTCTCATGCAGATATTTTCAGGGTCATAACGTCATGAACCTAAAGATATATGCATGACAGCAAATTTCATCTTTGCCAATTGTTTCTTTCGATCCACTTCTTTACGAAGAAAAAAAAGCGTCCTCTATGAGGAAGCAAAAATGGTTCACTTCAAGAATTTTATTCTCTAAGTGAACTTCCCCGAGTGAAGTTTGTGCGATGCAAAACACGCCGTTATAACTTGATGAAATTCGGTCTCATGCAGATATCTTCAGGGTTATAATGTTGCTATTCCGCGATTCTCGTGGCGACTGCAAAACTGTAAAACCGCAAAACCTTCAGTCGCGCGTGCGAAAACACCCACCCGCTTCGAAATGAGATACATCGTCGGGTCAGAAGACGAAGCAGGAACGAAGGGGAAGTCCGCATAGCGCGGATTTCTGTGCATAGATCGTCGTACCGAGGACGACGTCCGAGAAACTTGACCCGACGAGCGTATATCAACGCACCGACACGAAATGAGCCTACACACTCGATCGCACACACGCATGCCTGAAGAGAACCCCGAGATTTTGCCAGCCTCGTTCCAGGCTCCCGTTTATCTCATCGTCTCGCGGGATGCTGCAACGTGGCCACGGGGTTAAGCGTTACGTACCGATCGGCGGACTTGGTGCCGATCCACGTTTATAAGGTATAGTCGTACACGGAAAAGCCTGGATTCGCCAACCCCGAGAATTCACTCTCGGAGAACTCCTGCTGAAGCCGCGGAGATGCGTTCGCTTATGATAACGCATGCGCCACGGCAACTGCGCTGCGCTGAATGTACAAGAACGAGACACCGAAGATCTTATCGAGCTTTCTGCATTTATCTTAGCGGTACTAGAGTCATCTCGTTCGAGGCAATTCCTGGGTGAGATTGTAAGGAATGTATCTACGCATCGGTACGTCGAGATCACTGTAGTGGTCGAGGATTAGATTAGGAATGAGTTGTCCTCCTCGGGTTGGTTGGCATCGAACGTTCGGTCGCTGGGAATCACGAGCTAACCTTGCGATCCCAGAGAAAACGTCACTTCCGGTTTTGAAAAGGCAGTTTTTAACCGGAAGTGACGTCGCAAGGGAAAACGTAATTTCTGGTTTGAAAATCTGGATTTTTGACGGGGAATTACGTATTTCCGGTAGGACGACACTTCCGGTCGAGAAAATGAGATTTTTAAATCGGAAGTGATTTATTTCCGGTATAACGTTACTTCCGGTAAAAAAAATGAGTTTATCGAATTGGAAATGACGTATATCCGGTATAACGTCACTTCCGGTAGAAAAATGCGATTTTAGAACCGGAAGTGACGTATTTTCTGTATGACGTCACTTCCGGTCGAAAAATAAGATTTTAGAATGTGCCATATCTCCAGTATAAGGTCACTTCTGGTCGAAAAGTAAAATTTTCAAACCGGAAGTGACGTCACAACGTTTCCAATTTTTCTGCGTCACGTCACTTCCGGTATAAAAGTGAGATTTTTGCAACAGGAAGTGACGTCACAGAGCCATTTTACTTTACGAAGCTTTCTCCAGTTCACCAACGTTTCGCTTTTTCGAGTGGTCGACCCGACAGACACAGAGGGATCGATGAAGTTTCTCCACTCGTGAGACAGTTTCTCCACGAGGGGGGTTTTTTTTTTTTTTTTTTTTCTTATCGTTATTATTGTACCTGTCGATTGGTTTCGAACGTGATGACTCGGAACGTCGTTAGTAAGGAAAGTAAGGAGTATGTAAGTGAACCACGGGGTGCAATGTAAGTACATACCACTGTCAGACAGGTCGATCAGTCCTGTCCACATGTATGATTGCAGTCCTAGCGGCGCGTGTTAATCCGCACGATGGCTGGACGTCCTAATTGATAACCGCACGACCGTCGATGCATTTACCGAGTTACGCATTTAGTATTTGCGCCTATATTGTCACTACCGTGTATCCGGGAGATTAGAACCGCGATATCGCCTTATCCTTGTTTATTTATTTATTTTTTCACCGCTTTCGCTGCATCCACTTGGCAGCCCGAGCGGCCGGCGTAAATCACGTGATCGGTGAGCGGGAAGTAGAGAGCGAGGCTCTCGGCTATCGGAGTCGGTCCAGAGGGTGCCCATAAGGTGTCTCGAGCGTGCTAATAATTATCCCTACCCTTGGACGCAATCATCTCGTAAATTACATTGTACGCAAATTTCACGTTCCGCGGGGCGGTTCGAGGGGGGGAGGGGGGAGGGGGGGGGGGAGCAACCAGTTTGTCCTGACCCGTACGACGTGCCGGTGACCGATCGACAGTTCACGCTTGCCCTGCGCTCAAGCCTGGGGGCAAAACGAGCCGAGTGAACTCCGACGAGGCTTTGCCTAGCACCGGCTTAACTCCACGTGCATAACATACTGGACACTTACCCTACATATGTGAATGTATATCTGGCGAAATTATGAAGTGCCATTAACGGTAGTGCAACGCGACCGGTTCCCTGGGTCTTCGATGCGAGAGGGTGAAGACGCGACGACCGCGGAGGCGGAGAGAATGACGAAAATATTGTACATTAATTTCCAGCTGATACACCAAACTCAATAAAGATCTCAACGTTATTATGTCTCGCGGAAGGTTGTCCGTGCATCTCCGCTTTACCGTTTTTTTTTTTTTTTTTTTTCCTACTATGGCTGACTATCTAAGAGTGTATTTACAATCGATGCTGCTCTACCGGTGCACCCCGTGCAACCGAGATCGCTGCCTGTCCGGCAGACTTCTCCGGCACAATCTTGCTCGTATCGGCGAAGAGAAAGTTCATACCTGGCACGAAGCTGTCATGCTTCTTTTTTTTTTTTTAAGTTAACATATTTTTTTTTTCTTACTTTCTCATCGGATACATTCAATGCGCAATAATCATTGCATATTGTGTTCGTCCAAAAAAAATTTATTTGAACGTTTTAATTAGAATCGCATTTCAACGTTGTTCAAGTGGAACCGCTCTGACAACCGCATGGAAAACTTCGGAACTCAAATAAATCGGACAGAGTAATAACAGTGCTTGGTTGTAATAGTTTTTATAACTAGTTGGAAGTATGTCGAAGTATTGCATGATCTTTGAGCCGATTGCGATATACGTTAGAACAGTGAATTATCCAACGCGTGTTTGTCGAGGCACGATAACATTTATAGGAAAAAAAAAAACGAATTAAAAAGATACTGTGAAAATGATAATTTGTCAGATTGCATCCACGTGATTTTAGAAATAATCGAACCACTTTATGGATTATTGGAATCGACTTCGAAGGATAGATTGCGCATGCTCTCAAGCCGGGTAAATTGGCTCAATTGTTGCGATGAAGTCCATTTTGCCCCATATTACAATATTCCGTATTTCCCATATTTCAATAATTCACCGTCTATCCAAAAAATAATTAAAACAAATCCTGTAAGTCGTTATTTTTTTAATTCAGCACTCAAATTTATTCATTTTCACTGCAATTGCAGAAAAGTATTTTGTCCAGTCGTGCCAAATAAGTCTGGCAAATTGATTTTGTGTTTTAAAATCTTACAATGAAATAATATCAACATATTTCAACAATTCACCCTTTATCGTCGTTAATAGTATTAAAAGAGATTTATTGCCAAAGACAATATTTATACAGTTATCTTCTTGTATTAATATTATGCCTAATGATAATTTTACACCTTGGCAAAGCGCTCGTTAATATTTTCCATTCGGAACTCAAATTTATTGAATTCCACTGCAACTGCCGGAAAGTATTTAGTCCAGCCGCGCCAAATGAGTCTGGCAAATTAATTATGTATCTTAGAAAAAAAAAAAATCTTAAAATATGTAATGCAAATCGACAAGCGCTCCGAATCGCTTAGCTGGTCCACTTCAACCGACTTTCCCCCATCGCTCCGGAACGGAAAACCAGCGCCAGGTGTAAGCGCGGGTCAATCAGCATCCCGATAGCGATGTCGTGCGAGACAAATTCTCACGCTGTTCCTAATAACACACATGTACATGGCTCATGTGCTCCGTACTGGTGTACATATGTTCGTCCGCTTTACATAGAGGAAACTGGAGGATATCTCGAGCTTCGGGGTTAATAACGAGCGATACGGAGGCGTAGATTAAACGCTCGGCGCCTGTATCACATGCCGGTCATGGGTAATACGTACATAGTGCACAGTAGTAGAACGAAGTACTCTATCCTTCGTGAAGAACTTACAGACTCCGCCGAGGCTCCCGTGCGGACTCGAGCGAGCGATTCTTTTTTCCCGCGTTCCCGCTGTACGAGGCACTCGGTGGGTTCCCGGCTGGGCCAGCTTTGCCTGGCTCTTGAACACGCTTTCACGCGATGATCTACAGCTCGGCCGGTGCCAGAGAGTTGCCTCCGATATCCCGTAGTTCTATTGCTCGCTCCCTCGCTCCTCCGAGGCTTACGATCTCTCGGGTAATTATCGCGAAATTATTCCGGCATACTGAGAATGAATATTGAACGACCTGTGCTTTCGTTTATTTTTTTTATTTTTATTTTTCTCATTTAACCAAGCATCCGCATGCAACTGTACGTCGGGAGTACAGATAAATATCTTTTTATTATCGGGATAAAATTATCTAATAAATATTATTATATTTCGTTCCGAGATACCGAAATCATTAGCTCACTTCGCTCACTCAAGAAGTTTTTTTTATATTTTTTTTATGCTAAGATAAAATTGTTTAACAAATTGGCAGTTATGCTGTCTCGGGCGCTTTGCGCCCCCGCAGTATCTGTGCGAGTGTCTGTGAGTATTTTCGAGTGTCTGTGAGCATCTGTGAGTTTCCGTGAGAGTATCCGTGTGAGTATCTGTGAAGATTTTTTTGTATGCCATGGTAAGTAACTGTGAGTATCTATGAGTAACTGTGAGTATCTATGAGTATCTATGAGTATCTATGAGTAACTGTGAGTATCTATGAGTATCTATGAGTAACTGTGAGTATCTATGAGTATCTATGAGTAACTGTGAGTATGTATGAGTAACTGTGAGTATCTATGAGTAACTGTGAGTATCTATGAGTAACTGTGAGTATCTATGATTAACTCCGAGTATCTATGAGTAACTGTGAGTATCTATGGATAACTATGACTATCTATGAGTAACTGTGAGTATCTATGCGTAACTGTGAGTATCTATGAGTAACTGTGAGTAACTGTGAGCATCTGTGAGTAACTGTGAGCATCCGTGAGCATCTGTGAGCATCCGTGAGCATCTGTGAGCATCTGTGAGCATCCGTGAGCATCTGTGAGCATCTGTGAGCATCCGTGAGCATCTGTGAGCATCTGTGAGCATCTGTGAGCATCTGTGAGCATCTGTGAGCATCTGTGAGCATCTGTGAGCATCTGTGAGCATCTGTGAGCATCTGTGAGCATCTGTGAGCATCTATGAGCATCTGTGAGCATCTGTGAGTGTCTATGGAGATCTGTGAAAATCTGTGAGCATCTGTGAGTGTCTATGAAGATCTGTGAAAATCTGTGAATGTTTGTGCGAGTATCCATGTGATTATCTGTGAGTATCAGTGTAAGTGTCATTGGAAACGAACTTTATTATTACGTAGCTGGATATTATGATATTTCTTTAGGAGGTACCAAAAGCAATAGATTGGCGAGTTGCTTTTTTTTAGAGAAGTCCATCAGTATTCCAGTTAATAAAGTCCAGAGCTACAAGGTGTGTTTATGGAAAGGGGATTTTGGCTTTCCGATTCTTTTTTTTTTGTGAATCGAGAAAATGTCACCCCAACATTATTTTCATACCGAGCGACGGATATCACGATCGTCAATGTTTCGAAGCGCGGACCTTGACGATTTTACGCTTCGATCGCGCGATCGCAGTCTGATACACGACAGGATGTAATAACGTTGTTGCACGGCTCGGGTCGATGAGTCTGCAAATCGGCGATGTCTTGACGAGACTCGAAGGCAAACTTCCTTGTCTCTTGATAGTCAAGCTGACGTTTGCTCCCTATATATTAATGATAATTGAGACGGTTAAAGGAGGATAAGCGAGCACCGCGAGGGACACCTGCGAAGACGTGGAAATCAGGCTGCGGTAATTGCCACGCACTTTTTTTTTTTTAAGATAATATCCTGACGTTGGTACACTACCGCGTCTCTCGATCCTACAAATCTACTTAAATGTTTAACTTTTTCCGTGGCAGACCCAGATCCAATCGTTAGAGAAATCAATTTCAAGGGCGGTTCCATTATCTATTCAGACAAGTGGATTTCTCTATTAAATCTACACTGTTCGAACCAGTGGTTGATCTGATGGTTCTCGATGACGTATCGTCCGAACGATTTTATTGGCACCCAACAGTATTGCAAATTTAGCACCCGAGCATTGAAAACCGGAAGGAACGAGTGTCTTTTTCTTTGGTAAAAATTGTATTCCGAACCAGCCGACATGTGTCTTAGATGAGGACGAACGATTTTATTGGCACCCAACAGTATTGCAAATTTAGCACCCGAGCATTAAAAACCGGAAGGAACGAGTGTCTTTTTTTTTAGTAAAAATTTTATTCCGAACCAGCCGACATGTGTCTTAGATGAGGAAGAAGAAAGTTCCTCTGACTCGTGGCAAAAGTCCCCCAGTTTCGAGACGTGGCCTCAGAATCGAAAGTCTCTATTTTTTTTTTATTGAAATCCAATCGCTAAAAAATTAAGTTTCAAGATCGGTTTCATTATCTATTCAGACAAGTGGATTTCTCTATTAAATCTACACTGCTCGAGCCATTGGATGGTCAGATAGCTCTCGACGGCGTATCGTCCGAATGATTTTATTGGTATCCAACAGTATTGCAAGTTTAGCACCTGACCATTAAAAACCGGAAGGATCGAGTGTTTTTTTTTTTTTAGTGAAAACTGTTTTACGAACCCGACGCCATGTTTATCATATGATGAAGAACATAGTTCCTTGAACCGAGGCAAAAACCCTCGAGTTTCGGTGCGACAATTCAGCTTCGGGCCGTGAAAATTCCCGATCGTACAGTCTCCATTGTCAAATCGAAATCCCCAAGTATAATTTAATAAAAACAAATTATTAATCTTACTCAAATAAATGTTAATTTTATCTGCATAAATATTTATTTAAATCCCTAAGTACGATCGGGCCGAGCTGGCTGGGTGCCGCGCCAGTGCCGGGACGTAACCGCCAGCCAGACCCACCCCACCTGGCAAAGGAGCAGCATTTAAATAGAATCGGAGATTCATCCGGACAATCGGTCTTTCCTCCGCGAAAGCGCGAAGAGCACATTTTTCCCAGGAACGTCAGCGAACCGCGCATCTTGGGAGGTTTCGCCGTCCGCGCGTTTCGCACATCCGCGAGACGCGGACATCTCCGGCCGCGGGTCGCGCTTTTCCTTTCCGTGACATCGGGACAGCGCGTATGCACGAGACGAAGAGGCGAAGCGCATCGCGGTGGAGCGCGCGAAGATAGCGCGGAGAACGGACGTCGCCGCGAGCATGTGGAAGGAACTGAACGAGTCGTCTGGCGCCAAGCAGATATCTCCCGTACCTGCTCGGACGTTCGCAGACGGTAACGTGTAAGCGAAGCGGGGAGGGAGATACGCGCACGGAACGAAAGGCTCGAGGCCCTCTCAGCCGAGGAACCCCGCACCGTCGCAGCCTCCCTACTCGCGAGCGCTTAGTCGGCATGCCTTAGATTCCATCCGGCTAATTAACTCAATGTTATGCTAAGTCCCCTCTAAATTTAACCGGTGCATCGGGAACGAGCCGGTGGTGGAGGCTCGGAGATACGAAGAAGGAATAACAGCCGAAGGTAGGAGGTGGCCTGTCCCTTTAATTGCCGTTCGCCGAGGCGAACGGGAGAATCGGAGTCGCAGGCGAGGCGAGGAAAAATCGTCGCTGGCAATGGGAACGTCAAAGAGCCTGCGCCGCCATCGCTGATCGGAGCGTTTTACGCATACGCGCGCGTTTCTTGGTCGTGCGACTATGGGTTCGATACGGATAAGCGCGTATAGATGTATATCGGTATCGGATATGTATATATGGATATAAAATACAAACCGGGGTATCCCGAAGGTATCTAATTGGTCTGCTCTCGTAATGTCTTACTCGGTGCTGATCTGAATTACTAATTACCGCAGGCGCCTCGAGGCTGGCTCTCGGTCTCTCGATCGCTTTGCACTTCGAGCACGCTAGGTGGATGGGCGCGCTGATCCGACGAACGGTCGATTACGGGAAATGGAAATATGTCATACGAAGACGTGGAATTCTCGTGTCAATCGCCGTTTGGAGCGACGGATCTATTATTTTTTTTCTTTTTTTTTTTTTTGTTCCTTTTTTTTTTCTTGGTAGACCGACGTAGAAATCGTAGCGTGCAATGTTACGATGGAATTTTCTGATTATTGCCGTATGATCGATTATGGAAACGGAACGAATTTATAGCGGTCGGGGTAGATGTAAGAAACATTGATAGTAGGAAATGTCGCGAATTTGGAGAGACCAAATTTTAGTGCGGTATGATCGATTATGGAAAAGTAACAAAATGGTTAGATGTTTAAAAAAATGAGTAGGTGGGGATGTTGCGAATTTGGAGAGACCAAATTTCAACCATCTACGCAACCACTTTTTTTTAGTGGCCGCGGTTACCATTTGGACTTTTCGAATGGTAAATCCAGACCATGTTCGCTGGAGGTTTGATACAATGAAAAAATTATTTGTCGGGTGTCTCGCACATGAATGTTTATTCAAATTAAATAATTTTTTATTTATTTCATACTAGTAGTTGTAGTAGAAGACTTTTATTGGCCGAAATGATTACATGGTAAAGGGAATATTTGCAAATGCTCCGTTTATGTTTTCCTTTGCAAAATGGCTCATCGGTCAATAGCCAGTCGGTCAAAAACGTCATGTTCAAACCACTCACACTTATGCAACGTAAGCTTTCTTGTAACCCCGTTCGGGTGACCAATAAAATAGGTGTACTACTAAATATTAATTTTATTCAAACAAATATTATTTTTATTCAAATAAGTATTAATTTATTTAAATATATGTTTATTTGCCGGTTGCCCGTCGACGAACAATTTTTCTGGATGTGCAAATAAGGGTCTTTGCCTTTCGCGGCGCGACGGGTGATTATTGTTGCGCGGATATCTCAATAAACCATCCGACGACGTAGAGCGCGATGAATCCCGTGCCTATCGTTCGCCGGATCGCTATGCATCTCCCCGAGATCTCGGCAGTGCCGTCGGTAAATACAGAGAATAGTGAAATTGGCGGTGGAATCGTGCATTAGACTGTGGCGCAGTGTATAAGCCGTGCGATGCGTTTGATGCGGGAGCGCGTAACGGAACAGAGAAGGTGCAATATCGTCCCCTCTATGGAAGTCTCGGGATCTTGTCCGAGAATCGCGGTATATACCGCTGTTGTTGTATGCTCCCTACAACCACCGGCGAACCCTGCGTGACTAACGTCGCAGCTTATTGGCTGCGGTTCTGTACGTAGTAGCTTCGGCACATGCAGCAGAAGAACGTATTCATTTCGCCTGCATAACATCTATAATGGTATAACATCATCCCGATCCTTTCTTGAATGAGTACAAAACATGCGATACCCGTACGTAATATTCTTCTTTAAATACTTCACCGCAGCACGGCAAATCGCTTCGCGATTATGGCTTCGCGAGAGGTGATTATGATAGTTTTTTTGCACTCTTCGAAACTTTTCGACGACTCGCGGACAAATTTATTTTAACAATAAAGTTAATTTATTGAACTTAAATCAGCAGTGGCTGTGAATTTATTGGCAATAGATAACGTGGAACATGTTTTTGATACATGACAAACTTAAATCACATATGTATAGAGCCAATAGGCGATAGACTGAAACCCTTCGCCCAAAACTTCATTTAATTTTAACAATAAAATTAATTTATTAAAGTGAATAATTAATTTGTTTTAATTAATAAGAAAATATGTTATTGAGTTTTTTTATTCGATAAAGTGTCGTTTGGTTAGATATTAAAATGTGAGATAAAATGAATTTTGAATGAAAAATGTAATATTACCATTTAGTGAGATCGAAATCCATCGAAATCAAAAGTGCTCTGAGTAATTTCACGGGGTGATCAATTGAGTAAAATTCTGGAAACCGGTCGGAGCTGTACATCGGATAGGCAAATAAATAAATCTATTCTGAGTAAAAGTTTAAAAAAATGAATTACTGATTCCCAATACCTAATCATTAGTGATTAGTTACTGGCATAATTATCTTCCCGCTTGACGTCCCAATTGGCCACGGTAGTGGCCGTAATAATTGTACCTCATGAACCCTCTTCATCCGCGAATATTCTCCTTCAAATATTTAATCGCAGACGACAAATCGTTATGTGATCATGGCTTCGCGACAGGTGATTATGATAAGTTTTCCACTTATCGAAATTTTTCGATGGCTCGCGGTAAAATTTTGTAATCAATTAAAAATAAATTGTATTAAATTATACTATTAAATTTTTCATTTGACAAAGTGGTTACAGAAGTTTGGTTACAGAATAAAAATATCAGATAAAATGAATTACGAATAAAAAATTAACTATTACCATTAAATGATTTCGAAGTCCATCAAAATGAAGTGCTCCGAAAAATTTCGATGATCGAGCCATTGACTAAAATTCTGCGAAACCGCTCGGAAAGCCGTATATCGAATAACCAAATCAATGAATCGCTGTTGCTATCAAATGATATCGAAATCCATCAAAATCAAGTGTGCTCCGAACAATTTCGATGATCGAGCAATCGATTGAATGTTATTCTGCAAATCCGCTCGAACAGCCGTATATCGAACAATCAAACAAATAAATCAATTCATCCACGTTGTTGAGAAAACGACTACCCAATCATTAGCGATTCCCCCGATCCGCTCCCGCCAGTCATTGGCATCGTTCCCTGCCCGCCCGAAGTCCCAGCCGCGATAACTGTACCGCGTGAACCCTCCTTACCCGCGAACAAACCGCGTGAGAAACAAGAATGTTATAACAGCACATACCGATAATTTCTATTCTACGAAAAAGATCATCGGCATGAAAAAGTCCCCCCGGGGCAGAAATCCAGGCACTTTTCACGTCACTCCATGGTAACCCGGCTGAGAGATTGTTCGGAATAATCGAACGGTTCGGGCTTCTCGCTCTCTCCTACCGGGCCTTGTGCTGCGCGCCTCGTATCGAATGTACCACACACTCTTTTCACCGAGGAGCCGCTTTGCGCGCGAGATACACGCCGAGATAAGGCCACTCCACCACTACACCTGCCCCGCGGAGCCGTGAGCGCGCACGGCGATAATATGCGATTCTGATCCGGCGACTCTGCGGTCAGCATCCACCGTCTCTCTCCTCACCGCCCGTACTCTTCGTCCTCTTCGGCTCCTCGCGCTCTCGCGGGTTCTCCGCCAGGTTCCGCAGGGACCGCGAGCGCGCCCGCCGCGCTGGAACATAATGCCGTGTAGAGCAGGTACTCATAACGCCCGGCGAACCTGTTGAGATATAGCCCGGGTAGTGTTTCAATCGCGAGGCTCAACCTTCGGCGAATGATACGTGTGTCTGGTCCTCCCTCGTACGTACGCGAAACCAACACACGCTGCGCCACCCCCCCCCCCCCCCCCCCCCCCCCCCCCCACATCTCGGATCTCTCGTGTGTAACGCCAAAGCCCTATTACAATATTCGTTACCGGGGCTATAGATCACGATAGTCGAAATAAATCTTCGGCGAACAAGCGGCACTCTAGTCGCTTATGCTTATGCACAGCGGCCGAGGGCCGCGCAGCGACCTGGCGTACATCGGCGAACTCCCCGGCGCGGAGGAACGGAGGCGAAATAATTTAGGTTCAACGTTGCATTTCTTTTTTCTTTTTTTTTTTTTATCATCCTTTTTTTTATGTTATTTTTTATATAGCGTTAATTCCACGGCCTTGAGGTCAGAGCGCGGATTCAATCCTCACGTAGCCTCGCGTATATGGCGCGTAGATGCTTTTCCACGATAGTCGTTTGCTTATCCACCCCCCCCCCCCCGCCCCAAGAGAACCCTAAGTATACGTCCCGTGGAATATCCCTCCGAGAGTATTCTCGAAGATGCGGGGACTTAAATATATTACACGCTATTCACGTGTGATGAATAATCCCCAGGGTCGTGCCGGTGAATTAACGCTAAAAATCATGTGTATCATCCTCGTCGAGGCGCATGGAGAGTCTCGCGGGAAGGAATCTCTCGCTGCTCTGTCGGGCACAATGCAGAGCCGGGAAAGATGCGTCGCGGAGATCCGAGGCTATGACTGGGGGAGAACGAGATTTGTGCGTAATAAAGAGGGCAAAACACTTTCGGCCCCTTATCCTCCCTGACGAACTTTGAGGGTGTTTAACAATGGTGCACACCTGAGTCTGGGACTTGGAAAATCGGGCGGATTATACATTTTTTTTTAGCTGTTGTTTTCGAGGCGAGGAATTGTGGTGGATTATATCTATATTTTGGAATGACATTTTTTTTCTTTCGGCTACTTTCGTTGAGGCCAAAGGCGGGCAGGGGACAAAATGGGCACCGCTTTAACTAAGGCATAATTATACATTTTTTAAATCTGTTGCTTGTGAGGCAAAGAATTATAGTGGAATTATCTCTATATTTTGTAATGACAATTTTTTTTTCTTTCGGCTAGTTTCGTTAAACCGAAAGGCGAGCGGAGAATGGTGGGGTTTTAATTGTATATACACTGTAAAAATAAATTGTAAATTTAATGTACTGGAACTTGAAATTTGCTAAAATTACTCATATTAATTAAACATTAATGTACTTTACTTGCAAAATAAAAATACCAGATATTAAAATCACAAATCTTTTTCTTGAAATTCACAAAAATGTTAATGAAAAATACAAATTTTACGATAAAATTGCAACGCACATGTGTTTGAAATTGCCGAAACGGTTTATGTAAAAAAGCTTCCAAAACTGTTCATTAATTTACAGACCAAATTTCTTTACAGTGTACGGGTGATTGGGGCAAAACGGGCAGGGGGGTGGGGGGATGGGCACCGTTTTAACTTTCTTATAAGTGACTCGTTTCAGTTTTCTGATGTTTCTTCCCGCGAGAGTCTCGCGGGAAGGAATCGCTCGCGGCTCTCTCGGGCACAAAGCAGACCCGGGAAGGATGCATCGCGGAGATCCGAGGCTATAACTGGGGGAGAACGAGATTCGTGCGTAATAAAGAGGGCAAAACACTTTCGGCCCCCCCCCCCTCCCCCCTCCCCCCTCCCCGACATTGAGGGTGTTTAACAATGGTGCACACCTGAGCCACCGGTCGGTGCTTTTGAGGCGGCCGCCGCACCGTCCAAGGCTGTACCGTATGTATACCTGCAGTTATGGATGTATGCGCTCGTACGTGTGTGCGAGAGTGTCAGTGAATGTTGCCGAGATCCGGCGAGGCGGGCTGGGACGCGAGGACGTGGTAGCACACAACGCGCGCTGCCTGCATGCGTGCGCCCGCTATGAAATGTGGAAAGGATGAAGAAGAAGAAACGAAACGCCGGCTCGGCTGCAGGAGGAGAGCTGCTCCTGCGAGAGAAACGCGAGAGGGGACAGAACAATGCTCGATCCCCGGCGGAATCCCCGAGCGCTCTCTGGCAGCTCAACTGCCTCTCGGTGCCGCTCTCGATGCTCACCCATTTGTTCGCGAAACACCGAACACTGAGTCAGGGCAGCTTGTCGGACACGCATACGCAACGTGTTCACCACTCTTAACGTATCGTGTATTATTCTTGTAGAGTAACCGGCGTCTTACGCGGCCGGGGAACAGACGACGCTCGCGCTGGGACTCGGAAAGTGGAGGCGGATTATACATTTTTTTAGATGTTGTTTTCGAGGCAAGGCATTGTGGTGGATTATCTCTATGTTTTGTAATGACATTTTTTATTATTTCGGCTAGTTTCGTCAAACTCAGTGTTTTAATTCTAATAAAATTTCGTCATGTTGCTAATTACAACAAATAAGTCGATCGGATAGAATTGTACTATTATAAACAATTTTTTGCCGATTTTCTTTTATCTTTCTCTACTCTTGTGTTATTATTGATAAAAAAAAACAGACGTCAACATATGATGAAAAATCATCATGACAAAATTATAACATTCAGACTCGGTACCCGTTTTGCCCCAATCTTCATTTTTATTCGGGTCACCCATTTTGCCCCCCTACCCGTTCTGCTTGCATATCCCCGATCAGTTATCAATTGCATAGTTAATGTTTTATCAAGAAATTAATTAAAATCGCAACCTATAACCAGCGATATTTGTCACAATCCGAAATTCATTAATTCTCGACACACCGAAATGCAAAACAGTAAAACAGTCCAGATGGCTTCGCTGCACTCAGCCCCGCCCCCACCCGTAAATTGTCCGCCTTGTTTGTGCGCGTGATCCGCGTGGGAGGTTTTGCTTCGATAATGATTTATTTTCCTTCAGCCCCGCTTACACATTACCTATCCGCAGCGTAGCTGCTTTATCGTTTCGTTCGGAATCTAACGGTCCTTGTCAGCGGTAGCAAATTCATAAGTTAATTTATTTTTATTTTTCACGGCCCACTGGACGTGTGCCGTCGAACGCGTCGGCGAACGAGAGAAAGAGAGCTGGACAACATTATTCTTTAATATGTCCGGTTGGGGAGATATCTCAAGCGCTTATAAACGCGCGGCGCTGCCGTGCAAATACCGCTATGCACACGTTGAGAGAAGAGATTACGATTATCGGAGGACACAACGCACCTCTTCCGGAATCGCTGGTCGGCGGTGCGTGGTGGTTACGTGTTCTCGGCCTCTCGCACTAGCTCCGAAAGGTGCGTTCGAGTTGTGTGTCCGTGCGCGTGAGGTCGGTCGCGTGTGTGCGTGTGCATTAGGGCACAACGAGGAAGGCGGTGCACGCGGCGCTGGACCGGACTCCCCGCTCTGCTCCGTCGCACACAGCGTCTCCTCTTTGCGATCACTTATCGACGGCTTCATTTACAAATTGGAATTCCTACGGGCGAAACTAGCAGTCTTCGTCCTCGTCGCGCGAAGCGGCCTCTCTTCCTCCTTACCTCTCGCAACGGGGAATCGAGCGCTCGAACGAGAAATTAATGAGGACGCCGACAGTTATTCGCTCAAAGTGGATATACAGGGGGCAAGGATAAAGATAAGAGTTATCATTTCGTGGTCGCGCGGGCTGTCAAGCGGCGACGACGTTGCCCCGGCGTGCGATCGCGACGGGAAGCTCGATCGCACCGTGCACGAGGAACGTCCTTCGGGTCCTGTTTCACCCGAGGAATAAGCAACTTTCCGTGCCACGGTCTCGTTACCAACGACTCGAGACTCCACGCTCGACACGCGTCTCCACTCCGAGTGATCCCGCTTCGTACGGTCCGCAGTGACAGCGAATTTCGCTCCTATATATCGTGCGCTTTGTTATGCAAAGTCTGCGATTGCACGATGAAGTGCATTTGGGTTTCAGAATTGAAATCCGTCCCGAACGCACCTGCCGATGGCATCTTGCATCCTTCGAGTTCGTGTTGGCTTTTTTTTTTTGGTTCTTTACGACCGAGGTTTCAAAATCTCACTTTGCAACGAAAAAGGGCCACGTCCGGTTTCAACATTTCTGTCTTTTGCCGGAAATGTCAGATTGAAAATATCAGTTTTAGGCCGGAAGTGACGTCACACAGAAATACATTACTTCCGGTTTGAAAATCTCATTTGCTGTATTTTCGGTATGACGTCACTTTAGCTAAAAACCCGAGATTTAGAAACCGGAAGTGATGCATTCCCGCAAAATGTTTATGCATTGACTGTTCTCAATCTGAATCAACTAACAACTTCTATAAAAAATGCAGTTGCATTTCTTCTGCCGTGCGTTAACAGTCCAACATAGCGTGGCCTGTAGATGCGTGGGGTAGGAATACAATTGGTCCAGATGGTATCCGAGGTCGATGACATCAAACTGAATTCTTCATGACCGAGGTTTCAAAATCTCACTTTGCAATCGGAGGCAACGTCATACGAAAAAGGGCCACTTCCGGTTTAAAAATTTCTGTCTTTTGCCGGAAGTGACGTTATACAGAGAAACGTCACTGTCAGATTGAAAATATTAGTTTTAGCCCGGAAGTGACGTCACACATTACTTCCGGTTTGAAAATCTCATTTGCTGTATTTTCGGTATGACGTCACTTTAGCTAAAAACCCAAGATTAAGAAACCGGAAGTGATGCATTCCCGTAAAATGTTTATGCATCGACTGGTCTCAATCTGAATCAACTAACAACTTCTATAAAAAATGCAGTTGCGTTTCTTCTGCCGTGCGTTAAAAGTCCAACATAGCGTGGCCTGTAGATGCGTGGGGTAGGAATGGAATTGGTCCAGATGGTATCCGAGGTCGATGACATCAAACTGAATTTCAGTTGTGTGCACGACTGCGTGTCCGTGTGTGTGTACCGGGTATCGATATCGCCGGCAGGAACGGTGTAAGTATACACATGCATATCTACCTCCAGGGTATGATGGTCACGGTCGTGACGGACGCACCATCCGACTCTAGACTCAGTGGCTCGGGAACAGGTGATTCCGCTCGGCGCTCTCGGTGATGGTGGTCTATGGTTTAGACTCGGCTCCGACTTGTCTCGAAGCTTCGACGATCCATGACGGGTGTTCGTGAGCGAGCCAGGTAAAAGACGATCTCCCCGAGAAGGACAGACGGTCGGATGAATGAATGGGAACGCTTCGGGGACGGTTCGGTCATCGTTGGAGCGGCTGATCTCGTAGATCGTTATTCTCTTGATCGTGTTCTCCGAGCGCACCGTGTTCGGTGCGGTAACTTTTATCGACCCCGGTGGCGATTGCACGCTCCACGATCGGTCGACGCTACTGCGATCCGACAATGACTCGATGGTGCCGGATGGGAACCAGCCTGAAGTACGGACAGATAAAAAATCCGTGCGAGACGATCGGAGTCGTCTCGCCATTGGTCATTTTGAGAACGGCCGAGACATCCGGATACCTTTGTCACTTTTTGTCATTCAAAGGGTTTAATTTGCCATTCACGAAAGAGTGCCGATAACTGTATAGCCCGCGTGACGTACGAGCGTATGGCACGAACACGCCACGGCGAATTCGTCACGCAGCTCTCGGTCCTCGGGACGTCGGGAGTCGCGTGACTGAATGTTTCTTAATAATTATACGCTGCCGCGGTCGTTTTCTATATCTCGTTTTCTCGCTCGTCATTACATCCCGAGCGAACGTGCTGAGCGTCTCATGGCGCTTCATTCGGAAATCATCCGTGGGCATTTCCGATCAAGGGAAGAAAATGTACATATCGAACTTTCCGCCTACGAATCGATTAATGGGATATCGAAATGACATTGATGATAGAGTAGTCTTGATTAGACTGCGCTCAACTGGCAAGCGACCGAGATTTCCACAAACTACTGGACGCATTTGAAGATTTAGGGACGGTCCATGAAATCCTTGATAGAAGAGATTCGTGTTTGCCGTCGAGCATGAACGAAGAATGGGGCAGGGGAATGAGAGGAGGTGGATGATGGTTGATGCAATATCTTTGATGGTTTCGCATTGTGTCATGATGGACACAATATCTTTGATTATGCACGATCGGAGCGGGGGTTCTACGGAGTTCGGATCGGGCGATGAATTCGGCGGGAAATGCTTAAAGTCTCTGGCGCATCGGATGAGGGAAAAGGGCAGCGGGCAAGAAAACAATGCATAATTTTCAAAGATTCGCCCGTATCAGAGTTAACACTGGTAGAGCTCGTGTTAAAACTGAAAAACGTTGCAAGCTGATTCAATTGATTTTTTTTTCTCTGTGCACGTATACCCTGTGATACGCATTTTTCACGTTCGATTATCGATATCATTTGCTTGTATTCTCGCAGGTCGCAGACAGAAAACGAAACCATCCTACCGTCAGTGCTGTCGCAGAGATCGATTCCGTATCAATCTCTAAATGCACTGGAGAACCCTCCAATATTTGCCAGAATATCGAGAATCTCAACAAAACTCCACAAAAAAAAAAAGAAACCTTAGTAATCCATCATCACTGTCAAATACGCATTTTAGCGTCAAAGTAGACCGGACGTTACGATTGGGCAACAGAATAGGGCAGAGAAATGAGAGGAGGTGGGTTATGCTCGATGCAATATATCTTTGATGGTTTCGCAGCGTGCACGATCGGCGCGGGCGTTGATAGGTAAAATCAAGGAACCCGATATGAGGGTCCAAGGGCTGCGGCATCAAAAGTTCCGTGCGGGACCGGAGTATGCGGCGGAATAATGGAGACCTCGCGGTTCTATACAACAATCGAATCGAGTGAAGCTCACTCCGAGGCCGTCGTCTCCTCGTCTTATATGTCGAAGAATATCGGGGCTTTGTCGACTACACTACAGCCCGAGAGCCCGGGAGTCCAACGCGCAAAGGTCTGTGAGTGATCCGAAGTGCGCGGTACGTAGGCACACCGATGATGACGTACCAGCAGCACAACTGCGTTCATTCGCCCACAATGGGAAGCCCGGTCGGTGCCATAATCGTTGGGCCCGAGACTGCGGGGAACTTGAGACACTGCCGGGAACTTGGGAACGAGACTACACTTGGCATTGATTCGCATCCCAACGCGAAGCTGTGAGTGTAAGTCCCAAATATATATTCAGTAAGAGGATCTAGTAAATATGACTATATCGCTTGAGAGATATTACCATATCACATAGTTGTAGGGATCTAGGGTATTTCCTGTGGTAGGAAATACCGGATTTATAAGAATTTTTCGTAGATATTATGGTAAAAATTCTTGAAAAATCTGAGACTTTCCGCCATAGGTGGAGCCCCAGTTTCCTACTACTATGTGCTATGGTAATTTTTCTTGGATGATCGGTAGTATTTCACTAGATCCTTCTCTCAGTGTATATGTATTTGGGACTTATGCAGAAAAGTACCGAAGTCCCAAAGAAAATCATTGATAACTCTTGAGGCAAAATTCTTGGAAAATCTGAGACTTTCCGCTACAGGTGGATCCCTAGATTCCTACAACTATGTGCAATGGTAATTTTTCTTAGATGATCGGTAGTATTTCACTAGATCCTTCTCAGTGTATATGTATTTGGGACTTATGCAGAAAAGTACCGAAGTCCCAAAAAAAATCATTGGTAACCTGAGGCAAAAGAGGTCTTCCGGATATGGTCGTATGATCTTCGAGGGAATAACATAATCCCGTTATGAATCCAGTTGAATGCGTTAAGATTTTAAACTTCACCTCGCGGCTAGATGTACTACATCATTGCCTCGATAAAAAGAGGACGTCGACATCCAGCCACAATAAAAAATTAACCATCAAACGTCAACGACATGGCGCAATATCTCCTTTTCTTTCACCGATTCATATATCCTCCCATCGATTCATCAACATGTCGTACAGTGTAGAGGCGCTTATTAACGCCTCTCAGATTTTTACCTGCCCGGCGAAGAGGCATCGCACGACGCATCGAGCGAACCGGAGAGCCGGTCAGCGCTGTATCTTCTCTCGCTCGTCCGAGCTAATCCGACGATCGATCGGTATCGACGTCGATGATCGGTCATCCAGTCTGGAGAAAAGCGTTGAGAATCCTGTGAGAGTCTGCGCTCGTACGATTCACTATGTACGCATGAAAGTCCGGCGAGAAGAATGGAAAAACGTTGGAATGATTATATCCTGCACGCTCAAGGATACAGATAGACAGTTCTAATTCCATCCTCCTAGACGCATCTGATAAAGACTATATCAAGCTAGTATTAGGGTCGCTGGACTTTCTTAGGAGGGGTGATCTAATGTCCCGTCACCCTGCTTAAAATTTGTCGGGAGTTACATCGGGCCCTGATAAGACATTTTCAGGACCTTATCTGCCCCCGATTTACCGCCCCAAAACTTCTGTTGAGGCAGCAAAGTCGCAAATTCGCACTAGGTTCGGAATACGCGCCAATGCATGCAACGGTCCATTGCTGAGCTCGGAGAGTACAAGAGGAACTGCAGATATGGTTCCCTCCTCCGTAGCTCTGCCCCCATTGAAATAAGGCAACGTCCGCGATATGAAATATACCTCCTTGTACAACTTGATAATCCGTGGTTACCATAAATCCTGAGTGATTATCCGCGCGTCTATTTATAGGCTCTCATGCGGTGTGGCGTCGAGGGCTGCTGCACCAACATCAACGGGAGTGAGCAAGAAGCGTCTCCCTCCTTGAGTTCTTCTTCTTCTTCTCTTCTTCTTCTTCATGAATCCAAGTACGCGAGTGTCTTCTCCCCGACGCTACGGTTCACCGTCACGTCCGGTCTGTGGGTTACCTCGCACCAGCTCTCATCCCGAATCTCTCTTCTGTGCGTTTCTCATTCTCATCTTTCCTATCCATGCGCTGTTTAGTTTCGTGAGGGGAAACTACCACAGACTCACACGCGCATCATCACCGAGACTGAAGGCCGAGATGGTACCGCGGGAAGGTTTGTCGGCAAGGCATTCCCGTCGGAAATTTTCCTCATGACCAAACAGCATTCCCCGTGTGACGTGTTTGGATCCTCCAGAATTTCAGACATCTCTGGGAAACTCCACCAGCGTGTGAAGTCTTGATTGTGCAATGCAATGAATCTCTTGGGAATTATCCATAATTTACGGGGTTTTCTGCATATCAGCGAACGGTACATTGCCCGTCATTGATTCTTCTGGATCTTCTGGTTATTCTGGTTCTTCTGGTTATTCCGGTTCTTCTGATTCTTCTGGTTATTCTGATTCTTCTGGTTATTCTGGTTATTCTGATTCTTCTGGTTATTCTGATTCTTCTGGTTATTCTGATTCTTCTGGTTATTCTGGTTCCTCGGGTTATTCTGGTTCTTCGGATTCTTCTGATTCTTCTGGAAAGCTTTCTTGATGTGTTAATGGAATCGAAGACATCAAGCAGAACTGGATGTCTCGCAGGATGGCTCGCTGGATGTCTTGCCGAATGTCTCGCTGGATGTCGGCGAAACATCCAGCGAAGACCAGTGTACAAAGATCTTGAATTCTAACTCTTGACTCACCGACACTGGAGAGTATGAACGATCGGTCTTTGATCTCCCGAACCCAAAAACCTGTCCAATCGGGAGATAAGGATGATACTGGACTCCTTTTGTTTCAAATACAAAACCAACGATGACCCCAAAGAGAATGGTGCACCGAGTGACTGAGAGAAATCGCGAGGTCGTTCGATGGCTGAGAAGCGCGTGGTCGTGGCGCGTTGAGCCTTACGGCTCCGAGCGCTAAGCTTCGGAGCTATTAAAAACACGGAGTTATGAATGAGAGCCGCGGTGTGCTGAAATAGAATGGCACACACGAATAACCGTGGAGTTGTTGCCCCGCCCACGGGCACACACGCGGACGCCGTGTTGTGCGAGTCTCTCGCTGCTGTTGCAGGTACCCGTACGCAAAAGGTCCGGCGGAGAGACCGGCGGCGAAACGACCGAGAGTCGATGATACCGCGGATGTGTAGCGCTGCCGTGGCTACCGGGCATCGGGCCTCGTCCCTCCAACCTGCAGTTAGCATCCAAAGTGGCTAGAGGCTCTCCGGGGCTTGTCGACGGATTGCCGGAGACCCGGAGAGTCGGGATTTCGCCCTGACCCATCGAGGGTCCCTCTGCGGTCGCCCGATGACTGTGAGGACTGCGATGTCTGTCACATTCTCACTGTCGGCAGGGTTCCGACTTCAGGGCCTCGGGGACGATTCAATTAGGATGCGCGGCAGTGGAGCGGGACAGAAACTGGGACAACATCCCGATTCTACGCATTCCCGACACCAACACATGCAACTCCGCAGGAGCGTAGCTTCCGCAATGTGCCCATTTGAACTGATTCAACTTTCCACCCATTTTCCGTCGGGCTGCCTAGCTTTTTCCAAAATCATTTTTGTCCCATCGGAAGAACACTGAGCAGGATTGTTCCTCAGCTTTGTGTGATCCAAGTAACAAGATCCTGAGAACTCCACTGCCGACTGGCAATGCGTTTGGTTCATTCATCAATAAACTCGAACTCAACACCCAACATTCCACGCACTTTCCGTCGGAGTTTCTAGCTTCTTCCGAAATCATTTTTGTCCCATCGGAAGAACATTGAGCAGGATTGTTCCTCAGTTTTGTGTGGCCCAAGTAACACTATTCTGAGAACCTCACTGCCGACTGGCAATGCGTTTGGTTCATTCATCAATAAACTCGAACTCAACACCCAACATTCCACGCACTTTCCGTCGGAGTTTCTAGCTTCTTCCGAAATCATTGTTGTCTCATCGGAAGAACACTGAGCAGGATTGTTCCTCAGCTTTGTGTGACCCAAGTAACAAGATCCTGAGAACCCCACTGTCGACTGGCAATGCGGTTGTTTCATTCATCAATAAACTCGAACTCGACACCAAACTCAACTTTCCACCAATTTCCGTCGGAGTTTCCAAAATTATTTTTGTCCCATCGGAAGAACACTGAGTAGGATTGTTCCTCAGCTTCGTGTGGCTCAACTAACAAAATCCTGAGAACCTCACTGCCGACTGGCAATACTTTTGGTTAATTGATTAATAAACCCGAACCCCAACACCCCACAATTCATTGATCAATTTTCCAGTATGATCAGGTCCTATCCAAAAACTTCCATCCATTTTCAATACAACTGCGACGTTGGGCACGCAGTACCGCGACGTTCCACAGTGGCAGCTCTGCGCGGTGTTTCGGTTGTACTCGTAAATACCACCAAACCACGCTGCCCTGCGCTGTAATTATTTTTTGCAATCAAGAACTGCACAAAGCGAGAGTTTCGGTCTATAATCATAATTTATCTGATTGAAAATTATCCGCATGCAACGGAGTTCCGAAAGGAATATTCCCTCGTGTATCGACGATGGAAGAGAGGAGTGTATCGAGGATGCGCTTTGCTCCTCCGCATATTTCAGCAATCGTGCGGGAGAGAGAGGTGGAGAGAGCCGGGAGAGGGCAGGGGATCTCCGGGTTACCGTGCAGGGCAACGATTCAATTAGGATGCAGGCGTCCGGAAGGAGGGAAGAGTCCGAGATCCACGTTGTGCCGCTCGGCTGCTGCGGACCGGGTCAGGTATAATCGATCGCCGATTTCGACGAGGGATCCCAGTCTCGGAGGTTCGCGTGGCCGTTGCGGAGCCAGTGATAGATGAAGATCCGAGGAACCCTCGTGTATACACGGGGCCAGTCTCTCCGGCCGAACGCGCGAGAAGTCACGAGGATTGAGCCCGGGGTTGTACGAGACTCGGAAAGATTGACTGGGCCCGGAGGCGTCGGCGGGGCTCTGCAGGAAGCGAGGGACGATCAGTGATTTAGATCACGAATTTAATTGGCTCCGCGGGTCGGGCGTCCCTCCGTGTTTGTCACGAAACTTGCCGAAGATGGTTCATAGCCGAAAGCGAATCATAGTATTCGGAAACGTTCGCTTGTCTTCCCGTCGCACGGTGTACAAGAGCGGGCACGAAACTCACCGACATTCGCTCAGAGTCTCGGGAAACGTGTGGAAACATGAATATGGAAGAGAAGCTACCATGGCGAAAGGGCAAAATCGATGACGAAGGGTTTCCTCGCTGGCAAATTGTACAAGTTGGACGGTGTAACATGAAAGCGTCTCATCGTCGTCCAAGCGTCGTTTCTGGGTGTGGAAGTGTATCGTGGAAGCGTGGCTGGTATTGGGAGGCGGCCGAAGTCGACGTGTAGCTGCAGCCTAGTCGGTTTACCTAGAACCTAGAAGAGAGGAGCCGACCGAAGGGTACGGAGACCGGAACGACGGCAAGGGTTGAGACCTCACTCCGGCGAGGCGAGGCCTCGGCGAGGAGCCCAGCGGAGTCGGGACAATGGAGCAATCAATAGGCTAATGTGAGGACACTTTATCAAATTATCGAAGCGACGCGGTCGACACCGTGGCTCTTGGACACTTTCCCCGGCGCGCGCGCGCGCCTACGTACGGCTACATCTCCGTCGAGTGATGTAGTACGTGGTTGTCCAGCGTCTCGTGCAGAATCCGGACCAACATCGACCCCTCTTTACACTCTCAGCCATCAGCCTCTCCGGGTATTCTCAGCGCCACTTGCCCGTCTTTGTTGCCGCTTGCGATCCCCTTTCCGCTTCTCCGATATCATCGTCGTCCGAATATCTTGTCCTTGGGTCAGTCGCGTTTGACACCTTCGACGTATCGCGCCCTCCTCACGTTCGAGAGTTCGAGGCCGATGTACGCTTTCCACCGGAAACCTAACCGAAGAGTCGCGAGGATTTGCCGGTGCGATCCATAAATGGCACGAAAGTTACCGTCTCTCTTCTTTCGCGATCAGCAAATACCCTCGTACCCGAAGTGAATTAACGACACCGGTGTTTCATCCCAGGAGAGTATGCAAAAGAAACAAACTATTTTTCCGAATGCAAAGATAATTCCATTGAAGTCGCGACGTTCCGGCATCCTTCGAATACTCGGTACGCTATGGTATGAGAGACAAAAAGAATTCGAATACCAGCGACGATATACGAGTGACGATTATCATTGTCGGGGGAGCCACGTTCGGCAGCCTGGCGCACTAATAATATTGCATTCCTGTACGAGCGAACCCGCGAGGGCGCCGCGGCTCTCGCGGAATTCCGAGACGAGAAAATAACGCTCCGTCGTGTTATTAATTCCTGAAATTTCGATACCTCGTCGCTCGTCGGAGAGTCCGTCTTTCGATTATCGGCCTCGGTCCCTTTGCCGCTGTAGAGCGCAACGAGAATCGCGAGTGCCCCGAGTGAGTTTTCTCCGCTGCCGGAGCTTGTGCGCTGTTCCCACTGCTGCAGGCTTTAATGGGTACGCCGGTGGGCAGGTACGTTCGCGCCGTAAGCGCTCGCATATTTCATGTCACATCGAGACTCTGCCCTTTTTTTTTCTCCGCTTCTGTCTCACGTATCGAATCTTTATCTCGGGCGTACGAAACTTGTTTGTATACCCTGGCGGGGACAAGTCATGCGACTCTTTTCTCTTGCCACCGCACGGTCCTCTCCAACCTCGGGCCGCCTCATCGTTCGCCTCGTCGTCGGCCGACGTCCCGTTGTAATTGCAACGGCTCGTTCGCTCCGTCTCCGTGCGGCGATCTCTTCAGCTTCCTCCGGGTATTCTTATCTCTCCGGAGCTCGCCTAACTCTCTTTCTGTCTCTCTCTTTTGAGAGAGAGAGAGAGAGAGAGAGAGAGAGAGAGAGAGAGAGAGAGAGAGATAGAGAGAGAGACGGTGCGTTCGCTCTGCTGCCGGTGAAGCATGTACGATTGACTACCGTCCGCCGGTCACGATATCGCACTGGAAATGACTTATGACGCTGGGAAACGCTGATCTGCATACCCACTCATTATAGGGACAGTGCGAGTGCGCGTTGGCTACGCAGTAAAATAGGTACCAACGTTTCTTGTCCACAAATGTCCACAAATGTCCACATATGTCCACAATTCTTTTCATGTTCATTTAACAAAAAAATCTTACCTATTTTGCAACGATGTCTGTCAATTTTATATTTTTTGTCAAATTAACAACAAAATAATTGTGGATATTTGGGACAAAAAAGGTTTGTTAAATGTTCACATCATCAGGCTGGCTCTTGGATCCTGAGTGAAATTTGCAGAAATGTGCATGCCGATTCATTCGACAATAAAATCTCGGTCCAGTGACCGACGATTCGTTTGTTTGACCGGAGATGGTCGTTGGCTGAAAATTGATGTCGGGTCGCTTCGAGGAGGAGGTAGGTACCGGTTCGATCGGTGATATTGGGCCGCGTACTTTTAATCCTTATGTCCTCGTAGAGTGCGTTGACGCGCGAGCGTGTCACTTAATTTGTCAAGTGAAACCGTCGTGTTCGAGAAGTCGCGGTAGGCCGATTATACGAGAGTGACCGTGCGTATATACACAATAAGAGGAACGGGAGAGCTGCGCGAGCGGGGTGATCGGTAGATACTCTCGCCCGGTGGAGAATTAGAGAAGGCGAAGGACGAGGGACGAAAATGTTGAGAGGGAACGAGGAGAGAAAAAAAAAGGAACGTCGGGAGAAGAAAAAAATAAAGGTGAACGAGAAGAAAGCCGAAGGCCCGTGTCCGTCTCGCGGAGCTCCAGAACCAGCCGGTTAGATGGATGGACGGATTGTACCCGATAAGAGGAGATGACAGGTGAGCCGGGCGAGGCAGCTTGGCAAGGGTCGCCACCAACAGATAAAGCAGTCCCCGAACAGTCCTACAGCTGCATTTTGCTCATCGACAATTCGTTCATCCCTACTCCGGCTTCTCGGTTCTCCGCGGGTCTTGCCGAAGATCTTGTTAACATAAATTCATCTACATAACACAGATCATGTCGTTCGTCTTTTTCTCAGGGCTGTCGCTTCCACGTTTATAAATCCCCAGTTGCCGAGAAATAAGTTGCCGCGGAATTGAGATTTTTTCCCATGTGGATTCCACATTGGTCTGTAATCCTCGATAAAACGACACCTGCCGCTTGTCTTCATCGCTGACTCATTCGGCGTTCGATTAGTGAAACCTCGCCGCATGAATGACGGAAGGTGGTAAGAGTGGTGGTGGTGGATCCGAGCGTTCTCCGTATTGTTCCAATTTCTTTCACCCAATTTCATGGACCACCGATTTCTGGCGCAAAGGGCGTACGCCATACTAACATATGATGCTACTCGGGTGAGATTTAACCATAAAAAAATGTCACTTCCGGTTAATCGTTCCGGAAAAACGTCACTTCCGGTTTGAAAATTTCATTTCTCGAGCGGAAGTTACATCATACCGGAAATGCGTCTTTCCCGGTCGAAAAAATGAATTTTCTGGACCGGAAATGACGTATTGCCAGTATGACGTCACTTCTGGTCGAAAACTGAGAGTTTCAAGCCGAAAGTGACGTCAAAGGGATTTTTTTTTTTTTTTTTTTTTTTTCTCTGTCAGGAAGTGGCTTAGTAGCATTACTCAGTGCTTATCACTGCTCGGAATACCGTCGGCTTTGCTCCGGCTACGGCCGGAGAGGGACCGATGTGACATTTAAGCATACGGCAACCAGTGTGGAGCCAGCGCTCTGCCGTTTTTCCAGTCACAGCGGAATCCCACCCGAGCATATATACCTGTGACACCCAGCGTGACGTCGTCATTCTTCAATCCGGTGGCCAAGAAGCTTCGGGTGTTATTATTGTGAGGACATCGGCACCGTCCCACGATCACCGTTTACTCTCGCTCTCTCCGTAATGACGACGTAACCAAGACTACGAATGGGTTCTCGCGTTGCTAATCGTCCGGTCGAACGATCAGGAAGAGGAGCGAACGATCCTCAGCCTCTTCCTTATTCTTATCGTCGAATGACGCCTGGCGGGTTAGCCTCGTCCCTCGTCCCGTCCAGAAACGGAGGCCCCTGCGAGAGCGCTGCCGGTTTGCCGCTGGACGAGGAAGATGAACTCGGTATACGTGTGTACCGTAGTCCGTACAATCTCGAACGGGAGTAGCGAGAGACAGCGAGCCTCGGGGCTGCACAAGAGAGCAACGGACAGCGGCATCATCGACTGGGCCAGCGAAGCGGGGAACAGCGGGAGCATCGCGGGTGCATCGCGGTGCACCAGTGGCCAGAAGCACGGGCATCGGGCATACACCCCTCCACCAGTACTACTCGTTCATGGAGAAGACAAGTCTTCTCTTCTGCCTCTATCTTCCTCCTTCCTTCTCGGTCTCGTTCCTCTTCATCGTCGTTCCTCCTCCTCCTCTTCTTCCCATCTCTTCTGGGCATGCACCAGCAGCGCAGCATCACCGGTGGTGGTTGAGTCCCCGTTTTTCTTTCCTACCCATCTATCTCTCTCCCTCATCTTTAGGTCTCGCAAGTTTCGTGCGCTACCTGCCTACCTTGTGGCCGTATCCCCGACTCCCCGTGTCCCGTATCGCTCCGCGTAAGTGAGGCCAGGTGGAGCGGGGAAGAGACGGACCCAACAACGGTGGACCAGGTGAGTCGGAGTATGTCGCCTCCGCCGCGTTGTCACCGTATGCGCCCGTCTTGGTGGCGTTTTCTCCACTTTTACACCCATCGGGAGCCACACGAGTGCCGTTGTGCCGCGTATGTGTACCCGCCGTATCCTAGCTCTTTCCGTATACCTTTTCCTCATCCTCTCTCGCATCGCGCCTCTTCCCTCGGCCGCCTCATCTTCCCGGTCATCTCTCCGTCTTTCACGCAGCTCTCGCGTCTCACCTCTGTCGCGCTCCCTCCAGCGAAACGGCCCGGCCTCGGAAGCGTATAGAGAGCGTGTGTCTCTCGTCCGCCTCTCGTATCCCACTCCGTCGCGCGGTCCGCGTCGACTGTACGGGGCTGCCCCGTGTCTTACCTGTTACCCGTGCGCCTCCGATCTCCTCGGGTAGGTATATCGTTCTCGGTCCGCGGTGTTGCGCACGGCTGTACACACGAGCTCTCCTGTGTTCGTTCGGGTAACACACGCGAGATTCTCCCTCTCCCTCGTCTCCTCCTCGCTCCGTCGTCTCCGTCTCACCGGCACCTCGTCCTGTGCCTCATTTATCTCCTTCTCCATCTTTTCCATTCTCCGCCTCGCTCCGTCTCTCGTTGCTGCTGTTTCCACCGTGGCTGCCGCCGCCGCCGCTTTAACTCGGAGAGCTCTCCCCCACTCCGGTGCCTCGCTCCGACACTCCACCTCCTACCTCCACGGCCCACAACCTCCTTCCATCTACCTGACGGGGCCCCCGGTCCCGCGAGAGAGGTACGCAGCTCGGCACACACGTGTGTGTGGGTAGGCCGGGGTTCTTCAGTGTACGATCTGAACCAGCGGAGAACGCACGCGGCTATTGTTATATCATTATAATTGTCATCCCGCGACCGCGACGTGCCGGGGAGCGGGACAGATCGCCCAATTACGCACCCCCGCGATACACGCCGTATTCAAAATCAAGTCCTCCCAGTCGAAAGATCGTCCCGCCGATCGGGCCACGTTTCTTGTAGCGCGGGAACCAGCTGACCGGGAAAACTGTCCGTTGATACCGCGAACATCGTCACGTTGGTGTCGCGACAGCAACCGCGATCGGGGAAACGGCCTTGCGCGAGGCACGTGGGAGTTACCTGGGGGGTGGTGATCTTTACTCTAAGCGTCTCGAATGTGACAACGGAAAGTTTCAGTGGAAAATCTTGAGTGAGAATAAGGAAACGTGATCGACGAGGTCCCGGATTCGGTGGACTAGGTTCTCGAGGATAATCGTTGTGAATTGTGATGAGAATTTGGATAATCGCCAGTGAATTGTGCCGCTGATGTCCCATCGAGCCATCCAAAGTAAAGTTTGTCAGGTGTTCGGATCTTACGACATTCGTGAAGTGAAGTGATTGATTCGAGGTGGCCGAGAGTCGGGTGGGTCGGAGTTGCCGAGGACCAAGCTCGTCCGAGGGCTGCTGTCGTCGAGCCCGGACGAGCGAATGACGGACTATAGGCGACCTCGCATCGCCGCCGCCGACGGATAAGGAGGTGAACCGATCGAAAGGAGGCCACCGTTGACGGCTAATTAAATCGATTAGACTTTGGGGTTAATTGTTCTGGAACGCCAGGCTCGAACCATACACATGCACGCTGTACACGAGCCGCTGCATACCGCATTGCCTGGCTGAACCTTTCGTCGGACAGCGCCGAAGAGAACAAGGGTTGCCCCGGCTCCATCCAAAGGACTTCAAGGAGAATGATCCACGGGGACGGTTCGGGCCACAATGAAAGCGTAGTTGCTCGCCCCTCTATAACCGAATCAAACGGTCTTGGAAGGTCGGGTGGAAGATCCCACGAGCGACGACACACGAGCGTTGAAGTTTCGAAGCCCGGAGCGGCAACGGTATCGTCTTCAACAGCGCCCGCCTGAGGCTCGACAAGTGCATTCCCCGTTGTCGACGGCGCGTCATCTTCGCGTTGAAGAACCATCGGAAGTGTTCCCGTCACCTGTTTCACGCACCTTACTTCGGACCCTTCCACCTTTTTGTGCGCGCACGATCGGTCCCTTTGCTATTCCTGTTCTCACTTTTCCGATCTTGTTCTTGCCAACGATCGTCTTTTGGGATCAACGAAATCGCCTGAATCTCGTGAATCTCGGGAATCTCGTTCACCGCATTGATTCCCGGCGTTGTCGGCAACTTCGCGCGACGTTCGGAGTGAAACGGTTCGGGTTTCGCGGCAAAAGCAAACAGTCCGACCGCGAAAAAAAAGAGTGTGCTCTCGACGGTGAGAGGACCGCGATTTCGCGCCGGAGAGGATGCCGTCGAGCACCTCGTGGGTTTGCCACTCGTCGCAAAACAACCATCCGAAACTCGGCGGGTACATCACGATTTTATTCGCGTGACAGACCCGAGCGAGTCGGCATCGTTTCGTCGAAAGTTACCGAAGTGAAAACGTTTTTGCGCTGCTGCTAAACTAAAATACACATCACGCCGAATGATTGCTCAATTAGTCTTTTTTAACGGTGGTGAAAAGACGGCATACCGAGAGCAGCGAATCTGGTCGTCCAGCGGTTGGGCGATTGTGATCGAGTACTTGTGAATGTGCAGGAGAGGTGATTTTTTTTTTTTTATGATCACAGTTCGCCGCCTGTTTTAGTCGGACATCGGATACGACAGCGGATTTCCAACGCGGGCTTGGCACAGCCTGCAGCATCCCTCTTGGTCCAGCTCTTTGCCCGCGACCCGCCAAACCCTCGTGCGCGAGAAACGAAAAATCCCCGCTGGAATCCCGTGGACAGTTCTGTGCGTGACGACACGATCATCCGGATTCACCGAAAGTGAACGACGTTGGGTCTCCTGTCGTACAGCGAAACGACCGTCGAGACGGTGAGATCCGATCTGACTTTGCGCATCGGTCTTCGATCGAATCTCTACTTGGAGTCGGAGAAACGACAAAAAAAAAAAAAAAC
This sequence comes from Exephanes ischioxanthus, assembly GCA_958510785.1. Lineage (NCBI taxonomy): Eukaryota > Metazoa > Arthropoda > Insecta > Hymenoptera > Ichneumonidae > Exephanes > Exephanes ischioxanthus. Next base: position 7,174,385 of record OY294025.1, read on the forward strand.
GTCAGGCGTGGTTCGAACAGGTGCACAGGTGCGTCAAGAGCGCAGCATCGTCGGAAGATCACGAAACCGAGCCTATACGCGTTTTGTCGTATTGTCCCGAAGGCCTGGCAATTGTGTGATGAGAAGTGACTAGTGCTACGTACGGTTTACTTACATGGAAGCTGCTATTGCTACGACTACGCGGAATTGACGGTGAGTTTCTTCCCGTTGAGATTTTCTCGCGGAGTCGAGCGGGGACGAGCGGGAAGCCGGTATACTCTTTTGTGATGCTCTGCTGGTCCAGGACGTGTGTATGTGTGCGCCACCACGATGCATTACGGACTACACGATGCCGTTTGTAGGATACGATCGTCTCTGAGGTTGCTCGATTGTCCGCATACCGTTTTCTAGAATGCACTCGTGTGCAAGATAATACGTACCAATCAACCTGCCGAAGCCACGATCCCGGTTCAAGATTATGCGTGTAACGACCACGTTTCTTCGTCTGTGAGAGAATACACACAGGGGGCGATTATTCATTAATCCCTGCGAATACGGTCAAACGAACTTTCTACTTCTTCTTGGATTCCCGTAGATAGGTGCAATGCGAAAAACGTCCTCTTGATTAATTAGAATCGAATGATGCGCTCGTGAATCGTGGATGTCGTTAGAAATTTACCGATCGCCTTCGTGGATCTAGAGAAGTCTTCCGATGGGTCGTAGTTGTCGCTGGAAAATTAGATCGTTTGGGAAATTTCCGTTTGGCGGAAAAAGTCCTCTTGATTAGTCGGAATCAAATTAAGTACTTGTGTGTGGATGTCGTTAGAAATTTGCGAAAGGCTTCGTGGGTCAAAGTTGGCCTACTTTCGCAGAGTCCAAGAGGTCGCTTGATGATTAGACTGTTTTGGAAATTTCAGATTGGCGGAAAATGTCTTCTTGATTTATTGGAGTCAGTTAAATAATTTGTCGCGTGTGGATGTTGTTAGAAATGTTCGAAACGCTTCTTGGACCAAAGATCACCGAGTTTCGCAGAGTCGAAGACGTCGCTCAATGATTACACTGTGTTGGAAATTTCAGAATATCGGAAAATGTCTTATTGATTTATTGCAATCGGTTAAAGTACTTGTTTCGTGTGGATGTGGTTAGAAATATTCGAACCGCTTCGTAGATCAAAGTTCACCGAGCTTCGCAGAGTCGAAGATGTCGCTCGATGATGAGACTGTTTTGAAAATTTCAGAATGACGGAAAATGTCTTCTTGATTTATTGCAATCAGTTAAAGTACTTGTGGAATGTGGATCGTGTTAGAAATGTTCGAAACGCTTTTTAGGTCAAAGTTCACCGAGTTTCGCAGAGTCGAAGACGTCGCTCGATGATGAGACGGTTTTGAAAATTTCAGAATGACGGAAAATGTCTTCTTGATTAATTGCAATCAGTTCAAGTACTTGTGGAATGTGGATGGTGTTAGAAATGTTCGAAACGCTTTTTAGGTCAAAGTTCACCGAGTTTCGCAGAGTCGAAGACGTCGCTCGATGATTAGACTTTTTGGAAAAATTCAGAATGACGGAAAATGTTTTCTTGATTTATTGCAATCAGATAAAGTACTTGGGGAATGTGGATATTGCCAGAAATCCTGCGAAACGCTTCGCGGCTCAAAGTCCACCTAGCTTCGAAGTCTCGAAGAGGTCGCTCGACTGTTTCGGAAATGTTGATTTAGCGAAAAAATTTCTCTCGATTAATGGGAATCGCACGAAGTACTTGTGGCACGTGGATGTTTCTAGAAATTTGCCAATCGCTTCGTGGTTCAAAGTCCACCTAGCTTCCAAGAATCGGCGAGCTCGCTCGACCGCTACAGAAATTTTACTTTGGCATAAAAAATCCTCTCGATTAATGGGAATCGCATTGAGTACTTGTGTCACGTGGATGTTGTCAGAAATTTGCCAAACCCCTCCCGGATCAAAGTCCACCTACCTCAGAAGAGTCCGATGAGGTCCCTCGACGTTCGGACTCTTTTGCAAATTTCACGGTACCAAAACTATCGCAACTTTAAATTGTAACCACACCGAAGTGACTACAAACTGTTGATCTCTGGCAGATGCACTTTCGATCGCGCAGCGAGCGGTCTTCGTCGTGCAAAATTGAATCACCTCTACGACTCCACAAGCCATGTCCGTAGGTTGAATCGAGTGAGATCGCGGCGGCGAAACGATCGAGATTTCGCAGAGGAGTTCGAGTAACCCGAGATCGACGAGCGCAGATTACTTTAATCTCCGTAACTTCTTCAACACATCGGCCCGTCGCTGAATTAGAATGTCATCGGGTTCTCTCGAGAGTGCGCGTGTCGACGATTATCGATGTATCCATCGAGATCTAAATATATATGCACTTGAGCAGCGAGAGTTCGTTAAGTTGACCCGGCAAGAGTCAATGTACGTACACGCCCGTATGAGAGATAGCAACATAAAGTGTGCCGGAATGTTTTTTTTTTTTTTTTTTTTTTCAATTTCTTTTTTCACGTTGTAAATCAAGATCGACTCGGGCAGAGCGAACTCGAGTATCGAGCCACGATGTAATAAATCTCGCGATTGTTGCCAGTCGATAATTCGTTTGTAACACCTACGAACGATGCCGCGCGATAACCGGAGAGAATATAAACATTGTACACACACTGTTATCTGTCACGAATGATCGAGACATCGAAAATGTGTTGCCGAAGCTGCCGGCACCAGCTAAGCAGACCCGCTAAAAAAAAAAAAAAAAAAAAAAAAACTGTGTTCACACGTCGATCACGTTTTCAGCGCGGCTCGAAAGCGGCGGGCGGGCTGAAATTTCTTCGTTTACCGTCCGCCGGTAGACGGCAGCTGCCCGTACTCCGAACCAATTCTCATGATTAAACAATCGATGCCTCCGACGCTTTTGCGAACGGTCTCTCTCCGTCTCTCTCCGAGGTGTATCCGTTGCGCAACCGTGTGCAGACGAAAAGTGCGCGCTGCCTCTTAAATGAAATTGCGGTTACGCTTGCGGTTATGTGCTCGGTAAACAACCTGTCATTATTTTTACGACGCCGAGTGGAAACATCGGGGGGGGGGGGGGGGGAGACAATTGTTTCGCGGCTCTGTTTGCGATAGTCCCATTTATCGGACGATTATAATAATGGACTGAAAAAAAGAGAAAGAAAAACACGGCTATTTATGACGATTCGTCATATCTCGTTGCCGCACACAACGGTGTTGTTGGACTCGTCAGTGTCTGCTCTATCGGTTCGGTTTGACGCTTCGCTAAGTGGAGCGTTTTTGTTCCTCGCGAAACGGGGAAAGATCGTCTTTGGCTAGGTGAAACGGAAGCCGGAGCAGATGTGAGAGCACGCGGCTCTTGCCTTTCCGGAGACTCGTGCGTTTCCGATGTAAATGGAAATTCTTGGACTCGCGTCTCTGTTTCTCTGTCTCCATCGATCTCCGTCCTCGCGTTGTTTCCCGTTGATCGGTCGATCGCGTGACTGCGAGAATACCCTCGCGGAGCAATTGCTTCGGATGGATCGAGAGGCACATGTAACATCGGTTTTCTAATGAACGATGTCGGAACGATTCGCGCCCGATGCCGATGTCGTCCCGATGAACCGATGCGCCACGCGTCAAGACGCTCGATTTCTCGTTTAAATCAGTAATGCAAATAACGGGACACCGATGCGCCGTGATGATACTGAGATCGGCCACGATCCCCTCACAAATGGTCGAGACGATGGGAAAAAGATTGCGGGACTTACAGCGAGACAATGTCGGAAAGTGCGCGATCGGACTTTCACAAATGATCGGGCTTTCTTCGAGTCCCTACTCTCGTTTGCAGGCTCCCTTTTGCTGATGAGGCGCGGATTCGAGAGAAAGCATTTTGTCGCGATACTGAAAGACTGAATCAGTAAAAAAAAAATAAGAAATTAATAAAAGTAATTTTTTATTGATTTAATGAGATGAATACGGAAAATGGTATGGAGGAGCTAAAACATATCCGGAAGCTGCCTGGTGCGAAGAGGTTGATTGTAATGTGAGATTGCGAAGATAATATCGATCGGAAAATGATTTGTTGATAAGCGGGTGTTCCTGCAACAACACCGATCGGAATAGAAAGAGCAGAGTTTTCATTGAAAACAAAAAAAAACAAATTGATAAAATGAATCTATTATTAATTCACTGAGATGAATACGAAAAAATGGTATTGAGAATGTAAAACGTATCTGGACCGTACTAGTGCAAAATGGCGAAGATAATATCGGTCGGAAAGTGATTCGTTAAGAACCCGGTATTCTTGTAGAAAGACAGAACTTTCATTGAAAAAAAAAATTTATTAAATGAATTAATTCATTTACGAAAAATGATATTGAGAATCTAAAAAGAATCCCCACCCTACTTGGAGTCAAGGGGTGAAATGTTATGTGAAATTATGAAGATAATATCGCTCGAAGAATGATTCATCAATAACCGAATATTCCTGTAAACAACAACGATCGCAACAGAAAGAGAGAATTTTCATTGAAAAAGAAAAAATCAAACTAACAAAATTAATGAATTATTAATTCACTGAGATGAATACGAAAAATGGCATTGAGAATCTAAAACATATCCGAACGGTGCTTGGTGCGAAGGGGTCAAAAGTAATGTGAGATTGCAAAGATAATATCGCTAGGAAAATGATTTGTTAATAACCGGGTAACAACACCGATCGGAATAGTGACGGTTGCCGGTAGAGTCCCGTTATACGACTCGCGCATTTGTTCTCTCTCCTTCCACCTCGTTCCCTCCCGTCCGCGTTCTCGCAATTACGAAATCGGAAGTTTAATTACAAGTGACCGCGGGTCGTTACCGTACCGCGCGCACCGTGCGCGGACCAACTCCCGACTCTCGATTCGCCACTGGCGACAGCGTTCCAGTTTTCACGCTTCCCGTACGCAAGCGTCGCTCTTAACGGAGGCTGGGCTCGGAATTACCGGACAGCGCGGCAATAGCACTTCACGCTCGTTCCTACATATATCATTAATTTATCTCTTTATATACACGAGTTGAAACGTTCCATTGCAATTTCCTTCTCGTCGGCGAACGAGTACGAAAAAAAATAAAAAAATCGAAAAGTCACTTACTCCACTTCGAAAAATCCCGTTCCGGAATGCATTGTTTCGATTTATTTCATGTGAACTGTAACATGCTCAGATATATTTTTATAATATTTTCCGGTCTCATTGTGTTACCGTAAAAAATAAAAAATCTCGGCTAAAAAGGAAATCGTTTCGATCGACTTTCAATGGAGTGGTTCTGGCCCACAATAGTCCTATCTTTATGGCAAGGACAGCGCGTTGCGATGAAAAAATATATGAAATAAAACCCATTGCAATCCGTGATACCATACGAACTGACATATCGTAAAAGTGGGGAATACGGCCCAGCCCTGCTAGTGCGTAAATCAATGAAGCATGGACCGAGTCATATCTCCCGCTTTTACTCTATCTGGCATACAAAGCCATGTATGCCAGATAGAGTATGCGAGCGCACGTATCATGCGCACTCGCATGTGTCCATTCTATCATGTACACTGCAATGTAGCAGATTCGTGAAAGGTGTTGAAAGTAATTTCCAAGTGCGGACATACAGTGGTTTAATAACTGGAATCTTGTCTGCGAAACTCGTAGAAAATAAATGAATAAATAAAAATCCATTGCAGTGGGGAATATGGCCCAGGCCAGTTACTACCTAAATGAATGAAGTATGGATCAGGTCATATTCCTCACTTTTACCCTATCTGACTATATACAACCATACATGCACATATCATCCACACTTGTGTCCACCCGATTATGGACACATTACAATGTGCCAGATTTTTGAAAAGTGTTGAACGTAATTTCCAAGTCTGGGCAAATAGTGCTTTCGTAGCAGAATCTTGTCTGTGGAACTCGCAGAAAAAAAAAATAAATAAAAACCCATCGCAACCCATACCATTCGAACTCACATAAGGTAAAAGTGGGGAATATGGCCTAGCCCAGTTAGTATCTAAATGAATGAAGTATGGATCAGGTCATATTCCTCACTTTTACCCTATCTGTCTATATACAGGCATACATGCGCATATCATCCACACTTGTGTCCACCCGATTATGGACACATTACAATGTGCCAAATTTTTCAAAAGTGTTGAAAGTAATTTCCAAGTGCGGGCAATTAGTGCTTTCGTAGCAGAATCTTGTCCGTGAAACGCGGCGAAAAAATAAAATAAAAACCTATTGCTATCCATGATACCATACGATCACGCATAGAATAAAAGTTGGGAATATGGCCCAGTCCAGTTAGTGACTAAACGAATGAAGTATGGATCAGGTCATATTCCCCACTTTTACCCTATCTGGCTATACACAGCCATACATGTACATATCATGCACACTTATGTCCACCCGATTACGGACACATTACAAAGTGCCAAATTTTTCAAAAGTGTTGAAAGTAATTTCCAAGTCCGGGCAAATAGTGCTTTCGTAACTGGAATCTTGTCTGCGGAACTCGCAGAAAGGAAGACACAAAAGTGAGGGAAACATCGAAAACGTTCGTTTGACAGACCCCAAGAGTAAACACGGAAGTACCGCACATATACCATAGTCGGCTATACGTGCAGACGGATTTCCCGCGATGCTCACGACCCCGAAGCACCGATGCGGAGGTTTTGCTGAAACCCTTTACGCGCTGCGTCACAAAGGAGAGCCAGTTTACAGGGTTCCGCGTACCGCAAGATCCTCTTGCAAACAGCAGCACAAGCGGTAGCAGCGCGGAACTCAACCCCGTTCCAACCCCTCGGAGCACCGCAAATTTTTCTACCTTCCGCCTTCGTCCTCCTCCTCCTCCTCTCGCACCGCCGCTATGTTTCTCATTCCCGTGTATCTCGTTTCTTTGAAAGAATGTTACGAGGATAGGACAAAACTCTTTCTCTCCCTCACCCTTCCGTGCTCTCTCGTAAATCTTCTTTACCCTTCTTTTCACCGAGCGAGCTCGCGAAGTTTCCGTGCCCCGTCTCTTCGTTCTCGCTCACTCCTCGACAATGTCTCGTCCCACGTGCATCCAATTAAGCCCTGTTCTCTCCCCGTGCTTTTCTTAAAACAAAATCTCGAAAAGTCACCGCGAACGCGCTCTCCTCTCCCACTCCTTCACGCGTCCCTGACTCGAACTCATTTTAATACGGGATATTGAGGGAACACTCGTGTCTTCTTGGTTTCTTTTTTCTTTTCTCCATCTTTTTTTTTTTTTTTTTACACGGCATTTTCTCGCGCGCCGATGCCGAGACCATCAGAATTTTTTCTCCATTTTTAATAACGGCAAAAAAACATACGGGAAACAGTAAGGAAAAAGTGAACGTTTACGCATGAGTTCCCGTCAACTTTTACAAACGATAATACGCACCGAAGGGGACGTTTTACCGACGATACTAGAGTCGAGTCGACGCCACAAAAATGCTCGTGTGATGGAGGTGCGTGGAGATAATTGTCCTCGCGACTTAAAAAATACATAAAATGTTTGTCGATATTGGTCTCGAATGTATGGTTCGAATCGAATGATCTCACATTACCATTCGCGATAACAGTGTCAATTGCATCCCCTCTCATTCGTTTTCGAGGAGAAATCATTTGTACGTCCCAGTTCTGGAATTAGTTTATTTTTAGGTATTCTACTTCTATTAATTTTATTTTTATTTTTATTTGTTTTATTTTTATTAATTTTATTTTACACGAGAAGACTGTACAGTTTTACCGACGACACTACAGTTCATTCGACGCCACAAAAATCCTCACATGACGAAGACGCGTGACGATAATTGTCCTCGTGACTTAAGGAAAAAAAAATTAAGTTTGTCGGTATTGTTCTCGATTGTATAGTTTCGAAATCTTATGATCTCGCATTACCGTGCGCGATAACGTGACCAGTGTCGATAGTGTCATCTCTCATTGGTTTTCGACGAGAGACCATTTGTACGTCCCAGTTCTGGAATTAGTCTTTTGCGAAACAGGTGGCTCGCCGATCTGGGCAATAGCCCGCTGTCGGGTAACGGAAAAGAGTGGGAATGGTCTGACTGCGGCAGCTCGGCACAATGGGACGTGTCCTATTGTGGACCATAATCCGTCTTCCGAGCGAGAGAGCCTCGCCAGTCCAGCGGTTCGCCTTGGCATGGAAAATCTTTGCTAGACCTAATAGAGTTCTTTGTCCAACCACTTCGCCCTACTCCTCGCCGTTGTTGCGAGACACCTCGTCCAAAGAATGGCTGTTCGCGCAATATCGCTCCGGTGCCTCGTGTGCCTTTGCGTGGCCACGTGAATTTTAACATTTGATTTTTTTTTATTCTCCCAAAGCCTCTCGTCGACAACGGCGCATTCGACTTTCTCGCGGCGAGTATTCAAAATCTGTTCGTCGATGGAGAATACCCGCATTTGCCGAATGAGGATAGTTCTTCCCTCGCTCGACCATACAAAGTTTCTACGGGAAAAATTACCTATGGGAAAAATTACCTACGGGAAAAATTACCTATGGGAAAAATTACGTATGGGAAAAAATACCTGCGGGAAAAATTAACTATGGGAAAAATTAACTATGGGAAAAATTAACTATGGGAAAAATTAACTATGGGAAAAATTAACTATGAGAAAAATTAACTATGGGAAAAATTAACTATGGGATAAATTAACTATGGGAAAAATTAACTACGGGAAAAATTAACTACGGGAAAAATTACCCACAGAAAAAACGATCTATGGGAAAAATTACCGTCGGAAAAAATTACCTACGGGGAAAATTACCCTCGGAAAAAACTACCTACGAGAAAAACGAAGGGAAAGCAAGTAAAGACACACGCGAATACGACCGCAAACAACGCTGCCGGCGTTTTATGAGTCAGCGTTATCAGACGAATGGACAGACGGACAGACTTGGCAGCGTGCAATGTGTCACGCACATTTCTCGGATGCCCCGGACTCGTTCGCCCACTTAAAAATCATCGAATCCCAGCATCTTTCGTCCCCCGGAATGAATATTAAAGGAGGATCTCGCGTCGGGTTTAACGTTCGAGCTTCCTCGATCCACGGTGCGAAATCTCTGCCTCCTCGATAGTTTCAAGTCGATCAATGAATCTCCCGTTCGGATCCGTATACACAATGAAAAAGTTTGTACTATTTACAACTTTTTGTCCACAAACGTCCACAATTTGTTATTTGTTAATTTTCCGATCGCTCTATCCGGCACTAATTTTAAAAACAAAAGTACAAACCAAAATTGTCAATGACACGGCAAATAAAATGACAGGTTTGTACATTAAATTCTGAACGAACGAGTTTGTCTCTCACTCAACAAAATTATCTTAACGAAACTTCGTATCCCAATTTTACGAAAATAATTTTTTACTCTGTACCGAGAATCGGCATAAAATTTTTCTTCACCAGTCCGCGAATGTCGCCCAAAGACGCGCCTTCATGAAATCCGATTCCTTGAAGCTCGAAACCGGCTCCGCGTTCCTTTATCCCCGCGCGCGCTGCAGCCACAGTCAGTGCAGCCCACAAACCGATTTTCATCTATTTTCGAACCAGCTAAAATCGCAATTACTCGTTACACATTATACGCCTCAACCCTCACACATCCGACCGAGCGAGACTCCGAGCGGAGCCGAATCGGTCGGGGGGGAAACACCTGCCAGATCAACGGATTGACAACAGCTTTCTCTTCTACCTACATAACGTACCGGTCACCGGTTTATCCCTTTTTACGATTATTAAATTCGATCTCCATACCGACCGCCCGATGCCAGAGGCGCGTGTCTCAGACAGTCTGGTACGTCGAGTTACGTCCTTCCGATCTTGAGGCTTCGATCTATCACCGACCGGATCGATCGCATTTCGTACCGGTAATTTATACCGCTCTGCTTCCGATCCCATGCTCGTGCCTCCTGGCTCTGGTACTACACTGATAAAGGATTAGTGAATGACTCGACGGAATGAATTTTCCATCGCGTCATACTGGTAGCAACACCGGTGTACTCTAGCTGGCGATCGCGCGCGTATCTCCTCCGGCCGATCGTCGAGTCCGCTACCGATCCGCAGCATCCGCAGCGATGACCGAGAGATCGAGCGATCGTCACGGCTCCGGCGCGCTGCCGGTATGACGTCGGACACCGCCGAACCGTTAACGATCGACGATCTATCAGATCGCGACCGAGGCGCGTTTAACGATCACGAAATCGCATTCGTCGCCGGTCGACCTCCGGGAATGTTACGAGGCACGCAGGCCTCCGAGGGGATCCGGCCTGAGCGCAGATCGAGTGACACTTCGAGGGAACTCATCGCCTCGGCGACCGGGAACGACCGCGATACCGATCTTCCTCTCGCAGCTCGTTGAAATTCCGTTCGAAATATATCGGATGCATCTCCATCTCTGCGAGGCGTTCTTCGGTTCCCTCGACTGCGGGTTGTTACCGGACCAACTACGATGTTTCTCATGACCGTTAATTAGCTATGAATAATCGGAGGATCGAGCCTCCGGAGAGTCAGAAGTTCGGAGATGGAAGATAAAGGAGAAAGTTTATGGGTTCTTGAAATATGAGTATTTGAGGAAATGGGTAAAAAAAGAATAGTTTTTTTTTTTCGACGATCGATGTGGGCAAGAGAGGATTGAGCGAGGACAATGCGTACGAGGGACTGGAGGGCAAGATTCCGCCATCGTCGGTGAAAGGGCGCGGTTACCGAACTTGTTACTGGAGCGGCAAGTACGGTGTTTTTCATGACCCTTAATTAGCTATGAATAATCAGAGGCTCGAGCTTCGGGAGAGTCAGAAGTTCTGAGATGGAAGATAAAAGGGAAAGGTTAGGGAGAGTGGGGCAAAATGGGCCAGTGGGGCAAAACGGGATGATGGGTACAGCACAATGTTCCAATAACTTATGAGTGGGGCAAAATGGGTTCGGAGATCCGGACGTATCATTGGGGAAAAAATTGGGCCTCCAATTATTGGACAATTAAGCGCCGCCCGACTGTCCCATTTTGCCCCACAGTTCCATCTTTCCCCGCTTTCCCCCATAGGTTCTTGAAATATGAGTATTTAAGGAAAAGGGTTAAAAGAAGGTTGGATTTTTCGTTCCACCGATCGATGGGGCTCCTCGGCGGAGCGATGCGTGCGATGTTGGCAAGAGCCAATTGAGCGAGGACAATGTGCGAGGGACCGGGAGGGCAAGATTCCGCCATCGTCGATGAAACGAGAGAGTCACCGGGCTCGGTTACTTTAGCGGGAGCGAGGTAAAAAAGAGGTACACGAGGGAGGAGCGACGATGTCCCGGGGCAAGAGCAAACGCACAGGGGAGGAAGGGGGCAGCGCCCAGGGCCTAATTAGTCAGGGGATATATCTGGAATCTCATGAGGCGAGTTTTGTAGGCCTCCTTCAGTTTTATGGTAGGTGCGCGAGAGAGCGAACGACCGAGGAGGATTTCTCGGTGGGGGATTAGCATACAAATCGATTCAAACTCGAGATAAATAGCCACTCAAAGGCTTCTCACGTGGAGCCGACTTCGGGCATTATCTTGTCCAGCGTCGAGATTAACGCTTAATGCTTTATACTTTACGGGACGCGCGACGACGAGGACGATCTTCGTTTGTACGCTTGTCGAGAAATTCTCCGATGTGTTGTGTACTTGGGGTTGGGGTTTTAAATTGTCCTGCACGCGAGGAACTGAGGACGACGATAGTTTGCAGTTCAATTATAGGAGCCGGATAGTCGGCGACAGCAATTTCTGCACGGGTAGTTTGCTCAATGCTGATCTCTTGATCACTCGAGTTATTTTGTTATCAATCTTGCGAACGTAAGTGCATGATGTTCCGCTATAAGTGGAGAAGTAGGATTCAGTGAAAGTGCGCACTTACCTCATTGTTGGACAATCGCGTTTTCCGCCGTCGAGTCGATTGAGCTGCGAACAGAAAAAACAACATCAAGATTGAGTCTGCTCTCGCTCGATGGATCGGAAATCGCCAGCGGGATTGTTTCTATCGACCACCAAAAATCTTCGATCTTGGTTCCATGGTCGAGATGAAAGGATTGCAAATTTTAGCTTACCACGCAATAAAAATAATAATTTCGTAAAATTGGAATGCGAAATTTCGTAAAAATAGTTTTGTTAAATAAGTGACAAACTCGTTTGTCATTTCTTTGAATATACGAACCAGTCCTTTTATTTCCCGTGTCATTGACAATTTTAGCTTGCACTTTTGTTTGTAAAACTAAGAAATTAACAAATGAAAAAATTGTGGACAAACTTTTTTTTACTGTGCAGGACTTTTGGGTTTCTCTTAAGTACTCCGTTTTCCGAGATCTGGGAAAACTACACAAGAGTGCTTCGAGAAATGACCAAAGTTTCTAGGTGACTTTTCTCCAGAAAGTCGCGTATGCTAGAACTATGCGGTAACTTTTGTTCAATAATTGTATGCCAATGGTTCCTCAATGTGTCTCTCGTCTTCCATGCGTTTATTTCCCGTCGCTCTTCCACTGTTCGCCTGAACGGGCCAGTGAGCCTAGAATGGGTAGTTTTGTTTTCTGCTTTTTCGTTTCAACAACGCCCACGGACACAGGATAAACAGTCTGACGCACGAGGAACGCTCTTAATTGGCAGTTACGTAAGGAAAATATAAATTCAGTATATTGGGCAATAGTTTTTAATCTCTAGCTTTGTTTACGACGCTGCTCGGCGTTCCAGCCGTGAGAGATACCTGGCGCCTGGCGAGTTCCTAAGCCCGAGCTGAGAAAGAGAGACAGGCCATTATACCTCGGGCCACTCTGGCTAATCGTTCGTTCACAAAAGTTCCTCAACCCGCCGGCGAAGCCAACTCTGACAATTAATTACAGCCGGATTCTAATGTTCTCCTTGTGTCGTGGACTGTAGAGCTCAGCTGATTCCAGTAGATTCGGCCGAGCAAGCCGGCGACAGGCTTGGTACACTGAAAAAAAGGTTTGGTAATATCAAACTAAGCTGCGGCTCCGGGTGGCGCAAGGAATATTTGGTCGATTGAACAAAATGGTTGTTTAACAAACATTTTGTTCAATCGACAAATCCAAGTAACTATTTCTCGGAGCAACTAAATATTCGGTCAAACAACTAAATATTCGTTCAATCAACTAAATATTCGTTCAATCAACTAAATATTCGTTCAATCAACTAAATATTCGTTCAATCAACTAAATATTCGTTCAATCAACTAAATATTCGTTCAATCAACTAAATATTCGATCAATCAACTAAATATTCGTTCAATCAACTAAATATTTTTTTCAATCGACCAAATATTTCTTTCGCCATCGGCAACTGCAGCTTAGTTTGATATTACCAAACCTTTTTTTCGGTGTAGCGAGGCGAGAGAGTTCAAGAGCTGCTCGCGCGGCCGGCGTTAGATCTTCTACAATACCAATCAACATCGCCCAGTAACCTTTCTAACATGTTGCGAACAATGGTCCACAACGTAATCAGCGAGATGCCCTAACTCGCATCTCGTCGAATCTGGCAGATGATCTTTTAGCCAAGCGGCAGTGAGAAAAGTCAGATCCGTTGGATTTGCATCGATCAACGTGCAGAATACATATCTATGCGCACACACATTAACATCATCCAGCAACATTTCTAACATGTTGCGAACAATGGTCCACAACGTAATCCGCGAGATGCGATAACTCGGATCTCGTCAAATCTGTCGTCTTTTGATCGACCAGTCTCACGAAAGATCCGTCCCGATCTCCTCCGCCCAACGTGCAGAATACTTATGTATGCGCACACCCATTAACATGTCTAACGTATTGCGAAGAATGGTCGACAACGTAATCCACGAGATGCGATAACTCGCTCGGATCTCGTCAGATCTGTAGGAATTTGATCGACCAGTCTCGCGAAAGATCCCGATCTCCTCCGCCCAACGTGCAGAATACTTATCGATGCGCATACACACTAACATCCTTCAGCAACATGCCCAACATGTTGCGAACAATGGTCCACAGGCGTAATCCGCGAGATGCGCTAACTCGGATCTCGTCGGATCCAGCCGATGACCTCTTCAGCAAGCAGCAGTGAGAAACGTCGGAGCTCCCGGGATCAGATCGAGCAGTCTCACGAAAGATCCGTCCCGATCTCCTCCGCCCAACGTGCAGAACACTTATGTACCGCGCGTAACACATAACGCGTTTGTGCGACAGTGGATCCCGTATGATGCGTGAAGCACAGAGCCGGAAAGACGAGAGGCGCGCGGCAGCAAGTGGGACACTCTTGAAACGGATGAGCAGGTGAGCGGGTGTAAATCTGGGTGGACCGGGAGGCTCGCGCCTCCCGGCGCGGAAGCCACGGAGGCATCGGAGTCGGAACGAGCCGGTAGCCCACAAGGGGCCTGGGAGGTGAGGGGCTTAAGAAGAACGACGGAGAAAGATTCGAAGAGCAGAGAGAGAGAGAGAGAGAGAGAGAGAGAGATCGCTCAGAGAGAGAAGAAGGATATGCCGCGAGTTGCACCCGAAGTTGCTGGACCCGGACCAGCTGCTGTCACCGACCTGCCTGCCTTCCGTGGTTGCCCGCTGGCCAGCCGACCGCCAGAATTACATCCCGGCAATGCGTGCACGTGCACGCCACGGCCCTGTCGATCTTTCCTCGGAGTATACACCGCTCCAGTCCTCACCGTTCAACGGTGTGTTATCCGACGTCGCTCGTCGGTGCTCTGTTTTCTTTTCCCCAACAGCAAACGAGATACCCCGGCGTCCGTACCGCGAGAATTTCATGCGAGAGATATTCTCCGCGCGCCACCTACCGGTCGTCGATCGCCAAAACTGCGTGTCCCGTTCGTTCGGTTGTTTCGAGACCAAACGCCGGAGAGCCTCTCTTCGGGAGCGATCTCCGTTCCGCCGTGACTGGAAAAACGGCACATCGCTGGCTCCGCACTGGCTGCCGAACGCCAAAACGCCATATCGGTCCTTCTCGGGTTGGCGTTGGTAGCCGGAGCAGAGCCAACGATCCTCCGAGCACTCGTCAGCAATGAGTAATGCTTACTACGCCACTGGTTGGCAGAGATACTTTTAAAAAAATTGTCCCGTGACGAAAGTTACCGATTGAAAAATCTTGGTTTTCTACCGGAAGTGACGTCATAACTGTCATGTGTCACTTCCGATTTGAAAATATCACTTTTCGACCAGAAGTGACGTCATACCGGAAATACGTCACTTCCTGTTTGACAATCTCATTTCTCGACCGGAAGTGACGTCATAGCGGAGATTTGTAACTTCCGATTTGAAAATCCCACTTACCGACCAGAAGTGACGTCATACCGGAAATGCGTCACTTCCTGTTTGACAATCTCATTTTTCGACAGGAAGTGACGTCGTACCGGAGATTTGTAACTTCCGGTTCGAAAATCTTCAGGATACACGCCACTTCAGGAAGTGGCGTGTATCCGGTATGACGTCACTCCCGGTCAAAAATAAATTACGTCACCTCCGGTCGGTAAATTTTCAAATGACGTTTTTCCAGTATAACGTTACTTCCGGTAGAAAAAAATCAGATTTTCAAACCGGAAGAGACGTATTTTCGACATGACGTCACGCCCGGTCGAAAAAGAAAATAAAATCCGTTTTATGGGAATGACGAACAGGGAATGTGTTATTTCAACTTAACGATCATTCCCTCGCGTTTATCTCGCCGAATTCGCGCTCGAGCACCGCGAATATCAGCACAGTGTGACTGCACAATCTCTACCACGAATCTTCGCACCCAGGCGTCGCGAGGGAACTTGCATCACGAGTCGGACGGTTCGCGCGGTTTTATGGACGGGCCTTGGGCGCGAAGTACGAAACGTCGATGAGGCTGAGGGCCGCGAGTTCATAACGGGGGGGGGATTTCATATTCGACGCGCAAGAGATCGCAGCTCGGGATGCTCCTTTTGCCGGATGAAATTTAATTTTAGAATCCTCCTGTGTCCACAAGTCCGCGCCTCGTCGTCCGGCGAGTCGCCTCGCCGATGCCCAAGGTTTCCAAACCTCTCGGCGATCCTCCTTGTGTTCCCTACGTTAAACGCGCGTCAGACGCAACCCGCGGATGAAAAGGTGTTGAAGTTAAAGGGTCGTATTTATTTTTATTTTTTTTCTTCAAATATGTTCCGAAGCATCGTCACGCGGTTTTGTCCGACGGTTGGCCACGAACGGTAAAAGCCCTTTTTCGTGTGCCGCCCGGATGAGCGATAAATTCCTATCTTTATTAAATGGCATCAGCACCGGCAGCCGCGGGAGCCGGCATCGAAACTGCTCGTCTCCCTTTTTAACGTCCCTCATTCTTTGCCCCCTCGTCGTTCGGCTTACGCGCCCGCGGCGAACGAAGAATCTCACGAGTTGCCTTTTGTAAACGATCGGGTATTTATTCAACGGTGGAGGATTTTCGACATTAGGTAGCGTCTCTTATACCCGCGGATGATCGCCTCTCCCGGCAGCGGAGACGCCCGATATTCCGCACGGTGAGACTCTCCACCGTGATCGTCAATGCTGCGAATCGAAGGATATTCTTTATTGTCCTTTATTCGCGATACACAATGAACCCGATGTATCCAAGGCTAATCGTAAATAAAAATCAAAATTTACGACACCCGGCGAACTCTCCGCCGGCCAGAGGTACAATGTGTGTTGCAATAAAAAAAATTTTATCTGCATACACGAGCGGCGAGAGATTGCGAAATGAGTATGCTTGCCGAATGGCACGGCGTTGGAACTGCTGGAGAAAATCAACTTCCGACGAATCTTGAGAAGCGCAGAACCATTCACTCGCTTGTATCTCGAAGACTGACCCATACAAAAATTGCACTCGCGCTTTTAGCTGAATAAATGCTTTTTTTTTTTTTACTCATGAATCTCCGAACAATACCGGACCATTTAAGGCTGAAATTTGATCCATCCATTGATATAAAAAATTGTGAGCAAGACTGATGTTGAAATTCGGATTGGGTGGATCCAAAAGATGGCTGTTGAAATTTATGATCAGATTTATGTAGAACTGTAATAAAAAAAATTGTCGACAATACCCGGGCCAGTTCTGGCATAGATTTGATCTACGGTATGAAATTTTTCCCACGAATGGTCGAACGGGTGTTCAATCTCCGACGAATTTTTCGAACCCAAAAACATTCACGCCCTCGCCATGTCTCAAAGACTGTCACGGTAAAACTGTACGCGCGTTTTCGGTAAATCAATGTTTTTTTTATACATTTTTTCCCCGGTGAGTCCCTAGACAATTCCGGACCATTTAAGACCAAAAGTTGTTCCATCCAAATAAAAAATTATGGGCAAGATTAATGTTAAAATTCGGATTAATAGGATCCAAAACAAAACTTCAGCTAAATAAATCCTTTTGATTGTTAATTTTTTCCCCGATGAATCTCCGGACACTTCTGAACCATTTAAGACCCACATTTTGGACTCTCCACAAAAATAAAGAAATTTAAACAATATTAATATTGAAATTCGGATTAAATAGATCCAAAACAGGGCTTTAGGTTAAAAAAATATTTTTCAACAATTTTTTCCCCGATGAGTCTCCAAACACTTCCGAACCATTTAGGGCCCAAGTTTGGTCCATATGGAAATAAAAGAATATGAGCAAGATTAATATTGAAATTCGGTTTTGATGGATCCAAAATATGTGTCTCAAAATTGTCATACTGGTTCAATAATCAACATAAGCCCAGATTGCCATAGACCTTAAAAAAAAAAGATCATCGCCCTACACAGTAAAAAAAGTGCATACTTGTTACAACAGCTTATTGTCCACAAACGTCCACAATTTTTTATTCGTTAATTTTCTATTATTAAAAACAAAAGTACAAACAGAAATTGACAATGACACGGGAAATAAAAGGAAAGGTTCGTACATTCAAATAAGTGACAAACGACTTTGTCACTTATTTAACAAAATTATTTTTACGAAATGTCACATTGTGATTTAACGGAATTATTCTTTACTGTGTACCTTGGCCAGAACCCGAGTAGAAATTTTCACGCGTTACATCGGGCCCTGACAAGGTCCTGAGACGGCCTGAAAAGAGCCTGATAAGGCCTTGTCAGGACCCTATCAGGGCCCGATGTAACGCTCGAAAATTTCTACTCGGGAATAGACCCGGGTCTGCGCTATGAATTTTTCTCGCGGAGCAACGCCGCTGCAACGCCGAGCCTCGCGGAGCAACGACGCTGCACCGGCAGGTTCAATTTTGTCCGATACCTTTTAAATTTCAACCACAGCCGGAGCGATCAACCGGTAGTTGAGTACATTTGTCGTCGTTTGGCAGCGATTCCCTCGCTCTCCCACGGCCGACGATGGAGCGTCGGTACCGAAGTCACAGAGGCGTGTCAGCTATGCGCCCGAGTACGAGAGATACGCCCTTTCGATTTTGAACGGACGATATTTATATAGTGAGCTCCCCTCGTGACGATCCAATCTTATCGGTGGCGAAGGGCCTCGAACGCGCATAAATTATCTCCACGAATTTCGAAAGGACCGCTCCTTCTTCCTCCGGCTCGCTCCATTCCTTTCTCCGCGCGCACGCTCGGCCCGCGAGCCGCGCGGCGAGCTCGGGAGATGACCGAGAAAATAAAAGAAACGGGCGAAGATATACCGAGTAGAGGAAAAAAGATCTCGTAGGAATTCACGCGTTATTCCGGTCGTCGCTCTCGCGCGCGCATGCGCGCTCCCATCCTAGCCCGTCTTTCCTTCTTCTTTTTTTTTTTTTTTTTTTTTTTTTTTTGTTCTCTCCACTTTTCTTTCCCAACATTCACGCACACGGCAACAATGCCTATAAACTATAGTATAAGCGGGAAGCTAATCAAAGAATGGCGGTAATCACCGAAAGTAATGGGCCGACGTTTCGAGTAGACCTTTTATATACGCTCGGTTAGTTTTCTCTAATACCCACGGTTCCATGTGTGCCCCTCATCCGAATTAGTATCCGTGAACCTCCACGTGCATCTCCGTGTAAGCTCGGACTTGGGCAACCGCGCGCGGCAAGCCGGGACGACGAAGGGCTATAAATTATTGGCACCTACGCGCAAAGTGCTGAGGCCGCTCTCCGGGATATCTTCCCCCACCGATCTCCTTCCATCTTTTCTCCTCTCTCACAACGCGGCTTTCGGGATAACCCTTCCGTCCCGTTGTCAACGGCGATGCCTCTCGTTTTTTTTTTTTTTTTTTTTTTCAATTCTAGAGGAAGCGCGAAAAACAAAAATTTAGCGATTTAAATTTCAGCGGACTAGTGGTCGAAAACGTCGAGAAATGTGATTTTTAGCTGGCGTCCGGATGTGTGTGTGTGTGTGTGTGACATACTTGCATCGTTTAGAGGAAACGGCTGGAGAAATTTTGTACACTAGGAGAGCGGCCACCTATCTTCCAGTGGTGTTATTTTCATGAAGATTGAAGCCCGATTCGAGATTTTTGCGATTTTGAAATTTTTGAAAAATGTCTGTGGCCGCTCTAGCTTCCGTAAACTTTAAGCTATCATCCTAAAAATGCATATAAATACAATACTATGAACAAAGAATTTTGGTATTGAATTTGGCCGAAATCTACCAAAGGGATCAGATTTTATGGAATTTTAATTTTTGTGCGCAAAACCGTAAAACATGAGGAAGTAATTGTGCAAATCACGCTTTTTTTTACGCGAGTAACCGATATAGACAATAATAAACGGAAACGACGGTGGTTTCAATATCGGTGCGATAACGCGCAGAGCTAGGATTTATGAAGCGTGACCAATCGCGATTAATATGCAACTCCACGTGGACCGGTGCGCATCCCCGATGCATCGCGCATGCGCGGAGATCGCGAGGCCCGCGGTCTTTCCGTCCGATTGACATGAGGCCGGGATGAAGAAAGAGAGAGATAATAATCGAGATACGCTCGTTGCTGTGGCACGCACAGTGTAACGGGAATATTTGGGTCACGACGACGATGAAACCGAACGCACACTCGACGGTATCAAAGTGGCAATAAAATAATGGAATTGCGTTCTTTTTTCTTTCACTCCGTTACGAATGTCCAACGTATCCGGAAGAATCTGTGAGATCCACTCGGGAGAGGAATATTAACCCTTTGGCTCCGGCATTTACGATACGGTGGTAAAATAAAAATTTCTCTCGACTGAGTACCTTTCACGAGATATCTTGAAACCGGATAAATTTTATTTCCTTTTTTTCTTAAAGTCAATTGTTAATTATCTTTTAGGCATTTTTTTTTATGATGATGGATCGTTTTCATCAAAATTTTGGGCACCGAGCTATCCTGGTTGGACAGAAAATTTTTATCTAAGGGTCGGATTTTTAGACATTATTTTCAACTTAAGATCTTGCCTGAGATCGAACTTGAGATCGAAGTTTGGCCCGAACCTCATTGCGTGCTTAAGTTCTATTTTAAGTTCAACTTCATTCCGTGCTTATATTTGATCTTAAGTTCGAACTTAAGATCTGAATCCCAAACGCGGTTAACATTGATGACACTATACTGTCATGAACAGGTAATCTGGCAAAAGAATTTCTTGCATCCAGTTCTGTGGAATCATTCCTAATTGTTCTCCTCAATGACATGATCAACGGTTGCGAAGATGGGTGGAAAACGATACGTGGAGGTCGATAAGAAGATTTTTTTGATATCTTCTTGTCGCTTCTTATTAGTTTGGACTTAAGATCGATCTTAAGTTCGAGCTCAATTTAGAATTTAAGATCACACTTAAGCACAAACTTAAGAACTAAAAAAAAAAATTCAGCACAAAATCAGGTTCGACCTCAGGTTCGACCTTAAGTTCGAATTTAAGAGAAATCTTAAGTTCCAACTTAAGATAGGTCTCAAGCACGCAATGAAGTTCGGGCCAAACTTCGATTTCAAGTTAGATCTTAAGTTCAAAATAACGTCTCAAAAATTCGACCCTAAGGGCTAAAGGGGTAAAGAATTTTAATATGATTATTGATGATAATCCAAGGCTTATTTATTATCCAAATATTGTAGGTAGATTGGTGACAAGGGTCGATCGTGTTCTGCGTTGATACAAAAGTGGTATAATTGCTTGACACAGTGTGACTCCCGCTGGCACGGCTCCGCCGGCCAATCTCGGCCCGATAGAAGAATTTGTAATTTTGAATAAGACGTGGAAAGAGGAGCTGATACGATGTAAAAAAAAAAAATATATAATAAAAATGGACCGAGGAGTTGTAGGACGAGGGGCGTAGAAGCGGCCGATACCGTTACAGGCGCCTTAATAAAGTAAATAAAGAGCCTGCCGGACAAGCCGCGACTCTCCCGCTGAGGCGAGCTGTCCCTCTTCATTTCCTTCTTCTCTCGTTCGCTCCCGGCCTCCTCTTCGCCTCTCTCGCTTCTCGTATTATACGAACCGACAGGAAGAAAATTCGTGGCCTAATTGTGAGCTTAAAAAAACCAGTTCGGTGCCCCCGGAGAATACACGGACGTGACGCTCGTGTGCCTACGCCTGTTTTGCTGGCCTCGTTACCCGCACCGAACTGCTTCGCAATTGTCATTATTGAAAACTTCGCACCGAAAACAATTCCCTACGATATCGACAGGTGGGCTTGATGCTCCGCGGAGTTTCTCCACCCTTACGACTTTTTCATGTACGATTACCTCACCCAGAAAAATAATTAATTTGGTTTAAATAAATATTTCATTTATCTGGCACAAGGACTTAGGTCGATGGCCAATTGGCAATATGTATATGTTCTCACGACAATCTACGTTATTTCATGCCATGTTCATAAAGTCAATAAATCCACTATTATTACTACTACTATTAAATTTAAATTAAATAAATATTTATTTAAATCAAATAGATATTTATTTAATCCAAAGAAATATTTATTTGCGAGGCGGCTGTCATATTAATGATTTTTCTGGGTAGATGGTGAAACATTAGACTTCCTATTTTTGGTTCTCCATATCATTTTTGTTTTGCTTTCGCATGGAGGAAGCAATGTTTTAGTATTAAAAAAATAAAAATAAAAATTTTAATGTCAGAATACTTAAAATAGTTTAAAACGTTGAGAAATACGATTTTTAGCTGGCGTCCGGATGTATGTATGTGTGTGTGTGTGTGTGTGTGTGTGTGACAGACATGCTATCTTTAGACTATTGTAATCTATCGCTACACTGAGAACAAAACGTCGATCGAGTCAACAAATTGGGCGCTTACGTATGGCGAAACAAATTTTTGAATAATCGAACGAATTCATTGTCGTAGTAAGTAAAGAAACATATTTCATTCCACTGTCTGTTAGTTTGATCTACGAGTTATTTCATTCGATCAACCGAACATTTGTTTCGCCACCTGTAAGCGCACATTTTGTTGACTCAATTGTTGTTTTTTTTTCGTGTGCTTGCTATTTTGAGGCTATTTTGAACCATCGCGAATTAAATTTGCAATTTTTAGGCTATTCTAAACTCTTTATCACCGCTGATTACAAATCCGTAAAGCGTTTTACTCTTAGCGTGACATTTGATTCTAAAACTCGTGTCCGACGAAAAAAAAATTATATATATTCCGAAAAAAATCAAAAATTTCAAGGTCTTATAAAATCTAAATGGTTGGATCCAAATGGTATTGCATTTCGCCAAATTTAATACCAAACATTGCACATCGTTTTAAGTGGATTTTTCTTTACATCAAGCTTTCAACCCTTTCGCTTCTAGCGGACGCTTTCGTCCTCGACTGAGGAGACTATTCCTACCCCTGCAAAATTTCCTCCACGAAAGATAGTCGAGGCGCGATACTGTGTACTCAAAATTATTTAACTCTGCTGTTCAATTTTTTAATATTTCTTATTCTCATTTTTTTTGTTTCTCTTATGAACTAGTGTGAATTTTGTACAACTTATATGCGGCGGATCTGTCCCTCACATTGTTCATCAGACGATAAGTTTCCCATCGTCCCTGTAACTGGGCCCAGCCCGTTATTAAATGAATAAATAAATGAATAAATGAATAAATAAATAAATAAATAAATAAATAAATAAATAAATAAATAAATAAATAAATAAATAAATAAATAAATAAATAAATAAATAAATAAATAAATAAATAAATAAATAAATAAATAAATAAATAAATAAATAAATAAATAAATAAATAAATAAACAAATAAACAAATAAATAAATAAATTCGTCTTTACTGCTCGCCGGTCGATTTTTTTATCCGCCGGCGAGCAGCCAAAGTGAACCGAATCGGGCCGCTACCGACGCGTCTCCCCTAAGTCTACTTAGACGCAAGCGTGACAGACTTACTCC
The DNA here is from genome assembly GCA_958510785.1 of Exephanes ischioxanthus. Lineage (NCBI taxonomy): Eukaryota > Metazoa > Arthropoda > Insecta > Hymenoptera > Ichneumonidae > Exephanes > Exephanes ischioxanthus. The sequence continues at coordinate 7,197,694 of OY294025.1, forward strand.
GGCTCGAGCGTTCGGCATCCCGGCTATCGCGCTCGCGGTTTCATCCAATTATAACCGAGAATACGCACGAGTAAGGGCCGCGACGCCACCGATGGATCGAGACTTCCTGATAAAAACGTTAATGCCAACCGGGTACGAGAAGCTCGGATGGAGTATCGCATTGTTCGCGTCGTTAAATAAGCGGGATGGAGGGAAGCGAGCTGAGGGCTCGGTCGCGACGATCGCGCTTTGCGCTTCGAGTCCCTTCGGTCCAGTCTTCTTGCATCTGCATACAAACACGCTAGGGGAGATCCCCGTTGGCGGTCAGACCGAGAGGCCGCGCGACGCCCGAGTATAAGGAAATCACTCCGTAAATGTAAACTCGTACGGCTGGCGAACCGCGGGGTGGGGGGAGGGCGGGGGGAATTATAAAAAAAACTGGGTAGTGGAGTCCACGTTTGCGAACGAACGAGGGAAGATCGGCGTCGCGCCATCCGGGCGACTCGCGGCAGTGCCGGTCGTCCGCGCTGCGTACGGCAAGACTTGTATCCTTTCCTCCGTACCGCGCACTCGCGACGCCCCATTCGCGCCACTGCCTCTTCTTACACCTCTCGTCTCGTTCTGCTATCCGCTGCGAACGCTTCGCGAACGTCACCATTCCGTCCGCCCGTCCGCTCGTTCGCGCTCCGATCGGGAAATACCTTATTTCCCCTCCGCGAGCGTCACTCGGCACACACCGGGTACCAGGTGTGTGTACACTCGTTTACCATCATACACACTCGCCTCTGCGATTATCGCTGCATTCTACATACATTCCGGAAAAATAAATAACAAATTTTCTCTCCAAGACGCTTCGGTTTGAAAATGTCACTTCTATAAATGTCACTACAATGTCGATGAAATTTGAAACGTTACGTTGTGACGTCACTTCCGGTTTGAAAATATACCGTACACACTCGCCTCTGCGATTGTCGCTGCATTCTACGTACATTCCGGAAAAATAAATAACAAATTTTCTCTCCAAGACGTTTCGGTTTGAAAATGTCACTTCTATAAGTGTCACTACAATGTCGATGAAATTTGAAACGTTACGTTGTGACGTCACTTCCGGTTTGAAAATATACCGTACACACTCGCCTCTGCGATTGTCGCTGCATTCTACGTACATTCCGGAAAAATAAATAACAAATTTTCTCTCCAAGACGCTTCGGTTTGAAAATGGCACTTCTATAAATGTCACTACAATGTCAATGAAATTTGAAACGTTACGTTGTGACGTCACTTCCGCTTTGAAAATATACCGCACACACTCGCCTCTGCGATTATCGATGCATTCTATATAATTTCCAGAAAAATAAATAACTAATTATCTCTCCAGGACGCTTCGGTTTAAAAATGTCACTGAAATTTGAGACGTTACGTTGTGACGTCACTTCCGGTTTGAAAATATACATTTTCAGTCGGAAGTGACGGCACACCGCAAATACGTCTCATCCGGTCTAAAAAATTCCATTTTTAGCCAAAAGTGAGACGTCACACGGGAAAAGGTCACTTTCGACTTGAAAATCTTATTTTTCGGCCGGAAGTGAGCTCGTACCGGAAATAAGACTCTTCCGGTTTAAATATCTCAATTTTCAACCGGAAATCCGTCAATTCCGATATGAAAATTAAATTTTTCGCAATACTACTACAATTCAGGAGCCCGATAAAATACATCGCTCGCACATCCGCCGAAACATCGTTTCGCATAATCCGTGAAATAACTTTCTTTTTTTCATCAGAACATAAACACCGCTACGAGTCCGCAAAGAGCGAAAGCTTAGCGAGTTGCGCGTGTGCGATAGGAAATAAAGAGGAGCGGATAGAAACGAAGCCCGGAAGAGCAGGGAATTAGAGACGTTATCTCAGTGAATGGCAGAGAGACTCCGGCCGGCCGCCTAATGCGTAACGGTGAAGCAGGTATCAAGAGTTTTTTTTTTTCAACATATCATTTTTTTTTTTTTTTTCTTTTTTTTCGAGCTCGTTCTTCGGGCACGCATGAATGGTTAGCATTGCCGGCCCGCCCATCGTCGGCCTTTTCTCTTTACACACTTTATTAACTCTCCCCGCAAGTCCGCTACGCGAGAGCCGCACATGCAGTACTTTGCTGGCTTGCTGCACAGGCCCGGTTTCTCTGGCGGGCTCGAGCGCTGCACACCACCGGAACCACCGCGGCTCCGCACACACGAAGGATACCCGAAACAGAAGAGTTACTGTGTCCGGCGTGTGTGCAATCAGGGTCTCGATTTTTTTTTTTTTTTTTTTTCCAATTCTTTTTACCAACAGTGCGCGAACGTTGCGTCTGGGCTTCCGCGGCCCTAATGAAGAGCGCAGGGTGCTCCGGACACGCCTGTATCAGCGCAACCGTGGATGTCCAACGCGTATAAGTACACCACCGAATGTATAGCTGTTAACGCGCTTTTTCCCGGCTCTTCCTCACTCATCACCGAAGCTCCGCAGTTATAATTCTTCGGCGGTCCGACACGGGGCGCGCCGTTTAGTTCACATTCTCTCGTACGTTACCTCACGTAAATTTCGGAAAGGAGCTTTTTTGTGCGGACGCTGAAACGCGGTCTTTACCGTACGGCGCGTAACCAAAGGCTCATTTTTTTGGGTCTCTTTTTACTCGTTTTATCGCAGCTTTTATGGAAGAAAAATGAATAATTGGTCTTATAGGAGGAACCAACAAAAAATATTAATAGGCCTATGAGAAATATGTTTAAAAAAAATTGAAAATAATTATTCACAGGTGTGTTCCTAACTAAGTTGATGACGTTAACTTTTTAAAAATGAAACTTATTCGTTTATTTCGAAACCTAACTTATTAAAACTTATTCGTTCGAAACCTAACTTTTTAAAAATGAAACTTATTCGTTCATCTTTCGAAATATGTATGAATTTTACAGATTTTTAAATTCACTTCGAATTTTTTGACTTTCTAAACATTTTCCCCATAAAAAAAAACAAAGAATTCAAAGTGAATTTACAAATCTGAAAAAATTCATACGTATTCAGAAAACTAAACGAATCATTTTCGTAAACAAAAAAAGCTAGGTTTCCTGGAGATTTATCGAATAATTTTATTTTTCATCAATTTGTTAATAACATTTTGGAGTCATTATTGTGCCAAATTAATCTTTTTCAGCACCTTTGATATGCTAGATTTTTTCAGATTTTTATACCATCTAGAAGTGTTTGCAATTCCCGCTCATTTCTCTGAAACTTACGCGAAGTCAACACTATTCGCAAGGACTACCTTAAGTCCGAGGGGTAGGGCAGGTCCGATGGCGCTCCGCGTATCGCAGAGCTTTCCGCTCGAAAGAAGATTTCCCTCCGGAGGATCCTTTTTCGAGCTCGAGCACGGTCGCACTGTCCCTGTAATTTAGCGCCGACGAAATTGTTCGAACCGCCGCCCAGCTTGTGTAAAGAATGTAACACAACGATCGCGAAACGACTGCGCGCGCGCGCGCGCGCGCTGTTCGAGGATTTCGAGAGATAAAAATATCCAGTGTGCGTGCGCGATTTCTTGCGTCTCGGCAGCCGAAAAGAATCGAATATAGACGGTTGTACGTAACACCGAAGATCGACCGACCGAACCGCGAGGCTCGGTGGTGGAAGAAGAAGCTCCCCAATTTCTTTTGCCCCTATCCAGACAATAATTATTCGATGACAAAAACACACACGGATCGGAGGTGTAATCAGTCTCCGTCAGAGTCCGCGGCGCCGGGCATCGCCGCCACTTCGACATCCGTGGCTTGTAATTTAAAACGACTTACTTTAATGACCGGCGAGCAGGCGAGCGGAGCGCGTAAGTACGGACATCGTATAACTCACACGTGGAGTCTCGCGAGCGTGTACTTCGGTAAAAAACGGCGCACCTCGTGCTCGGGGAGTTTGCTCGGGCGCGGACCATCTCGATTTTAGGGTGTTCGAGGCGGGGAGGGAGAATCATCTTTCTCCGCCAGTTGGACATACACTTGCGCGAATCTCCGCCGAAGAGCGGAGCGCCGGTGCAACGACTTTTTTTTCATCCTCGATTACGACACTCGCAATCGCGAGCTCCTCGAGTATTCTCGTGAAAATACCGATCTTTTTTTTTTTTACGCGACGAGTCACTCAGTTTCAGTTCGGAGTCACTCAGTTTCAGAGTCAGTTTTCACTCTCTTCTCGGAGGAATGACACCAATGTCGACCGAAGAGAGCAACGCTTGGATATGATTAGGGCGAGAGGGGTGAATATGGTCCATTCTGATTAGCGCTTAAATCAATGATAAATGGACGATTTTTACCCTATAGTGCGGAGCGGCTGTACATCGACTTTTTTTCGCTCTATTGCGAAACTCGCAATGGCGAGCTCGTCAAGTATTCTCGTGAAAATACCGATCTTTTTTTTACCCGATGAGTCACGCGGTTTCAGTTCGGAGTCACTCAGTTTCAGAGTCAGTTTTCACTCAGTTTCAGAGTTAGTTTTGACTCTCTTCTCGGAGGAATGACACTAATGTCGACCGAAGAGAGCAACGCTTGGATATGATTAGGGCGAGAGGGGTGAATATGGTCCATTCGGAATAGCAAGTCAATCAATGATAAATGGACTATTTTTTAGCTTAAATCTCAAAGAACGGGGCAGTATAGGGTATTGCAAAAAATATTCGGGAAAATTCATCGGAATAGAGAAATCGGGCTGAAATCCGTGTGATCATCATGGGGTACCTTCTGCACCGATTCGAAAAAAGGCAGTCCCTGTAAAAGGGTTAAGGCTGACAGGTGCAGCCTTTTGCCCCGAGCCGACAATTTTCCAGCGAAAAAATTATTTCCAGCAGGCGAGAGTATATTGAGACTATCGTCTTACACATCGTCTAACACGCCGGAAGTGACAGCCATGACAGCCCTACAGACATGTCGCTCATATCCCTCGAGCTCCGACTGCCATCTAGACTCATAATCACGTCCTCTTCGCCTCGCTTCAAGAAACAAAGAACAGCATAAAAAGAAAAACAAGAAATAAAATAAAAAATCAAAGTTGTCCACTCTCCCGCTATCTCGTTGAACATCGGCGAAGAATGGAAGCATCGCGAGAGTAGAGAGACGCTCGAAGGCCCGTCGAGGCTATAGGAATCTCGGTGGGGCCTTCGTTGGCCTCGCAGTGGCCACAACTATGACCCTGAACATATCTGCATGACATTAAATTTCATCGAGTTATAGCTGTTTTCCATCGCAGAAACGTCGCTCGGGGAAGTCCACAAGTGGACCATTTCATTTTTCCTTACAAAGTCAGTGCATTGACAGAGACTTGCCCAAGAATGAAATTTGACGTCATTTGTCTTCAGGTACAACCATAGGGGAGAGCGGGGCAAAATGGTACACCGGGGCAAAACGGGATGATGGGACAAAACGCAATTCTCCAATAACTGTAAGATGGTGGCGATGGTGGTACGTGGGGCAAAACGGTTTTAAAAATCCGGATGTATCGTTGGGACAAAATGGGGCATCCAAAAATGATTGAAAAATTGACTTTTGCCCTCACACTCCCGTTTTGCCCCGCTGTGCCATTTTGCCCCGGTCTCCCCTATCTCCACCGTCTTGCACACCGGAAGTGACAGCCGCGAGAGCCCTAAGGACATGTCGCTCACGTCCCTCGAGCTTCGACTGCCACCAAGACTCATAATCACGTCCTCTTCGCCTCGCTTCAAGAAACAAAGAACAGCATAAAAAAAAAAAAAAAAAAAACATCAAATGAAAAAATAAAAGTTGCTCACTCTCCCGCTTTCTTGTTGAACATCGGCGAAGAATGAAAGCTCCGCGAGGGTTGAGGGACACTCGTAGGCCCGTCGACGCGACGGGGTAAAAATCTCGGCGATGCCTCCGCGAGCCCCGGCAGTGGCCACATCTCGCCGAGTGGCACTGTACGCCTCCTCGCAGGCTTGCAGGCTCGACTGTTGCGAGCAAAGGCCGCTCGAGGCTCACCGGGCCGATGCGCATGCCCACCAACCGAGAGTGTTTGTCCGCGGGAGGGAAGAGGCCATTCGGTGAATTGAATTATTTAAAGCTTCCCGCGGAATACAGGAGTCTTTTATGATTGCCCCGTGGGCCTCCTCCGCCACCGGTCGACGTCACAATGAGGGCTTTGTGCGAGGAACGTACCTGGCGCACGGCGCGAGAGACACCCGGCGAAGCCAGTGACCGAGGAGCGTGAATGTGCTAATAATTAAGGTAAATTTGTCCCGAGGAGTCATTAATTAAAGTTATAAGGTGGGAATATAATACGCCACGAGGTATATTATATCTTTACATAAATTTTCATGTATGGAGGCAGCGGGTGAACCACGACCGTATCAAATACACTCGCACACCCTCCAATGTATTATACGTGCAAGACTCTGCATACAATAATACACTGTACGTGGACTCCGAGGCTGTATTACTGTGTAGCGTAGACTCGTATTTCGTAACAAGGCTACCTCGTGTATTTTATTCCTTTCCGCAACGACGAACGACCACGACGAGAAGCTGGTCCATGGAGGAGGGAAAAGAGATGGAAAAAAAAAATATGGCGTTCATCTCGTCGTTCGGAGAAAGAGCGATGCGCGGTGGGGAGGGGGGGAAGTGAAGAGCGGGAAAGCGAGTCGGCAAAGGCGGCAGCGGGGGAGCAAATAAAGACAGCAATCATAGAATTGCTAATGTTTCAAAGAGAGATATTATTCTTTTCAGAGATACGACGAGAGGGGGAGGGTAAAATGGGAGGCGCACAAGAGACCGCGAGAGCTTTCAGCTGATAGCACGGTTGATACCTACGGGAGTCGGCACTGTAGTCGCTCTTCCGGCCGCCCGGAGAAAACGAGGCGGGCACGACACAGAAGCCCCAGACGTGGTTGGATGGCTACTATTGCTACTTCTGATGCTGATGCTCCGCGATGCTGCCTTTGCTCTCAGGCATCGCCCGAGAGTCTGTGGTCGTCCACAGAGACGCGCGCACTTCAACTCTCGACGTGTATGTGGATGCGTATAGTTTCGTGCCTTCTGGCGGGTTTTGTAGTTCGCTTGTGTAATCTGTTGTATCGGGCTTGTACCTGTATGTGGATTTAAAGAAGTATTGTAAATTTAATGTAGCGGACTGGAGGTTTTTGTGCAAAAAATGGTACATTAAATTTAATGTAGCGAACTGGAAGTTTTTGTGCAAAAACTGGTACATTAAATTTAATGTACAGTTGTGACGAAAAATTAATATACTTTTTCATTGATATTAAAGTAAATTATTAAAATTAAAGTAGTTTCGTAGTAAAATTACAGTACGTTATTAAAAACAAAGTATTCTCGATGTTTTTAATGCACTGAACATTTTTCATCACAATTGTGTATGAAATTTAATATACCAGTTTTTGCATAAAAACTTCCGGTTCGGTGCATTAAATTTTATACGATTTTTTTTACAGGGTGTATATGTATGCGTGTGGCTTTGGATGAAGAAAATTAGAATGCTCGGGCTGGAGTCGGATGGAACTTATCTGTATTTCGCTATAGACTGGAAAAATAAATTGTAAATTTAATGTACTGGAATTTTTAATTCGTTTACATTACTTACATTTATTGAACATTAATGTACTTTTTTGTAAAATTTAAATACCAGATATACAAATGACAATTCTTCTGATTGGAGTTTACGACAATTTTCATTAAAAATAAACATTTTAACCGTGAAATTGCGACGCACGTGTGTTTAAAATTTCAGTATCAGTTTGTGTAAAAAAGCTTTCAATACATTCATAAATTTTCAAACAAATTTTTTTAAAGCGTATATACATATACATATTTAAAACTCCACACGCGCGTCCAATACTGTACACACTAATACACGAGAATATAATGCTTCTATCCTATATGTAGATTGTAATTGTATATATATATGTGTATGTGTGCATCTTTGGATGAAGAAAATGGGAGTGTTCGTGCGGGACTCGGCTGGACCACTTATATGGACCGTATCTGTATTTCTACATATACATATATGTAAATTGTAATTGTGTATATAAATCTGTGTGTGTACCTTGGATGAAGAAAATGGGAGTGTTCGTGCGGGACTCGGCTGGACCGTATCTGCATTTCTATATGCATATATGTATATACATTTAAAGCTCCACACGCGCGTACAATACTGTACATACTTATACGCGAGAATATAATGTGTCTATACAAAACAAGCGGCCTCCGGGGTAATTCAAAGAAACCCATTGAAACTCCTTCTTCATTCTTGGGGGGGCTCCCACATTTGTAAACCATTTCGTTTGCCAGCCTCGCGGCACTCGAGCCCGCACGGCCACTAATAACTAATAAGCATTGCCGGGGCTCTCCGGTCCGCCGACACCGAGACCGTGTATCGTGTACGCCTCTTATTATTCGCGGAATACTCGCGGTTACGCGAGAATAATAAAAAAGTTCGAGCTCGCGTGGACGAAAATATTCCGTTCTTTGTACGTCGCTCGCGGAAGTCGGAGGGACCTCCGGAGGATCGTCGGTCCAGAATACCGCCCCATAGAAGGTTGGTTATATTCTGGCGATACGAAGAAATCCGCTCGTATCCATCCACATCGAACCTTTTTCTAATTGTTGTTATTTTTTTTCTTTCGAATTTAATTTAATTTATCTTTTTATTGGACTAAATTGCAATTAGACTGATTCATTCGGACCTCGGGCCGGACAATCGAGCATCATCAAAGGGGTAAAATGGGACGTCTTAAAATTATTGAAAAAAAACGTTTTTAAAAACCAAATTTTCCGATAATTTTAGAATGTTCCATTTTACCCCATTGATGCATCGCGATTGGATGGTATTTTGCCCCGCTCTCCCCTACACATCGAATGTCTCGTTGGGATACACCGGTTCGATAATAATGAGCGAAGCTTTCTTCCGAATACCAGCTGATGCTATCATCGTCGATATCGCCGGTGCTGATGAAACAAGATTGTTAATGAAAATAAAAAAAAAAAAAAAAAAACAAGTGACTACAGTAGTCGGCCGAGGCGCCCGGAAGCGGCCAGGCACACTTGCCCGAGTGAAATTCTCGATAGGCCGCTCGAGACCCCGCGAGGGCGAGTCGGCGTGCCGGAGAGGGTGTGCGACGGCGGGGCCCGCAGCGTCGAACACCCTTCGCCGGCGACACCCTGGGGGATCGACGTCAGACAGAGGCAGTGAGACACACGGATACTCGTCCTCGAATCTAGTGATTGTCATTTTCCGGCTTGCATCCGTTCGTCCCGACTTTTTTTCCGTCGTCGGCAGCGTCCCTTTCGTCGGCTACGTCAGCTTCTCTCGGCCAATCCCCTTCCAGGTGCCCCATTCCTTCCTCCGACTCCTGTACTTTCAATTATTTTTCACGATCAAGAGTCCCGGACGTCTAGTGCCACCTACACACGCACACACGTGCGCTCGCCCCGAAGAACTGCACGGAGACCGACACACCACACTCCCGCTCGTCTTTCTCGTCGCTCGTCGTTTGTAACGGCAATTACCTATCGATGAGATCTCACTCGGCTCAGCCCCCCCCCCCCCCCCTCCCGCCTGCACCCTCGATTCTCGAGGCAGCGGCCCACGCTTATGCTCACTGCGCGCTCCGCTGAACCCGCACGACCGTCATACACCAAGTGCCCGGGTAATTCGCACCCGTTCGATTCACACCAGTGCAACCACCGTCTGGTGACTCGACACACCATAACTACCCTACGCCGGGCACAAGACTTGAGAGGCTTGCGCATTTGACAGACATTACTGGTCCACGATACCAGAAACATCCACGATTATCATTTTTTTATCTTGTCAATTTTACAATTTTTTTTGTCAAAGATACAGTTCATTAACGAAAATCGTTGTTAAGTTGACAAATCAAAATAACTTAGACCCTGCGGACGTCAAATCTGAAGTCTGAAATCGGAATAATAAATCAAGAAGTCTCAAATTTTTAAATCTATTTTACCATAATAGAGGGCTGACGTTTCTGCAATCAGCTACGCATCACCGCAATTGCCAGATCGCTCGTTAAGGGCGATCCATCGCAGCTGTAATAATTTCCCACCCAAAATATCCTAAAGCGCGACGGTGAAAAAAAAAGTTTCGTCGCGCTTTGAAATTCCGCTCGACCGAGGCGAGCGATTGGCGACCAAAGTCATTTTTTCTTTCAATCACACAAACCAACAGAAATCCGTCCAAAAGTCCATAAACGCAGGTTTCGGGCACCCAACCAATTTTTTTTTTTTTCTCCTCTTTCTCGGAGCAAGTGCGTGGCGGAATCCAGCGGCGAGGGAGATAACGCACAGGCTCCGCCGGGGGGTTCTGAAGTATTTGCCTGTTGTGATATACACGAGTGGAAGGAGCCATCGAGCCCAAGTGCGGTGTGGCTGTTTGTTGTGTGCGGTGGTTCGAGGCTCGTCCTGCATCGGCAGTCAATGGAAAGGCGCCCCGCAAACGGAAGATCGGAAGGCCCATAAGTAACCCTCGAAACAAGGATTAACAACCCCTACTCGCGGGCGAGGAGGGGGGGGAGCGTTCCGTTTCATTGTAAATTAATTACCTGGAAATGAGAAATCTCCGGTTGGCTCTTTCCGTCCAGGCTGGGCGCCGTGACCCCTGCCGTAGTCAATGGAAGGAAAAAACTGTCTTTTGATCCGCCGGGGTTGGAGAATCGGACCCCTCGTCCATCTCGCCCTCCCCCCCCCCCCACCCTCCCCCGCCACCCAAGCATCGCCGAACGAGTTGAGCAGCCGAATCTTGTTGAGTTTCTCGTATTCCTAAGTGCTCTCGCCCTCTTGGACATTGTCCAGTCCCGGAAAGGCGCGGAGTGCGGAAGGTTAGTCCTGAAATCGCTAGCGTTTCTTCGCTCTAGACAGTAAAAAAAAAGTTGTACTTTTTGGACGAAGTTCTTGTCGACAAAGGTCCAGGATTTTTTATCCGTTAAGTTTCGGATCGCAGATCGGTTCTGAGGACAAAGTTACTAAGTGACATTGCTGATGAGGCGGGATATGAAAGGAGAGGTTTATGTATTCCTACCTGAAGAAACGAGTTCGTAGAGAATTTGACAAAATAATTTTTTACGCAACTTCGTATTTCGATTTTACGAAAGTATTTTTTACTGTGTAGAGACTGCAAACGATTCTTTTTTTAGACTGTAAAAAAAATTGTGTTTAATGCACCGGACTGGAAGTTTTTATGCAAAAACTGGTACCTTAAATTTAATGTACAATAGTGATGAAAAATTAATATACTTTTTCATTGAAATTAAAGTAAATTATTAAAAATGAGGAATTTCCAATGTTTTTAATGCACTGAACATTGAGTTTCCATCGCAATGGTACATGAAATTTGATACACCAGTTTTTGCATAGAAACTTCCAGTCCGGTACCTTAAATTTCATACGAATTTTTTTTTTTTTTTTTACAGCCTTCAGTGTATTAAAAACATTAGAAATACTTTATTTTCAATAAATAACTTTAATTTTACTATAAAAGTACTTTAATTTTCGACATCATTTTTTCCCACTTCGAGCGGATAGCCTCGGTATTATTGTCGCGGTAAGAGTAAATCCCCTGATCACTCGTTGCCACAGAGAGGCGTCGATTTCGTACGAGGCTTCATCCAAAGTCCAAGAGTCGAGTCGTTCTTAAGAACAACCGGCAACATCCTTGCGTCTTCTCGTCCTCCCAACCTACGTGGAGACGGTCGTCTCGAGCGTTTCACGCCAATGTCCTAATTGCATTAGAAAACCATTGTCCGACCATATTGCGGCGCGAAGATGCAAAAAAAAGAACGGGCCGGAGACAGTGTGCGCGCGGATGTGTTCTCGGTAGGAGAGAGCGGGGCAAAACGGGCAATGGGGTAAAACGGACCACTGTAATAAAAGTATTCAATAGGCGTTTGAGGAATATGCCTGGCCAAAAAAAACTCCATTTGAGACCCGACGAGAATTCTTCATGAGCGCGTGAATTACCTCGGTCGGTAACGAAATCTGTAATTAAGTTTTCCAAAAACGCCGGCTCGATACGTTCGAACGAAAATTCTTACGCGAAGCTGAATCAATATTCGCGTCGCGTAAGAAATAGCTTTCAACCGGAAGTGGTTCGTATCCACGAAAAAATTCAATTGCAGTTTCCGTTACCGACCGAGCTCCAGTTGTGCGAAACGGCAGGATCGTCACATCGCCTCAAGGACACGTACCGCGATACTTTTTATCTACAATCATCCACTGCAATAAAAGTACTCAACAGTCCTTTTAGTGACATGTCTGACCGAAAGTCTCAATGTGTGCCGCGACGAGTCTTCTTCGAGAACACGCAAATTACCTCGGTCGGTAACGAAATCTGTAATTAATTTTCTCAAGAACTTTGACCCGGTACGACGAAACAAAAATTCTTCCACGAACCTGGATCGATATCCGCCTCGCGCAAGAATTTGCTTTCAACCGGAAGTGGTTCGCACCCCTTAAAAAAAAAAATCAATTAGAGTTTCCGTTACCGACCGACGGTCGTCAAATCGCCTCAAGGACACGTCCCCCTATAATTTTTCTGACAAACGTCCGTTTTGCCCCTCGCTCCGCCAGCTCTCCCCTTCGAGTAGGCAAATACGGATAGATAAATACCGCGTTTAACTGTATTGCCGTGCGCGCGAGGATGCGAGCTCGTAGCTCGGCGATTCACCGCGTCGCGCACGGTGGAATTTTCACCTGGTCAAACAAAACCTGTAACCAGTCGAGTCTCTCGCCTCTCTCCCTGTCGATATTCCCATTCCCTCCGTCGCCGTGACTCTCCGTCATTGTATTTGCGTTATTATGTTAATCACAAAGAAGGTGGTCACAATGCCTCCAGCCGCAATTTAGGAAGCGACTTGAAAGGAACATGTGTCTGAACAAATATTAACTAAACAAATCATTAGTTTCTCTCCGTGAGTCGCCACCACCGGTAGCTCACCCCGCTCCGTCCCTCGTGTGCCGTCCTCTTTACCCCGATAAACATCGTCACACCACACGAGCCCGACCGGCGCGCACACTACGTTGTGTCGGGGCGTTATTGGCGAAAAGACAACAGGTCGATCCCATCGGCAATATGTTTACGGGTTACGTGTTTACCCATTCGTGACCATTTCGTGGAGAGTCGAAACGTGGAAATTTGCTAATTGTAATTACACATTGCGGATCGGGGGGTCAAATGAAGCCGCGACATTGAAAAACCCACACCAAAGTTTGGAAGAATATAAGCATCCCTGGCTGACATATTTTCCAATAAAATATTGTATAGGGACGTTATTGGCGGAAAGACAACAGCCCTGGTAGAAATTTTAGAGCGTTACATCGGGCCTGGCCAGACCTTGTCAGGCCCCGATGTAACGCTCGAAAATGTCTAGTCGGGATGTTTACGCGTTACGCGTTTACCCATTCGTGACCATTTTTTTGAACAGCGGAATCGTGGAAACTTGCTAATTGTACTAACTCATTGAGAAGGGGGGGGGGGGGGGGCTAAAATGGACTCGCAACATTGCCAACCGGACGGCAAACTCGGGATCAAAAAAGCATCCCTCCCTGACATATTGTCTAATAAAAGGCTAACGAACAACTAAAAAGAATCACAAAAAAAAAACCCTCTCGAGTCGGGACTGCCTCGTTAGCCGGTTCGGTGCGAAGACAAAAGAGGAATAAACAATAAAAGACTCTCCACGAGTGTGTGTATCTGTGTGTGTATGCGATTGCCGGTCGAAATTGGGGGCCCCCACGTGCGTCCCGCGGAGGTTCTCCCACCGGTAACGATTCCCGTCGCTAATAACGTTAGCGTGCACGCTCGCGAGCGCCGGTGGTCGAGTGGAAGATCGCTGAGTCGAAAAGTGCACTCTCCTCTGTGCGGGCCACTCGACGATGGCTCTCCGGCTCCACCGTTGCGGTTTCGCATCGACGTGTTCCCCGCCGAGGCTTTCCGGGACGAGTGGAGCGCCGAAGCGCTGCCGGGCCTGGCCCGGCGTTGGCTTGGCACCGGGGGCAACGAAAGCGAAACGCGTGCGGTGGTCGTTGCGTCGGGTCGGGCTTTCCCATGTCACGGATCACGAGTCAATCGGCATGCAGCAAACGCGTGCCGACTAAATCCGTCGGAGCCACGGCGAGGCCGACCGGGCCAACGCCGGCCGACCGGCCGGCTTCGTCGCAACCAACCCGAGCTCCCCCGGCCCGGCTTCTAACGCAATTACGATTATTGTTTGAATGAACAATCAAGCACCCTCCAGAGGCACTCGCACCCCCCCCACCACCCCCACCCCAATCATTCAATTTATGTTCAATCGACTTTTCGCCCTTTCGCTCATCCGTACGAGCGCGAGAGAGTTCCTTCTTCACGCACACGCCCGTAATAGCTAGCGGCTATGGTTCTCTCTTCTCGCACCTCCCTCTCTCCGTTCCTCTATCCGCGTCCCCTTTACACTTTCGATTCCTTCTCATGATTCTTTATTTCCTGAATTTTAACGCTCTCCCTCTCCTCTTTTTGGTCGCTCGGAGCGGCGGCCCTTGAGACTAATCCGCGCCCTCCGGATGCATGCTCGGAGCATTGTAGTGATTGTGCCTTTACGCATATGCGTATACGCTGAGAGAAGGATCTGGTAAAAACTACCGATCGTCTAAGAAACATTGTCGTAGCACATAGCGATGAAAAAAAAATTATCAATTACTCAAGTGAAATTCGCTTGCGGGCTGCCAGAAAAATAAAATTGTTATTTAAATTCTTACAATTCCATATGGATTGTAAGATTTGGAAGTAGAATTGAAATTAAAAAAAAAATTCTTTAGCAGCCGACAAGCGATTTTGTTCAGTGTAGGGCGCCACCTATGGCGGAAAGTCTCAGATTTTCCAAGGATTCTCACCATAGTATCTACGAAAAATTCTTAGAAATCCGACACTTCCTACCATAGGTGGCGCCACAGTTCCTTACTACGCAGTAAAAAATAATTTCGTAAAATAGGAATGCGAAATTTCGTAAAAATAATTTTTGTTAAATAAGTGACAAACTCGTTTGTCACTTATTCGAATATACGAACCTGTCTTTTTATTTCCCGTCTCATTGACAATTTCAGTTTGTACTTTTGTTTGTAAAACTAGAAAATTAACAAATAAAAAATTGTGGACGTTTGTGGACAATAAGTTATTGTAAAAGGTACAAACTTTTTTTATTGTGTACTATGTGCTGTGGTAATATCTCTCAAGCCATATAGTCATATGTACTAGATCCTCCTCTCAGTGTATATATATATATATATATATATATTTATATATACATATATTTGAACGAATATAGAGATGAGGATGAACCGAGACATACGACATTAAACAGCTGACCGGGCTAGCTCGGTATGACAAAAGACAAACAGACAGAATATCGATTGACCAGATGACAGTCTTGATCGGACTTTCAGAGAGAACAGACGTTTGACAGTTCGTGCTCGAGATATTCAGCGATTGTACTTAATAAAATCCGCCCCAGAACCGAATGCGCGCGTTATTTATTTATTCCACGAGAATGTAACAATATATACATAAATACATACATACATACATACATACATACATACATACATATATACATACATATACATATATCTATAATATATAAAGAATTCGCCGCCGCCGTGTCAAGAATCGGATGGGGGGTCAGCAATAGGGACGTGAGGCTGGCTAATAATAAGACCGTGAAGGGACTTGGAATGACAAGGGCTTAAGTCTTTAAAGGGGTGCGAGCGCGCGAACCACCAACTCCACTAGTATATACATGTAATATATAAAGTATATATGTATAAAATATATGTTGGTGTGGTGCGTAACTGCAAGGTAGCGGGAATGTATCTTGGAAACTTCCTCTTATTTTCTGTCGCTGACAGGACAAGTATTACGAAAAAGAAAGCTAATAACAGTTCGGCTCTTGGGACGAGAAAGAGACTCGGAGTTTATCAGGCTCGGCGGTGGCGGAGTGTACGTGTGGAGTCGGAGACTTCGCTTACAGCCCCGTCCGTTCGTACACGTGTTGGTCCTGGCAAGAGATCGCGAGGGAGAGAAAGTAACGCGAGAGCGCGGGGCGATTTTTCGATCCCGTTCATCGCTGCGCAAGGAGAACACCCGGCTACGAAATTCGGTTATTAGTTCTCTGCGGGAGATCCCGAGGAGAAGCCGGGGCTTTCCGCACACTACTTCGACAGTGTGCCCGGACGGACTTGCCCGAGAACCTCGTCTGGCATCCCTCGTCGAGCCATTCTTCGACAATTTGTTCATTCATTCGACAAACATTGTGAGGAGACGAAAAAAAAAAAATAAGATTGACTTTTTTTTTGTCGCAATGGGGGAGGGCGGGCCGAAATGGCACATTGGGGCAAAACGGGATAATGGGACAAAACGCAATTTTCCAATAACTTTTGGATGGTGGCGGTGATGGTAAGTGGGGCAAAACGGTGTTGAAAATCCGGATGTGTCGTTTGGACAAAATGGGGCACCGAAATTATTGGAAAAATTGAGTTTTGCCCCACGCCGTCCCATTTTGCCCCGCTCTCCCCTACGCGACGGTGCGCGAGACAATCTAACGAACAGTTAACGCTGGAATCGCTGAAGGGACTTTGACTCGATTGTTTCCGCTTCCCTCGCGTTCGGTGACTAAGTTTTTACGGTTTTTTCATAGCCTTTTTTTTTATTAACATGCTGGTGTTCAGCAACCTTACGAGGAAATGATTGATTTCCCTTTTTAGGTGTTAAGCTGTCGTTTATTATGGATAGAGAATTTTTGAATTATAAGTCGGGTATTAAAATTAAATATTTCAAACAAAAAAAAACTATTTTTTGTCAACAATGATTGATTCCGTTTTTTCAGCTTTAAACTGTCGTAGCTCTATTACAGATAGAGAATTCTTGTACTGTAAGTCGCATATTTAAAATTAAATATTGAGAAAAAAAATGTATTCTAACAATTTACCGTAAAGTCTTCTGTTTTCTTCAGAGTTCTTGAAAATAATATGAAGAATTTCGTTAATATTTCGGTCGAATGTTAATGAAATTCTGAATAAACAGGAAGATTCCGTGACGGATTTGATTGATCGTGGCGTCGACTGTGTCTCTGCTTCGGCGAATACCTACGAGGTCGATAAATTGGCGTATACAAGAGAAATCATCGAGGTCCGCTATAAACAGATTATTACGTATGAAATTTCGGAGCGGGAGTGCCGGAACCCATTCGCATACCGTCGTTCGTCCCAGGCTTCATCTTCGCTCCTCTTAATCTGCCGGGCGTTACGCGCGTGTATATCTATACATAGCTTCGAAGAATTTGACGCAGATCTCAACGTGACTTCGGCCAAGTGTGAAGTAAATCGAGTTATAATGTGGCCGGCACGGTGGGAAAGTCCACCGGGCCGGCTCCGAAGAGAATGGGAAGAGCGGAGGAAGGGAGTGAGAAATTTTTTGGGGAACCGACAGGGTCTTTCGACCTGGCTGTTGTCCTCGTGCTGGCAGTACGGCTACTGCTAAAAGCCGGGTCGCCCGAGTGAGGCTCGAGACCGATCCCGGAGTTAACCGCACCGTGGCGGGCGAAAGGGTGAACGGCCTGGCGCGTCCTTGCGAGCCACCTGACCGCACCGGTCGTGCCGCCACCACTCGGACTCTCCAGCATCCTTCGCGGACCGGCAAAGCTGCCGCTCTCGCTCGCCTCTGGCTCGGCTCTCGCCGACCGGCAAAGCAACCGGCTCTCCTTCGCACCTACCCACTATACGCGGACTCCTACCTGACCGATTGTGTCCTCCGAGCGACGATGACGCGCACATTCGAACGCGATCTATACGAACGCGTAACCGGAGATCGAGGATCCCGATAACAGCCGATCGGAACAAAGTCCTCTTCCGGTCTCGGGACTCGGAAGACCCGATTGTTGCGCAGGTGTAACATAATTTCGAAATTGACTTTGACTTTCTTTATTTTTGGAATGTCATTATTTAGTATGATTTATGATTTATTTATCCCATTTTAGTGTGATCTATGATTTTTTTTTTTCCATTTTACTACGATCTATGATTTTTTTTTAATTCTACTACGATCTAACATTTTTTTTTCATTTTACCATGATCTATAATTTTTTTCCGTTTTATTATGACGTACGATTTTTTCCATTTCAGTATGATCTAGTAGTAGTAGTGAGTTCATTGACAATCCATGACGTGGAACAGTTTTTGAGACATAACGAACTTAAATCACATACCTAAATAGTGCTAATTGGCCATCGACCAAAGTGCTTCAGCCACGGTCTCTCCTCTTCATTTTTCTAAACATTATTTTAAGTATCGATACTTAAAACTAAATCCCTCAGTTTATTTCTTCGTTGATCACGATCTATCTGAACCGATCTATAAGGAAATACTAACGACCGAGCGGATTTGCATTGGATCGGTCCGCTCGTGGTAAACAACGTAAATACCCGTGTTACGTGTCCAACATTCCCGGAAAACAAACTTTTGATGTTGTTGATAGTTCAGGATCTAGCGTAGCTCAGTGAATTTTGACGCTGAGATTGCTGAACCGCTGCCGTTTCTTTATCCTTACCGAATGAGCGGCTGCTCTTACTTCCTCATCTTGCATCACGCTCTCTGGCCGCATCACTGCTCGATCGCTTTCGCGTGGGTTATATCGCTACTGGATCTTGATCGCGCTCGTAGTGCGCGTCTATTTATAGCCCTCCCCCCGACCACCTGCGGCTTCCGTGGACCGAATGACTGGATACCGTAGTATCCATACATACGAATGCACCGATCTTACACGGCAGTCCCTGTAACCATAACTCCGACCCCATCGACTACATCATCTTCGTTGAATTTACGAGCTTATCGCTACATGGTCTCCCTTACTTTTGTATTTTCACAGAAAAACGAGGAACCGCCCGATGTTTCCCGCTATCACCCGACGCTGGGTGGGCTCGTCCCGACCGTGAGGTCGATTCACTGGAAAGAGATACGAACCCGGTAAGCACTCGATCCTAAGTACATTAAAATTCATATATGTTTCTCTTTTACCCCACCTCTTCAATGATCCATAGACGAGCTACTAAAAACCACGCGGAACGGAAAATACTGGTGGAACAGTTGGCGCAAGTTTAGTGCACATTTAGTACCTGCGACTGAGCACTGATACGAGTTCGATATCTCCGGCGATAGACTTGCTCTGGTAGAGATAAGCCAAAGGTGTACTGGATATTGACTAGAACTGACGAAATACGCCACTTCCGCAGAAAAAGACATGAATTACTCAACACCGGTTAGAGGCTTGTGTTTGCGGTCTGTCGTATCTAATCGGCGGAAATATTGTCGGTTACGCGAAGGTGAAACCGGAGAATGGGATGGAGTGACGGGATCGCAACTATCAAAAACAGCCGGTAAAGCCAGAAAATTACCAGGGAATCTTAAATGCTTTAGGGAAATTGGGGAAATGTCAGGGAATTAACGTCCGTCTTACGAGCGCGATGAGTTCATGGTAAATCGAAGTTCAGCGGACCGTCCGAAAGAGGACAGCGCTTGCAACTTCTGGTGACAAAAGCCGCGAAACCCCGCCGATGAGTCTCTAAACACTTCAACCACTACAACTCTTAATTTCATAGACATCGACCTCGTGCTGCCGATAGCCGTTTTATCTTACTATTGCGAATATCGATCCACGATCACGCGCACGCTTCCATATTTGGTTCTTTTACCCGAGCACTATCTTTAATTTCGCGCGTGAGAGTTTTCGTATCGGATCGGTGAAAATATTGTCGATTACCCAAAAGTGAGCCCGAACAATAGGATGAACAGTTCTGCCTCCGGCCAATGTGGTATAGACTGACAGAGTCGCAACTGTCAGAATCAACCTGCAAAACCGCCAAATGTCCGAAAATCTTAAATATATCAGATAAATTGGAAGAACGTCAGGAAATCTTAAATGCGTCAGAGAAATTAGAGGAATGTCCGGAAATCTTAAATGCCTCAGAGAAATTAAAGGAATGTCAGGAAATCTTAAATATATCAGAGAAATCGCAGGAATGTCAGGAAATCTTAAATGCGTCGGAGAAATTGGAGGAATGTCGGGAATTAACGGCCTTCTTGGTAGCGAAAGAACAATAAAAAGAGGACAGCACTCCCAACTTCTGGCGCCACAAATCGCGAACCCCGCCGACGAGTCTCTACCTCAACCACCAAAACTCTTAACCCCATAGACATCAACCTCCTGCCGCCGATAACCATTTCACCCAACCATCGCGAACATCGATCCAGGATCAATCGCTTCATTCCCCACACGGTCTCCAATTTCGCGCCTGCGATTCACCACACAAACAGACCTACCCGTACCGCATTGAAACTCCTCTCTTACCAGCCTACCGTCCCGATGACTCTCGCGAAATAGCCATGCACTTCTCCACACACAGCGCCCAGTTATGCATCTCGGTGCACGGATCAGGTAAAGTGGTAAAGTGTGCGCACTCTCTCTGCCTCTTCCTACGTCCCGACCAGCCCAGTCCTCCAACTATACTGTACAAGACATAGGTATTTAACCCCCCCCCCCCCCTCACCCCGTGGAACAGTGTGCGGAACCTCGCGGGCTCGTTTCACCTACACGTCGAACATAGAGCGCATACAAGCCTCCTCGTCTACAAGTCGGTGCGGTTGTCTCCACCGGCAGACAAACAAACACACACACACACACAACGGCATACACACAATCCCATCGTATAATGCAGCCATTGATAGCCGTCCTCTCTTTCACGCACGCGATCTGTTGCAGTCGCTGCAACCCGTGTCCGGTGACAGCGTCCAGTGTCCAGTCTACTCTCCCTCCCGGTGAGTGTCCACAAGATTTATTTTCCCATGCTATGTACGGGGTGGCTCAGCGTGAAAAGTGGTCGGTCCTTCGGTCCCTCACGGCATTGATATTCCCCCGAGCTATATAATACCGCGACGGTATCCTCGCTCGGCGATCGGAGCGAGACGGGAATATCTCCACCGGTCCGGGACCGACGCGAGAATCTTCCCCGAAGAGATTCGCGAGTCGTGTCTCACCGTACTTCCTATCGCTTGCCCCCGCGGCCCGCTTCTGCACATCGCCTCTTGTCTTATTCTTCTCGCGATACGCTCGGAACGATCCTCCATCTGGAAATAATTGCGAGCAACGGGCGGGATACGCCGTGGCGCATACTCGTTTTACTCCGCGTTCATACTCACTCGCCTATGGTATTATATCTTCTCGATTCTCTCGACTGCTGCATACCGGACGCGAAGGTGAAACGATCGTCGTGAGAGAGAAGATACTCTAACGGGTGTGCCGCGCTAGTGACTCCATCGCCGATTGGTATGAGAAGAGGACTCGTGGTGGTTGTGGTTGTTTTTTTTTTTTTATTTAAATTTATTTATGTATTTATTATTCTTATTTTTATTTTTTATTATTATAATACTGTTGGAGAGAAATCGTATTTGAGAGAGTGCCCTGCGCTGATAAAAAATTACAGTTGAATCAACTAAGATTCGGGCAGGGACGTTCAAATAAATATTTTGTTGGGCGAACAAAATATTTTAACAACTCAAAAATATTTTGGTGAAATCAACCAAAAAATAGTTGAACTAACCAATTTTTTAGCTGTACCAACAAAATATTTAGTTGAATGTCCCTGCCCGAATCTTAGTTGATTCAACCGTATTTTTTTATCAGTGTGCGTGGCGGACGATCGTGGCGAGGAGTTCGGACCGGAAGGCCCGGCGAGGACTTCCGAGGGCGCCGTTGACGGACTTCCGGGCGTGACGATTATTCTTGCGTGGACATTCCTGGGAATCTCGTCCGATCGCTGGTGATATACGGGAAGGGTTTTCGTCGAAGAAGGAGACGCTCCCGTTTCTCGTCGACCGATTGGCAAAAACCGGCGTTCGGAGACGCTCGAGAGGGAATTTAATTACCGGGCTACGCGACCGATCCAACCCCTGGGAGAGAGATTCGCGGGAGAAGTGTCTGAGAGAGCGGAGGGACTTGATTATCGTGAGGTACGCGAATCTTCGAGATAGGTGAGGTATTGCTTTGCTGCGAACGATTTTTGTGCCGGGGCTCGGCGAATGCTCGCCGATGCGGACGATCGATACATCGATATTCTCAATCGTACTCCCGAAATTGTTGTCACTTCGGTACTTTGTAATTATTGTTATAATTTGTAATTTTATTCTATTGCCAGGTGGTTGATGTGGCTTGGGCGCTTCGTGTCCTCGCTATGAACTGTGAAATTAGGAAACGGGCAATTGAAATTTTCAGAGATTCACCGGAAGTACGTCACTTCCGGTTTGGAAATCTCATTTTTCTACTGAAAGTGACGCCATACCGGAAATACGTCATTTCCGGATTTGAAAACGAATTTGTCAACCGGAAGTGACGCCATATCAGAAATACCTTACTTCCCATTTGAAAATCTGATTTTTCGACCGGAAGTGACGTCGTACCGAAAATACATCACTACCGATCTGATAATCTGATTTTTCTACCGGAAGTGGCATCGTACCGAAAATACATCACTACCGATATGAAAATCTGATTTTTCTACCGGAAGTGGCAACGTAGCGAAAATACGTCACTTCCGGTTTGAAAATCAAATTTTTGGACCGGAAGTGACGTCATGCAGGAAAAATGTCACGTCGCGTCGAGAAATGAGATTTCCAAACCGGAAGTAACGTATTTTCGATGGAAACAATTTTCGTTAGTGCGTCCATCGTGTAAAGAAAAGATACTCGAATCTCCCGTGAGTCATACAACTACCAGCTATGCGAGTCTAATCAAATACAATGCTGAGTTACAAGTAACCGTATCGATGGCCCGTACCGTCAATGTACATAGAGGGCCCCCCGTGGTATCGCATATCCGCCGAGTCAGATAGAGGATTGCGTTGTCGACAAGTCTCCCCATAGAGACGCAGATAGGCCGAGAGTAACAGATACGAATTCTCGGCGATCTCGTCACCGGCCCGCGAACTACATAATTCACTTACAATTATCGACTCTGTGTGTATAACACCACGGCGCATGCGTGCACATTCGATGAGATACGTCGATTGATCATGATAAAGTCGATTGATTAAGATAAAGCCTGACGTTGCGCTCCGGTCTCAAAAAAATAAACAACGAGCATCGCTCGGGAATGTTCTCACGAGAGCACAGATCGAATGGACCATCCCTCCAGCGATATCCGAATGCAAAAATTTGCACACCCAAAAAAATCGTTTGCTTCAGCGGCACCCGCAAATTAATATTTATTTCGTTTAAATAAATATTTTGATTGACATAAATAAACATTAAATGAAATTAAATAACTAGCAGTAAAAGACATTTATTGACCTCTCTTACGATGCTAGTTCAATTTTTTGTTGGTTTCCCGCTTTTTTTTAGACTTTCAATGCCATAGGGTGAGCCAATTGACCGAAATCCTTCAGCCTCTTAAATTAATATTTATTTTTATTGAATTAATATTTTTTTAAATTAAATTCTTATTTATTTTTATTGAATTAATATTTATTTGCGCCCGTAAAATAAATTATTTGTCTGGGTGCAGCGAACTCTTAGATCTTATATAGATCGTCGATCCAGCGTATCTAAAAACGCAAACATGCGGAGCGCACCGCGTCGCCGTGTTGCAGGGTATACAGACGTCAGGAAGCGTGTGCAGAGACCTCGTTAATTCAGACGTTGTATTACGGAGTCACCACAAGAGAGAAAGTAGTTTAGCGACGAGAGAACGAATGCGCGAAGCCGGTCGGTGAGTCGCCATCTTTGTTGCATCGAGAGAATAAAAAAAAAAAAAAAAAAGATACGCGAACCTTTATCAAAGGACGAGATGGCACGAGAGAAGCTCGCTAGCGGAAAAACCGAGCGAGATTACTCGCTCGCTGGAGCATGTAAAGTACAAAGTTAGTGCACCGAGAAGAATCCGAGAACGAAAGACACACACTCCAGTGTATCCAGCACAGAAGGGAATGAAATGATAGAGGTGAAAATCTCGTTGAAGAAATACTCTTTTGTCGGCGAACCCGCCATTATACGACATCCGGCCAAGAGCTCGCTTTCTCTCCATCCCGCTCGTCCTTTTTATCTATAACCGTTCGCTCTCTCTCCGCCGCGAACAGACGAATAGCGCCGCAGTCGTCGTCGTTATGTCCTACACTACGCCACCCGGTGATGATGCTGCGCTGATGCTTTTCGCGCTTGCTGCCAGCCGGTATTTCATAAAAAAAAATTTAAAAAAATTCATATATATATATATATATATATATATATATATGTGTGTGTACGTCAAATAAAACATGACAAGAGTGTGCGAAGATATTCGTGGAGCGCGTCTCGGGTTGTTGCCGTCTCACCGTTGTTCTCGCTAAAAATATTAAGAACTGCCGAGCACTCTGATCAAAGAAATATTCATATGGAATTTACAACTGCTCGCCGGGCGCTCGAACAATCCTGCTCGTTCCCGAATTAGAAAAAAAAAACAGAGAAAAAAACAAAAATGAGAGGTGAAAAAGGGGAAAATAATAAAGATGATGTGGAATATGATGGAGAATGTGGTCGACTATGAAACCAGTGAATTATTTTATCAACACGCGGTATCAGCTGTCTCGTTCAATCGGGCCGAATGCGCGTGGATCGAAGGAGGCGCGAAAATAGATAGGTGGAAGTGGAGGAGGCGAGATTTTGGGAGGAGCAGCTTTTATTTTTAAAGAAAGGTAGCGGGGTCGATGATAAGGCGAGCGGCGTGACATTCGTCATAATTCATTTTGAGTGCCGCGTCTTGCGACCCGAAATGGAATTGTAGGAAGTGAATGACACTTTAAAAAATGACGACAAAGAAATTAATGGGTCGGGAAGATTGAAAAGTGACGGTGGAACTGCTTTTAATAGACTGTGTGGAGCTGAAAGGACAACGGCGAGAAACAAACCTCTTGACAACACTTAAACTTCACTGAACTTCACTAAACTCACTGAAAAAGAAATAGTTGGATTAACCCTTTGAAGCATACATATATATTTTTTTCCTTCTATGGGGCTTTCTATGAGGGAGCAAAAAATACAGAAATTGCTTTGTCTAGAAGAAGCTTTGCGAATAAAGGAACATTATGAGAAAGCAATATGAAAATTCCAACTTGCGACTTTTATGAGGACGCGATATGAAAATTTCAATTTTCAACTTTTTTTTTTACGAGTATGAAGTTTCAAATAGTTGGTTATTTATACATTATTTCTGAATTCAAACAGGTGTATCACCACCTATATTACACCGTGCTTCAAAGAATTACCCAAGGCGCAGTGACATACGTTCAAAGGTGTTATTTGGTTGGTCCAACAAAAATGTTTACTTATTTGAATCGATTGAAAACCATCGATTACTGCAAGAAAATCAACATATACAGAGAATTTTAACCATCGAATCCAGAAACCCGCAATAAACATGCATACGAATGGATCTTATACTAAATTTTTTTTTCAAATATTTTTTCCCCTAAATAATCACTAATCATCTCAACGTTGTTGGCCCTCGTTAATAAAATAAAAATAAAAAATATTGAAAACCTGACTTTCCGGACAGAATTTCATCCGCCATATGTGTAAAATAGGCGTGAAAAATTTGAATAATCTTCCCGACACAATTGACGTTCCACTTTTCGCGGAATGCCTCTGTGCTCTGATTCAGCGCTTCGCGATAACCATAAACACAAATACCATTCAGCAGCGACGAGTGCCGGGCGGCCGGTGTAGGTGAGGATGTGAAAATTCGGTCTGCACGAGAGCGAGAGACCGGCTTACACCGCCCACAATTTTCCTTCGTATTAAAACACGGGTTCCCGGGCCGTGGGCCTGCTCAAAGAGAAATAATGTCTCTCTGATTACTCGCCTCAGTGGAGTTCACTACTCTCTCACCAGTCGTTCACGAGCCCATCCCACCGGGTTTTCTCTGCGCGGGTGGTTCGAGGCTCTCAGTACCGGGAGCTCCGCAGTTGTCCCGCAGAATCCGGCACGATGAGCGCGTCCTCTCCCCTTCCGGTGCCGTTCGGCTCCGCTCCTCTTCGTCTACCGGGGATTAAAATGATGTTTGCGTGAAAGCCAAATGCTTCACAAACTTTATCCTCTGAAGTGCGCGAGCGAGCGAACGCGCACTGCGCTTCTGTATTAGTCTTCCTTTTATCTCTTATCTTGGGCGCGCATGCGCATGCGCCCGGTCCAGGGCTCGCCCCGCGGCCTGTTTGTATTCCTAATTTCGCAGTCGAACGTGCAAGAGAGATACTTATTTCCGAAAGAGCTCCGAACCCTCCCCCTCGGTTCTCTTTCCGCGAGATTCTCCTCGCTATCTACAAAGCCTCATCTCAATTTCGATGTGGATTAGCGGATGCTTAAAGAATACGGGGGACAAGTGTTATTTCACACGCTACGGCGTAATAACATCGGGAAACATTTAGGCTTGACGATCTCTCGTTACGAGCTATGTAGATTTGTAAATCGATGGTCTGAGACCACACGGCAACATTGGCACCGAGGTTTCTCGTCCACAAACGAGTTATTTAATTATTACGATTATTTCATTATTTTTGTTTAACGTGGATTTTACAAAAATGTTCTCAATGCATCTCAACTTCGATGTGCACCCAGAAAAATAATTTATTTGTCGGACACCCGCAAATAATTATTTATTAGTTTCTGAATAAATATTTTTGTTGATCACAATAAATATGTATTTAAATTAAATAAGCATTTATTTAAATCAAATAAATATTTATTGGCGGGGCGCCCATCCAATGAATTATTTTTCTGGGTGTGTGTTAGCGAATGCTTAAAGAATTTGGGAGACAAGTGTTATTTCACACGCTGTAGCCTAATATCATCGGCAAACATACGGTTATGCTTGACGACAAACTCATCTTCAACTTCCACTTCTTGTTAATATTACAAAAAATAAAAGTTCTCGATTTCACAAACAAAACGAAAAATTGATTTCACAAAAATGTTTCTTAATTTTTCAAAAACGCTTGTTAATTCTTCAAAAATATTTGTTAATTTTCCAAAAAAAAGTTTGTCAATTTAACAAACATTTTTTTGCAAAAAAAAAATGAAGAGGAAAAGAATTGGGATCGTTTGTGGACGAAAAAACGTTTGTTGAAACTACAAACACCTTTACCTTTGCAGAAGGGCGTACAGGCTATGCTTATACGCAGCCTTTGCGCCCTTATGTTATCGAGCCACCGACATCTAACGAGTAATTTCATGCCGCGTTTAACCCCGATAACAATCTCGTTGATACGCACGCACGAGGGGGAACGTATTCACGGAGCGAACGCAACAGATTAATAAAAAAAAAAAAAAAAAAAAAGCAAACCCACGAAGCTTTCCGTGAGACGGTTTTGTTCCGAAGGTTGCTCGGGGGCCTCGGGAGAATCGCAGGTGCGAAAAAATGAAGTCGTTCGTGCCCGGCAGCGGCGGCATTCTCTCGACTCTAGGGGCGTGGGCGACCTGTCGATGGCTAAAAAGGCAACGAACGAACCTCCTAAAAAAAAAAAAAAAAAACACCCATTCGCACGAACGCGAGAAAAAGGGACCTAACTCGCCGGGAGCCGAGAAAGCGAAGCGCAAGAAGAGAAATAAGAAGGAAAAAAAAACAGAACGGCTACCGTTCCTTCATAATATATGACGTCCGGGCGACATAAAATTCTCCAATTGCAAAATTGATGCGGCTTATGTTACTTCTCCATCCCCCCCCCCCCCCCCTTCGGCCCCCGTTGAGCAAAGGGAGTTTGACGATACGCCTGCAGAACGCCCGCATAGTTACACCATCTCCACTATCGTATATCTTCCCCGTGTCCTACGGGCTCTCCGCTTCCTTCTTATCAGGCTCGGTCCTTCCTCTCGTTTTACTGTAAAACAACTCCTCATATTGTACAGGGAGACGTAATTCATTTTTTACCGGACTCGGCTCAATTATTTATAAATTGCTGCTCCCAACGGGATCGCTCCCGGTCGGAACGGTTCGCAGCGCGCCGGATAAAACCCACCCTTAAAACTACCACCCGCCCGACCCGTCGTCGTTTCTCCTTCGATGGAGTGTCCCCGGCTCGAATGGCATCTCGACGACTCTCACACACTCCCCTCCACCCCCCCCCCCCTCTTCACCCTCTCCCCCCTCCATGCCCAGCTCAACCCCGTCAATGTAGCTTCCTCTTCGTTCGGCGCTTCTTCGAGCGGGCGAGACGAGGACGAGGCGCGGCCGCACGAATGCTGCACCCCCGTGCAGCGATCGGGGATGAGAAAAGTAAAGGGAGGAGGGGGCGAGCGCATGGTGCACGTGCAGTATTCGATGCGATCACGTTCACTCGCGGCGCACGGCGAAAGGGAGGAAAAAGAAGCAATCACTAGAGTCGAACAAAAAAAAAAATTGAAGACGGAGAAGGGAGAGAACGATAAAAGCGAATAGAGTCGGGAAAAATATAGTTTTCGACGAATGTGGAATATTTTTTTTTTTTTTCTTCTTCTTTTTTTTTGTTCTCGATCAGCCGATCCACCGCTGACGAACAGTTTCGTGCTTGCTATTCGAGGGACTTGTCCATGAGAGAGTGAACATTTTAATTTATTTTGTATCTTTATCTTTGTTTTTTTTTTAAATATTTTGTTCGCTTGCTATGCTTTTTTGGGACCGGAGATTTTTGATGGTGGGATCTTGCTTTGGTAATTTGAGCTTGTAGATAATTATTTGAAGCACGTTGCAACGGCGTTTCAATGTTGAAAAGATAAACGAAAGTTAAAGAAAAAAAAAATTTCAATTTTTTTTAAATTTAATGCTTTCTCTTTCCATATCTTTTTGTAACATGAAATTTATAAAAGTGGGAACTTGTCTTGATCTCTTGACCTCGTAATTAATCATTTGAATACTGCAGCGACGTTTCAGAGTTTAAGAACAATAAAAAAAGTACGAAAAAAAAATGTGTGCATTTATTAAAATTTAACATTTTATTCTCTTGCCATATTTTGTTCGTAACGTGAAATTTATGTAAGGGGGATCTTGTTTTGATCGTTTGAACTTGTAATTAATAACTTGAAGCATGCTAGGAAAAAAAAAAAAAATTGTGGAACAAAAATGGGGCCTTTTGTTTACTCTCCAAAATGTTAGACCACTGAACCGATTCGGTCGATTTCATCCACGAATCGGGTTCGATTGCAACGAGTGGGAATAATTTATGAGGCGAAAAGAGGGACTCGAATTTCATTTTCCATTATTAAGGGTGAAGCCGCCGATGCATAACTGTATATCGTGCGAGTGTGCAGGGGGTCGACTTACTCGTCGGTCTATATTCTCACTGTTTACGACGTGCTACTGTTGCTGCTGGCTGCGCTTCTCGAGCTAACACCTACTTCAGCAGCGGCCGACCGAGGCCGCAATCTGTGATCTTAATGACGCGCTTCGCTCTACATAAATTTGCATGAAATTGTAGGCTTTTCGTAAAACATACAATTTGAGGCCCGCTCGGTAATAGAGAGAGAGAGACGGAGAGAGAAAGAGAGTGAGACAGGAAGAAAATGCACTCAGGCGGGGCGTACTTTGCAAGGTTTGTTTTACCTTGCGCCGTCACCGCCCTCTCATTTTCCACTTCGTTCTTGCAACTCCTATGAAAATTCTCCGTACAGCACGCCGCACCTGCTAACATGTGCACGTGTTGTTTTTTCATCCGAAGTTAGGTAATTCAATTACACGGTTGCATGATATCTAGAATTTATCGTCGAAACAAAAAGAGGAGAAATCTTGCGGCAGCGAAGCGAGAAAACGACTGCAGAGGAGTAACTAACAAGACAGCAAAAAATAACTCTGGGACTTTAAGGTTTCAAACTTTTTAAATAATTTCGATACATTGAAAATCAATTTGGAGAAGTCAATGGACTGTGGAATTTAGAAACGGGAAATTTCGATTGATGGAGATTTACCGGAAACTCTTCACTTCCGGCCGAAAAATCATACTTGCAAACCGGAAGTGACGGATTTTCGATATGACGTCATTTCCGATCGGAAAATGAGATTGTCAAACCGGAAATGACGTATTTCCGGTAGACGTCACATTCGGTCGAAAAATTAGATTTTGAAACCTTAAGTGACGTATTTTCGATACGACGTCACTTCTGGTCAAAAAATGATATTTTCAAGCCGGAAGTGACGTATTTTCAGTATGACGTCACTTCCGGTCGAAAAATGAAAGTTTTCAAACCGGAAGCGACGTATTTCTGGTACAACGCCACGTCCTCGCCACTTGCCCGTTCCGCCGCCACGCGACACGTTGCCGCAGTCAATTAGCGAATCGTGTCACGCGCGTGCAGCGTGAGAGTTAGGAATCACCGGCTCTGCCCGTTCCAGCAACCATCGCCAGTGTGCAACCCGGCGGCGGATCCACGTGAATCGGCTTTATTAATGGGGTAAAAAGTGGACGCTCAGCCGTCGCTCTTGTGTACTGTTCGGGGAGTCACCCTCCCTCTTCCCGAGTGGGAGCTGGGGCGGCTTTCCCCATACTGCAAGTATTACACGATAACGTAACACAGAACGGCACGACGACGTGTATGATTATACATTAGGCTGTCGGGGCGCATCGTAAGTAGCCAGATTCCGATCTCTTCGCCTACGCGTACTATCCACACACACACACACGCCCATATATATATATATATATATATATATATATATATATATATATATATATATATATGTATAGTCTATTTGGCGTATAGAACAGTACAGAGAACACAAAGTACGTCCGGGTATAGCGATAGAGAATGACAGAGGGAGACAGAGGTGGAAAAGGGCGTCGTGGGCTCTCGCGAGTACGCCGCAAAGCAGCATCAGCTTGTTTGATGCTCAGATCGTCATGGCAAGGGCCACGCGCTTTGACTGCTCCCCAGAGAACAAAATCTCTCTGTTCCCGGGCTGAGGCTCTGTCCCTTTCCCTATATATCCCTTTGGCGCGTTTCCTCGTCCCCGACGACCCGACCTCGATGCCAGAACAACCCCCCCCCCCTTCCCTCCCCCTCGCCGCCCCTTCTGCCCTTCACCCTGCGGCCCACCCTCGACGAATACGACGACGACGACGAGGATGAGGACGGGAACGAGTCAGTCGACCCATACCACTTTGAATAGCTATAGAGAGCGAGATGCAGCCTTGTTTGCAAATCGGCCAAAGCACCATAACTTTTTTTAAAAGGGACGCCCCCGACCTGTACCATCCGCTTTTTAATTAGCTCCTCCCAATTTACCTCGCTCTCCTTCGTACTTTGCACAACTCGTGTTATTATTATTATTATTTGATTTTTTTTTTGTTTTTTTTATTATTTTTTTTTTTTTTTATGGTCGTCCCTCTCGTTCGGCTCTTATTTGTTTATTTAATTCTGTGGTCGTGCGGAGATGTTCGGCCGCTTCGCGGAGAGTCGCAGCGACTGCGCGCGAGATGAGCGACGGAAAATCATTGGGTTGGAAATCATTATTTTATTTTTTTTTTTATCAATTTTATTTGTTCAGTGTCAACAGCTTGGCGAACTTTCCAGATGTATTGTGGAGACGAGATGTGGGATAATTATCGCTCCATACTCGCGAATGTTAAAGGTATGGAGAACAAACATTAGTGTCCCCGATGAGACTTCAGGCGTATGAAGAAAAACAAAGAAAGCAAAAAAAGAAGAAATTCTGAACGCGATTGAGCGTTCTGTTATTCGCGAAGAATAATCTCTCGCGATAATTACAAAAACGCAGAATCATCGTTGTTACGACTCGTTAGTCTGACGTTAATTAATCAATTATTCATCGATGTTTGAGCCGCGTCGACGCTAATGAGACAGTTCGTTATTGATCTGTATTTTGTCGAACTCATTACATATGTCAGGCGATTCATCGAAAGTTTCTAGCGGATGCGAGTCGACGCGTTTGTGCGAAGGATTCTACGGATTTGAATATTAGACGTTTTAGAAAGGGATCCATTTTTTTTATATTCAAAAAGTTATATTGAAAAAAAGTTGAACCGATGCTTACAATTTTTTATTATTCGAGGGCGGGCATTTTTTTTCGCATGATAGAGGATTTCTGTCCCAATTTATAATTAACGAAAGAAAAAAATAAAACTCATTGCATATTGAAGGTGATCATGTGAAAAATTCCCCGGATTTCAATCTTAGAAATTGTCAGAGCGATTCTATTCTTTTTTTTTTAGAAAATATTTATAAAGTTATATTGGAAAAAAAAATTGAACTAATCCTACAATTGTTGATTATTAGAGCCTGTCAATTTTTCTGCATGATCAGAACATCGTTACGGGCAATAAAAACGTGGATTTTTGTCCCAATTGATAATAAACGAGAGAAAAAGAAAAGATTTATTTACCGGAAATCTCTTGATCCCCAAACTAACAAAACAACAATATGAAATACAATGACATTAAGCTAATTAATAAAAAAAAATACGTATAAAATAAACAAAACTTTGAAACTCTCCCGAGGCGAACAATCGCTAAAGCGTCCCCGAGCGTTTGAGCTACGGCCTATCACGCAAAGTATAAATAAAAGCAGCATCATGCGAGCCTTCAAACAACCTTGATATTAACCAGTCGTTGGAGTGGCCATTGTCGGACCGAGAGGACTATGGACATTGTGCTCTTTGAGGATCGACAAAGAGATCGGCGAGGGACCGCGGGCGGGGGACCGCAGAGCCGGAGAGTCGCCGCCGCCGCTGGCGTTTATTCAGACGGCAAGAGATGAGGCCCCCGAAGCGGTACCCCGAACGCACATAGAGAACGGCGTTAGATTGCCACTATGTATAGCGAACGCCCTTGCCCATTGTGAAGACGCTAAAATACAAATGCAGATTACACCCGAGCCTCGGACGGCAGGAACAACGGAGTGTTTCTGAGCATGCGCGATATTGCGCAGCATCCAACCGGCAGAAAACTCGGTCCACTTGAGATGCCGGGCACCCAGAAAAATAACTTATTTGTCGGGCGCCCCGCATATAAATATCTATTCAAATCAATTAAAATATCTATTTCAATGAATTGAAATATTTATTTCAATCAATTAAAATATTTGTTTCAATCACTTAAAATATTTATTTCAATGAATTGAAATATTTAATTCAATCAATTGAAATATTTATTTCAATCAATTGAAATATTTATTTCAATCAATTAAAATATTTATTTCAATCAAGTAAAATATTTATTCCAATTAATTAAAATATTTGGTAGGAGATTTTAATAAATGGATTTCCCTCAAATAAATTTCCGATTTATTTGAGGGAAATAAATATCTATTCAAGGTGTTGTTTTCGCCAAGAGATTGCTAATAATCGAATAAACTATTCCGTTACCCTGTGAAAATCAGCACAGCTATGCTTTGAATATGTTGTTCATTAAACATGAATACCGCGATTACTCGAATAAAATCAAAATATCCTTGAGTAAAATAAAATCGTAATAAATAAAAATTAAAACTATTTTGATATCCGATTTTTATTGATAGTTAATAAACTCCTTTTCCGGGTGTTGAGATTCCGGGTTGCGATTGTACGAGAGCGAGAAACTGACTCACTCCCGGCCGAAGAACACAGGAAATGAATCACACAGTCTTAAATCCCGAGGAATAGCCGGTGGTGTGAAAACCCGGCACCGGTTTCTGAAAACGATCGCCGATCGGGAGAGAAAGAGCCCGGTCGGGCCCAATGCCGTTGGGCCGGTTCTCCGATGCGAGGACCGCGCCGAGGAATTTCCAGCCGAGATTAATTAGTCACGTGGAATCACGGCCGAGGATTTGTCCCAGTGAGCCGACGAGATTTCCTCGGCCGCTCGTGTGAGACGACGACCGAACGGGAGAAGAGATCCCGGGGTCGGGCCGGCTCCGGACCAGTCACGGCATCGGCGGTCCAGCCTCGATCTCGTCACCGGCCGATCGGGCCTCGATCTTTCGATTCCGCTCTTTTAAGCTCACTGTCGGAACGGTACGCGTCCACGCATGATTTTCGGGACTTTCTCGGCCGGGTCCAAACGGATGCTGCGACCCGCACAATGGATCGACGCTCGCTGACGATCCACGGCGAGAGTTTGCTCGTTTGAATGTGAGCGTTAAGAGATTATAACCATCGGATTCGTACGAATAAATGGTTGACAATGGAGGGAACCCGGCGTCTTGGCCCGTTGAATGCAGATCCGTGTAGTCGTACGATGTGTGATCTCGGCAGCCGCGATGGTGGCATCTCGATTCTTTCACGATTATCGCGGCCCACGACCGGTCGGCGAGTCGTACGATCCCCGAAGACTTTTTCATCCGCACGTCGTGGGCCTTTAATCGATAGGAATAAAAGTGCCTCCGGAGGCGTAAAAATTTCACGTTATCGAGATCGGGGTACGGGGTTTAAGGAATATAGTGTGGGATCCTTGGAACAGGTGCATTGGCTGTTTCGATCGGTATGTACGGCACTGATGGCGAGAAATCGGAGGGTGGAAATGCAATTGACCAACTACGAGCCTGTAATCTGATTTTTCGGTCTATATAGAAAATGTATATAGAAAATGTATATAGAAAATCTCTATATAATGTAATGGAGAACCTTATCAGTCTCATATATCGACATAAATGTATCGATAAAAAAATTAGGACAGAAATTTGAAAAATGTTTCTATGCTATAAAAGCATCGTTTCGGTTTTTCGAGGAAATGCCCAAACGAATCCCGACTGTTCGCGCCAAAACTAAAAAACCCGATTACAGACATTTAGTCGTCCAATCAAACATACCTCATAACAGTTGGCGAAAGAGCCAATATGTTTCTTCGCGAACTTTTTGGATGACGGTCAAAGGTGACCGTTTATTAATTTAAAAAAAACCTGTTTTATACCTTACACTGTCCTCATACCTTTTATACTGTGACAAATTTGATTATAATTCCATCGAAAAACCTAATAGCCTCATATATCGACATAAATACATATCAATGAAAAATCTCAATCGATATTTAAAAAAACGTTCCTACGCTCTAAAAACCCCCTTTCCGTTAATCCAAAAGTAAGGAATCCCACAATAAATTTGGGGTCATCCAATTAAACATATCTCATAACAGCCCGAGCTAACCGAGCGTCCTGCTCGCCCGCGAAAGAGCCAATACGTTTCCTTGCGAACTTTTTGGACGACGGTCAAAGGTGACCGTTTATTAATTTAAGAAAAAACTATTTTATACCTTACACTGTCCTTATACCTTTCATACTGTGACAAATTTGATTACAATTCCATCGAAAAACCTAATTAGCCTCATATATCGACATAGATACATATCAATGAAAAATCTCAATCGATATTTTAAAAAAACGTTCCTACGCTCTAAAAACCCCCTTTCCGTTAATCCAAAAGTAAGAAGTCCCACAATAAATTTGGGGTCATCCAATTAAACATATCTCATAACAGCCCGAGCTAACCGACGGTCCCGCTCTCCGTTCGAAAGAGCCAATACCTTTCTTTTTCCCCTCCCGTATACATTTGAGCCGCGAGTACAAATAATTTATTGGGAAATACCGCGGGTTGCGAGCTCTCGCGAACGGGACGCTTCTGGGATCGTTGCCCGGCAGAAGCGGTCGAAGCAGCAGCAGCTCCTTCTTCGTCGCTTCCGCGAATAAATGCGACGATAACGACCGGTCCGCGTGCGGCTACTAAAAGAAGTCGACTGTCTCGCGGTACGTTCGAGAGAAGAGATGCGTTCGCCGAGAGTACGGGAACCGGACAGAGGAGAACCGGAGAGAGCGGTAGCCGCATAGTCTCTCAACGGCGGAGGGAGAAGAGAGAAAAAAAAAAAGGGAGATACGAGATAGAGTGAAAGAAGCCCCGTGGAATCGGTCGTTCGCGTTCGGCCGGTCGTTCGGTCGGCCGCGGACCATCTATCATGCAGCTGTTGCTTCCATTGTGTTGTTAGTCTTACGTTACGTCGTTGCACCGCCGCTGGACCCCTCGCGACTTGCGCTCCGAGTTTGTCCCTCTTCCTCCCCGTCGCTCCGGAGATCCGAGAGAAAGGGAGAAGCTTTCCGAGGCCCGCAGCACTCTCCTCCGCAACCGCGCACCGAGACCGCTAGGACCGTGTGTGCAACATGTGTCCGTCCTCCGGTCCTCTCCGCTTTCACTGTGTCGCTCCCCTTCGCCCTGTTTCCTCTCCTTCGCACAGAACAGCTCTCTCGAGTCTATCGTCACCCTGCCATTCGTTTCCCTCTTCTTCTTTCTTTTTTTTTTTTTTTACCCCTCGCTTCGAGGGAGAGAGAAATCAGTAAAGCTGCGGGGAGTTCGGGCTTTGTTTCTCCAAATTGGGGACCGAACGGTAACGATCTTCGAGGACGGAGGAATGAGCGAACGATCTAGGATGACGTCGGGGTTTTTGGATGAAGCTTTGTTATCTTAAGGGTTTTTTTTTCTTTTTTTTTTTTTGGCAGGGAAAAAATGGATCGGCTGGTCCAGTTGACATCTTGGTGTTCCGGGAGCTGGGCGATAAGTTTGTTGCGGTTGAGGTGAAGAAATTTGTTGGTTCTGTCGACAAAATTGGTTCTCGGTATCGGTGAGGGATCTTCGACGTTGGATGAACGACGAAACGATCTAGCGAGCCGTCGGGATTTTTAGATGATTTTTGGATCCCTTTGTTATCATAAGGGATTTTTTTTTTTTTCGGCCACTGAAAAAATGGATCGGGTGGTGCAGTTGACATTTTAGTGTTCTCAGAACCGGACGATACAGTGGTTCTGCTAAAAAAATGTAGTAATTCTGCTTAAAAAAAAAGTAAAAATTCTGCCAAAAGAAAATAATAGTTCTGCTAAAAATATGCGATAGTTCTGCTAAAAAAATGTAATCATTCTGCTGAAATAATGTAATAGTTCTGTTGAAAAAATGTATTGGCTCTGTAAAAAATAGTACTGATTTTACTCAAAAAAAATCTATTGGATATGTTAAAAAAAAGTATTGATTTTGCAAAAAAAAAAAAATGTATTGGCTCTGTCAAAAAAAGCATCGATTTTGCCCAAAAAAAAATGTATTGGCTCTGTGAAAAAAAGTGTTGATTTTGCACAAAAAAAATGATTGATTCTCCAAAAAATATGTTGGTTCCGCCAACAGGCTAGTTAGTTGAAAACCAAATAAATAGTTGTAGCAGCCATTTGAACGTCCCGCACCGCCGATTTCTCGCGAAGCGCAGAAATTGGCTGCGGCAACTGAGTCTTTTTTCCGTGCTTTTGGGATTTTTTTCTCCGACAGTTCTCGCGATCGATCCAATAAATCGGCCGAGGTTTATAATCGAAATGTGATAAGATAAGAATAGTTGTAGGGAGGGATGAACAGCTCTCGCATAAAACTGAGACGGTGCTTCGAGAAGATCGCGAGGGTCCGACGGAGACGCGACGAGCGCGTGAACCGGCTCGATCCTTGCGCGAGGAGAGCGCAATCCTTTGATGTCTAGCGCAGATACGATGACCGGCACGGGAGCACCTGCCGCATCGATCCGGGAATTCCAATTAAAAGAGAGAAAACAAAAGCGTTTCTCGCGTGTTTCGACCGAATAAACGGATAAGGGGGAGAGCGAGAGAGGACTAAAAAAAAAATGAGAGATAAAGCTGAGCACCGACGACTTCTCGCATCATTATACGATAAGGCGTACGGTGGATTATCTCAGACACTGTGTCTTCCGATCCCGCGATCCACTCCCTTCCTGCTCGATGATCAACGCTCGTACATGCAAAAAAAAAAAGATTAAAAAAAAAAGGAGGAACGAAAATGTTTCATCGAGGCTTCGATTGTTGCTCGATACGAACTTATCGCGCTACTCTTAGGATTCTTCGGTTCACCATCGTGAAACTCGTTTGTATATCTGGTCCCTCTTCTCGGGCGCGGCTATCCTCGGCTCTCGTGCAACTGCAGCGCAGGCTAAGGTACACGTGGGATGCGTGGCAGGTGACGCGCTGTTATTTCCTCCCGTCGCAGCGCCCGGTTAAGAATCCTTCATACGTTTGACAAACTTTTTTTTTCATAAAGTACCAATAAATAAAGTAAAGTGGCTGCTCATTTTACAAGTTTTTTTAGACAAAGATGAACCGTCTTTGTTCCTATTAATTTTACCATTTTTTAAATCAAAGATGAACCACATCTGTTCCTGTTAATGTTACAATTTTTTTAATCAAAGATGAACCGTATCTGTTCCTATCAAATTTACAATTCGTTTTTGTCAAAGATGGAACGTATCGATTCCTGTTAATTTTAAAATGTCTTTACTCAAAGATGAACAGTATCGATTCCTGTTAATTTTAAAATGTCTTTACTCAAAGATGAACAGTATCGATTCCCGTTAATTTTACAATTTTTTTTTAGCCAAAGATGTACCGTATCCGTTCTGGTTAATTTTACAATTTTTTTAGTCAAAACATGAACCGTATCTGTGACTAAAAAAAATATAATAAAAACATACACAAACCGTACATATTACCCTTCCGCCATTTCTACATCTCTCTTCGGTCCTTCGCCCCTTACCCTCCATCCTCTCCTTCCTCATTCGCCGTCCATTTATTAACAACATATTTTCATCTCAATCGAATTTCCTTTATTTTCGTTCACTGCTTCCCGCTCCCGTTCCCGTTTGTCATTGTTTCTTTAATTCGCCCGAAAGAGGCGTGCACGCGCTCGGCGGTGGCAGAGAGTCGGAGGCGCGTTAAGAGCCATCAGACTCGCCGTGCGTATGGTAGCATCGCCCGAAGAGATCCGCGGTCGCGGGTACCGCGGACACAGGTAGGTATACGGAAGGAGATACGGTGGCTTCGCTATCGGGGCAATAAATTGTTTGCCGTGTGTGCTGTTTTGCTGCGTGTGCCTGTTCGCCCTCCCTGCTCTACCCGATGTTTTCTTTCTTCTTGCGCTGCCTTTCCGATGGATTTTTTTTGGGTTGTCGCTGCTCCTCCTTTTTACACATACCATGGGACGACTTCTCGAGCGAGATAGACGGATAGATAGGACGAAAAGAATGAGAGAGAGAGAGAGAAAAGGAAAAGGGCACTCCCGACACACCGCTTGTGTTCCCTCCAGGCAACTTTTTGCCCTCGTTCGACGTACTCCGCGGCTGCCCTCGGTCTGCAGAAAACAGCAGCGGCATCGGGAACGATCGAGCTCGCCGGAGGGCGATCGGGAAGCGACGCAACTGCGGATGTGCACAATACACGAGACGATGACTCGTCGTCTTCTGGGTCCGTCGTCGTGGTCGTCGGCGAGGAGCGGCGGCGATGCTCGCGGGTACGAAGCGCGCAAGAAGTGCGTCCTGCTTTCACGCAATCCAATGCGGGCTCGAGAAAGTAGCCGGTCCATCCGCCTTTATACATACCAATGGAATAGAAAGCCCGAGATAAGTTTATAGGCAATCGAAATCGTAAACCGGGCTCGAGGAGGACG
This sequence comes from Exephanes ischioxanthus, assembly GCA_958510785.1. Lineage (NCBI taxonomy): Eukaryota > Metazoa > Arthropoda > Insecta > Hymenoptera > Ichneumonidae > Exephanes > Exephanes ischioxanthus. The sequence goes on from OY294025.1 coordinate 7,237,195, forward strand.
CCGGTGAGCCGGACCGGGGAGCATATAGAATTTAACGATCGAACCGGGGAACGTGTGCCCCTCCTCGACGGGAAAGGACGCATCGCCTCGGTGTCTTTTCGTATCGGCGCGGTGGCATCGACCGCGATACCAGACAATTAATATCTACTGGACACGTGGAGAACGGAGAAGGACGATGCGAGTGTCGTTGTGTTGGGTTTTGTGAGAGAGTTGGATGGAGCCTTGATGGGTTTCTTCATTCGTTTTGTCAGGGCCGATGCGACCGCTGGACGGCAATTGTTCGATGGGAGAAGGTCCGTTGGTCGAGCCATTGGTCACTTCGGAGAATGAAATCTTGGTGGGTTCACCTGCTAATAAATTTTCGAGCGTTACGTTAGGCCCTCATAGGGCCTGATGGAACGCTCGAAAATTTGTACTCGGGGAAAGTATTGGCTGGTCCAATTGGATTCCTAGTTTTCCTGGATCGAGCGGCTGGAAGGAATGACACACAGGACCTGGCCGACGTTGGGTGAATACTGGCCGACGCTGTGCCAATACTGGCTCCGTGTGTCGCTTCCATTGGAAAAAAAGGATCAGCTGGTCCAGCTGGGTTCTTAGTTTTCCTGGAGCTAAGAGACACAGGACCAGTGATGGCCGACGTTGGATGAATACTGGCCGACACTCTGCCGATACTGGATCCGTGTGTCGCTCTTACTGGAGCGCTAGATTGATTGATTCAAGAAATTGTTGTGTCGACAACTCAGTGGGCGCGAACCAATCGCTTAGTTGCACACCCCATTAAAGCGGTTGGGACGATGGATTTCTTGTGTGGGGTCATTTCGTATCGGCTTGAGGGCATCGACCGCGATACCGTACAATTACTATCTACGGGACACGTGGAGAACGGACAAGGATGACTCGAGTGTGGTTGGTTTTGTGAGAACGGGATGGAGCCTTGATGGGTTTCTTCATTCGGTTCGTCCGTGCCGATGCGACTGTTCGACGGCAATTGCTCGTCGGTCGAGCCATTTGTCACTTCCGGTCGGAGAATGAAAATTGGTGGGTTCTCCTGGAAACAGAAGGATTCGCTGGTCCAACTAGATCCCTAGTTTCCCTGGAGCCAGACGCTGTAGGGAATGACACACACAGGACCGGTACTGGCTGAAGTTGGTCGAACATTGGCCGACGTTGTGCCAATACTGGCTCCTTGTGTCGCTCCAACGGGAGCGATAGGCTGGAGCAAGAAATATATTGGCTGCGTCGACAACCTAGTTGGTTGCAAGTCAATTGATCAGTTGCACATACCATTTAAGTTGTTGGGACGCCGGATTTCTGGTCCAGCGCAGAAGAATGTCGACTTATTTACCTAATCAGTGCAACCCAACTCAGCGATCCGTATTTCGATGAAGCAAGAAAAATCATTTTCCCGCATGGTTCCCACTGTGACGTCATCGGGACCAAGAAAAAAAAAAATCATGCTGATGACAAACCCAGTGCAACACTTCGAAACTGGTGCGGATTTTGGGCAAACTGTTTGTTCAGCAGTCCGTTGATTTATCGGTGTCTCTGGGCCCGGAGTTGGTTGAGAGGACATCGAGAATACCGTCCAAAGTAAATTTCCAAAAGTGCCCACTCGTCTGTGCCCGGGAATTTCGTACTTTTCCCTCCAGCAGCAGCCCGAAGGGGCAGCGTGTCTGGAGACCGTCAACCGGGGCAGAACCGGACCGCGACTAGCAATGTGGTTTCAGCCCGACACACACACACAGACACCCCACACTTCGGAGACTAATTCGTTTCAAAGGTTTATTCTGGTGCACACTTTGACGTATCCACAGCAACAGTGCACGTGACCACGCGCAGCTCTTCGTGACCCTCGATTATCCGGACCCTCGAACCACTCCCGAAACATCGGGATTTTTTATTTTTTTCCGATCCGAATTTACGCTACGGGAAACAACTCTTCCGTGGCAAGCTGCACGTGCTACGACGGAACCGCCCGTACGTTGTGCGTTACATTCGGACGTCATTACTAAAACAGTAGACCGGCCCGATAAATGGCCGTAATAATTCCGCAGATCGACCCGCCGCCGCCGCTCGCGCGCGATTGTAGAATAAAAAAAAAAAAAAGTCGGCGAAACTCCCGCTCATCCTTGTCCCTCGGCTTCTCTTCCAAACTCCGATTCCGGCCATCTCTCCCGGGCGCGAGAGAGCGTCCCGACGCTGCACATAAATGATCGCCCTTCTTCCACGATCGTGTGGCTGCGGCTCTATACTCTGCGGGCCGATAAATACTGGTCCATTCCCGGGCATTGAGGGTGTGCCGGAGATAGGGCGGCGAACGGCCACCCCGCCGCCCGTCCGATCCGCCAACGTCGGCGAATTATAGGCGTTTTAAAAATATTGTACCATCACTTATTCAACGACCCGGCCGAGCCACTGAGCTATTGCTTTCCAATAGTATCCTGCGATCACAATTTCTCCGCTTCTCGAAACTCTCCGACTCTTTCTCTATTATTGAAACAGTTCACCCCCTCCCACCCGGCCCTCCCTCTGTGTGAGAAAATTCAAAAATAGTGGCTTCGAGTTCGAAGAGGCGCATCGTTACTTTTCAATCGAATCGTTGTTCGGCATATTATATTCATTCGATTTATTGCAAGGTGGTGCAGGAAAATCGGCAACGACGGTTCGGATCTTCCGATCGGTGGAATTCGCGAAGAGTGAAACTTAACTGCATCAGTTATCTGACTGATGTTTCGAGGATTTCATAGTCTGAAGAGAGTTTTGTATGCTTCGAGGAGAAATACTTGGAAGAATCGCGAGATTTCTTAAGGCGATGTGAAAGAGACTCAGTTGGTAGCGAAACTGTATTGAATGACATTCGGAGATGGTAGACATTTCGCGGGAAAGCTGAGTGTTAGCTGATGTGGGAGTCAATACCGCGTCCGATGAAACTTCGCTTTCATCCCAAATGTCGACCATTTTTACATGGCATTGATTCGAAAAATGCAACCATCTCTTGTGCACTCGTATGATGACCCTGAAGATATCTGCACGAGACCGAATTTCACCAAGTTATAACGGCAGTATTTAGCATAGCAAGAACTTTGCTCGGTGAAGTTCACCTGGAGAATAAAATTCTACAAATGAACAATATTGTTTTTCTTCCTAAAGCCGTGGATTGATGGAGAATTGCCAAAGATGAAATTTGACGTCATGCAGATATCTTCTGAGTCGTCTCATATGTCACACGGTACATGTTTCACCTCGCCTTAAGAAGATTTCTCGCTCTCCAACTTTTTCTCTATTATTGAAACACTTCCGGTTCCGATCCCATGCGTACGAAAATTCAAAAATACTGGCTTCGAAAAGGCGCAATCCAATCGCTATTCGTCATTGATAATTTATTAACGGATTGCTCCTTTTATAGATATATCAAAATAGAACATTTCGATAGATATATGACGCAATGTGTGATCACATGTGTTATCTTCTAGTTTCAGTACAAATGCAAAATTAAATTAATAACAGTTAAATTATAGTATTTTATAATATTTGTCGTAGAAGTAAAAGGTGTTTATTGACCTCCCTTACATTGGTGGTTCATTTCCCCCCCCCCCCCCTTTTTTTTACACATTACAATGCCATAGGGTGGGCCAATAGGCCATTGTCCGAAGTCCTTCAGCCATTATATTTATTAATATAAATTCATATCATATTTATCCGATTTATTACACCTGGATGCCTGAAAATCGGCAAGAGAGAACCGTTGGGATCTTCCGGTCTGTGGAATTCGCGGAGGCTTCGAGATAGTAAACGGCATTCGTTATCTGACCCCTATGTTTCGAGGAGTTCATAGTCCGGACGAGTGTTTCGTATGCTTTGAGGAGAAATACTAATAACAGCAGAATCGCGAGATCTCTTAAGAAGATTTCGCACTTCGTTTACCGAGACGGGCGTTTCGGAGCATTCGATGCCACCCCCTCCGTGTAGATAATCCCGGGCGCTCTCTTAATCCCCGTGAAAGACTCGAGCAAACGAACGGGAAACCAATCTCTACGCCAGTTTCATAAAAAAAAATGTCGGTATATAACGTCTCGTCGTCGCGTAGTTATCAACTCTTTTATTAGCAAGTACCGACATCTGGAAGAGCTCTTATGAAAATTTTCATATATCCAACCCACGACTGGTTCATAAGGTAGTTAAACTTTTTTTTTGCATAAAAAACGATATAACTATCGTTCATAAACAAATCGTTGTGATTCATGGCGAATTGAAAAATGCCCCATTTCCCCCCAAATGAACATTTTTCATGAATACCCAAAACAATTATCACCAATTCCTTTTTGTCAGCAAACGGCAAATTTATATTATTTACTCTACGCCAGTTTCATTTTTTCGTTTATCAGCTCTATTATTAACAATTACAAAAATTTTCATATATGCAACGCACGATTAGTACGTAAGGTAGGTAAAGTTTTTTTGCGTCAACAAAAAAATTTACGAAACTATCGTCAACAAATAAATAGTCGAGAATAACCGCGAACTGAAAAATGCCCCACTCTGCAAACTTTCCTTCAATCCCCAAAAAAATCATTACCAATTTCCCTTATTCTTTACCGGCAACCCGTAAACGTACAGCTCCCAAAATCTGCAACCATCAGCACGAAACAATTCTCATCCCAGCCCGAGCGATGCATCCAACCCCCTGAAGTCACAAACACCGTGTACCAAAATTCTAAATCGGTCCCGAGCAGCCCGTGCGCCGCTATCAGACAGCGCAGTCCGGACCCTCGACTCTTCCACCAAGCATTATCGGAAATCAGTCGTCGTGGTATTTTATATTCCCCCGGTGAGGCCGCGAGAGGCTCGAGAGGCCAGTGGACAAAACATGAGGTCTATATTCGTGGCCCTTTGGGCTCTCCTCCCGCCGGTCCGGAGCGGTCGAGCAGCCAAGTGGTCTTCGAGAGCCTCGTCCGGGGATCGAACCGGGCGTTAATGAGGAGGCTCCCTCGACCGGGGGCTTCCGCTGCTCCCGCGGCATTACGCATACATTAGGATCCGCCGATCACTCCCTCAGATCGGATCAGCGAGACTCCCGCTCGCTCGGCCGGCTCCGCGCGGAATAAGCGGCCGCGCATGCACGGTACTCTAGGGCTATGTGTCTCGATCGGCGGGTCCGAGAGGAGGCTCCTTCGGGGCCGATCGAGGAGCCCAGAAAGAGCCTGCACAAGTGCAACCGCAACGACGACGGGGACGAATAAGACGACGCGAGTCTATACGCGGCCTCCACAAGAGAACGACCGCCGGACGACGGTCGCAGCCCTAGCCGATCCGCGCACGGCAGCCCGGGAATGGGAATGAGAAGCTCAGCGGCGCTTTCAATTATTCCCTGAACAATCCCGCCGCTTGTTTCCTTCAGCGATTACATCTCCAAGTATTTATTCGCAGCCTCACCGCTCCCCTCCGACCACCTCGCCAACGGCACCCGTTCACTTCGCCCGCTGTTTGTTTTGCGGCCAACTTCAACGAGTCTTATCCTTCTCTGTTTCAGTTTTTTTTTTTTTTTTTTTTTCATTTTTTTTTTTTTTGTATATGTTTTTGCGGCCAACTTCAACGAGTCTTATCCTTCTCTGTTTCAGTTTTTTTTTTTTTAATTTCATTTTTTTTTTGTATATGTTTTTGCGGCCAACTTCAACGAGTCTTATCCCTCTGGGGTTCAATTTCTTTTTTTGTGGATATGTTTTTGTCGGATGTAAGTATGTGTGTACCTTTCCACGCTTTTCATTTCTGGAGCGGTTCTTGTCGGGGAGAATCCCGCGGGCAATACGGGTCAGGCCTGTGAAGCGTGGAAGGGACGCTATGACATTCGATCTTGGGAATCGCATCTTTAGACCCATTTCAGAGATCATGGAAGAAAGCCTACTTTAACTAGTCGTACTTTTCGCGGAGGTAGGAAAAGGTGAAAAAAAATTGTCGGAATTTTAGCTCATTGATCTGCGATTTAATTTATCCGGAAAACGGTGACTGCTGAAGGAGGCTGCGACTGTGCGTCGAGACACATAATTTATTCGACGGGCCTCCCTCAAAGAAATACATATTTAATTCAAATGAAATATTTGTTTGAATTAAATCAATACTTGTATGAATTAAATCAATATTTATTCACAAGTCACCCTCGAAATAAATTATTTTTCTGGGTGTGCATGTGTTAATTGAATGAAATATTTCCGTACGATGATTTTTTTTACCACATTTTTTTCTAACTTGTGCGGTTAAAAATGTTGTAAAAAAAAAATGTCGTTCGGCGATTAATCATCTCGGGTTGGTTACTCGCGGTTACGATAATTCGCGCGGTGATCGAGGGACAAAAAGGGAGTACGCTCGATACTCGAAAAGAATCGAAGCCCCTTTGTAGCGGCAGTGCTGGTAGTATGTCAGTAAATTACTGGGAGTAGTTGGGTACACGAGGTATCTCTCGTTGCTATGTATTTTATAAGCTCGGTGAGGTTTACGAGACCGCGCCGGATGGAACGACGAGAGACCCCCGGCAGATCCGAGACCCCGATAGGACGCACACGAATTATCGAGAGTTAATTGTAGACTTAATTAAGTATCCCCACGGTGAGGGGATCGGAAGGCGAGCCGGACGGTGAATTTGTAAATCAGCAGAAGCCGGACTTACCTTCGTTCTTCTCCGTAATCTCCCTCCGGCTCGGTCGTTCCTTTGCTTGTCGATCCTGACTCGTCTTTTAACTCGCATCGTGAAAATGGGTCGAGCAGTTGAGATACGTGTTGTCTTACGCAGGTACCCCGTATCGAGTAAACGGCACTTCAGTCGTCACTTGGCACTTCGGGATGTATTTTCGTTACTTGGTACTTCAATATTCACGTGAAGCACTTTGTACTTCAATATTTACGCGAAGCAATTGGCACTTCAATATTTACGTGAAGCAATTGGCACTTCAATATATACGCGAAGCAATTGGGACTCCAATATCTACGTTGAGTACTTGTTACTTCAATATCTACGTTGAGTACTTGTTACTTCAATATCTACGTTGAGTACTTGTTACTTCAATGTCTACGTTGAGTACTTGTTACTTCAATATCTACGTTGAGTACTTGTTACTTCAATATCTACGTTGAGTACTTGTTACTTCAATATCTACGTTGAGTACTTGTTACTCCAATGTCTACGTTGAGTACTTGTTACTTCAATATCTACGTTCAGTAATTGTTACTTCAACATCTACGTTGAGTACTTGTTACTTCAATATCTACGTTCAGTAATTGTTACTTCAATATGTACGTAAAGCAATTGACACTTCAATATTTACGTAAAGCAATTGGCACTTCAATGTCTACGTTAAGTTTTTGGTACTTCAATATGTACGTGAAGTACTTGTTACTTCAATATCTATGTTAAGTACTTGGTACTTCAACATGTAGTTCAAGTACTCGATGCATCTACACCACCCTGCTCCGAACTGTGGCACTTTGGAGACTGAAAGACCTGAAACAAAAAAAAAAACTATTATCAATAAATGTATTTTTTTTTCACTGAGCATGATATACAAAATTGGTAATGTTTTATTTGTATAATGAGACAGTTTTTTATGAGTTATAGTTCATAGCATAACTGATGAACTGTATGAGTTCATGAGTTCATAACTATAACTCATTTTATAGTTACTATAACTATAACTATGAACTATACTATATTTTATGAATTATAGTTCATAGTATTTCAAAAGGTGTCTTTCAACAGATTGAATTGAACCCTTGATAGTCGATAACGTTTTCGTTTATATTTGACTGTGGCTATTTGAAAATAATCACCAACACATCAGAACGAGTAAACATTCGAGTATGCATTTAAAAAAAATTTTAAAAAAATTATACTACGGAAAACTAAGTTGGGAACCAAAACAGTAATAAAAAAAAAAAATCTTAATAGAAGTATTTATTACAAAATAATATTACTTTATCAATAATTTTGATCAAAAGTAATATCGTTGTAATAAAAGTATTACTAAAATAGTCGTCGGAGGACGGAGTGTCGAGAATCGTTCAAAATATTTTGTACCGAAACGTTCCAACAACGCATGAGAAAAGAAAATAAAGAATCGCCGCTACGTATATCATCGGCGTAGACGAGTACGAGTCGACGAAGGTGCAAGGAAAAGGACGTATGAGAGGCGGTAACGGAAGGGAGCAAAGCCAAGGTGTCATCGTTCGCATCCGCGGCACATGTGCCCCGTCCCGTCGGAAGTCGAAACCGAAGCTGCGGATAATAACTCGCCTCCGCACAACGCTCGACAAAGTTTCGTATAGAGGGCGAGGATAAGCCACGGGCATAACCGAACGGATGGACGTAAGAACTCACGAACAGAGGAGTCGTTCGGAGCTCTCAGCGTCAAACTCGCGCGACCCTGTTGTGTCTATCCTCGATCCTCCTCCGCGAGCACGTATGGCCCACACGTGTCTAAATTATTATTGTCTGAAATATAACGCCACCGCGGGTCCGCGATGCCGGGAGGCTGCCGAACCGTCGGGAATGGGAGAGAGAAAGAGGAGCACCGCATCTAAGCTGTAGAAAACTCTCTTCCATCTTTCCCTCCACCCGTTCCATCGCTTCCTTCACCGAACAGCCCCGGCCGAACCCACTACAACGTTGTTCCATTAAATTATGACACGTTCCATTTATAAAACGGCAGAAGAAACGAAGGAGTGATGAAATGAGGCTGCGGCACTCGTTCGATTTTTTGTTTTTTTTCGTCTATCTTGGGAGAGAGCATTGATAATGATAAAAAGAAAGTAAGATTAGAAATGCTCCGAAACGAGATTCGTATTCCTTTTTTTTCAGAACCAAAATTACATTGCTTCGATTTTTAATGATTTTTAATGATTGGTGGATTTTTTGGTATGCGCAGACGCAAACTGGGCCTCAGTTTCGCTATTCTTTCGATCCGTTATTAATTTTTTTTTTTTTTTTTTTGCATGATTGTTGAATACAGCGAATCGATTCAGGTCTGAGTTTCTAAGTTTCTAAATTCTGTAAAGTCCAATTACCGGTACTTCGCTGAGAATTCCGGGGCGTCCTGCTCCGATACTTCCGGGTGAAATTTGTTTTGCCACGTCTCCGTCAATTTTATGGCGCTACCGACCTGATTTGATCCCCGACACACTCGGATCTTCCAATTTTAACTGCGATTTGATCCAATAGGCTACGACGAATTTTTTTGAAAGTCTATCTTCAGCAAGAGAATTGATAATAATAAAAAAAAAGAAAGTAATATTAAAAATTCTCTGAAATAACAATAAAATTTTGTTTACAAAACAAAGTAACATTGCTTCGATTTTTAATAATTGGTGCATTTCTTAGTGTACGCTTACGCAAACTGGTGGTTCACCATTCGATTCGCTATCAATTTTTGCACAATCGCTGAATCCAGCACATCGATTCAGGTCTCAATTTTCAAGTTTCTAAGCTCTGAGGCAAAATTTTCGATACCTCCTCGTTGAGAATTCTGGATCTGCTCCTACACTTCCGGATGAAGTCTGTTTTTCCACGTTTTCGGCAACTTTATGGCGCTCCTGACCTGACTTAATCCTCGACGCACTGGGCTCGTCCAATTTTAACTGGGATTAAATCCTTTTTCCGTTTACGAACGCGCACAAGTGCTGCGGAGCTAATTTTGAGCTGCCGGTCCTCGCCGTGAAGGCCTTGCAGTGTAAACCGGGGTTAAGTGAATAATTGTTGAGGGGTCGCACGTGAGCCTGGCTCGATGATGCACAACAGGGAAATGCCAGACAATCGTGCTCTCCCTCCTCTTCTGGACCACCAAATTTTTTCGGCCCAAGCACGTGCGTTCGATCACCGGATATGCTTCCGTGAGTTTCCACGAAGCGCTTTCACGCTCCAGTCGCGCTGGCCGGAGATGTTTGTTATGCCGGAGGCTCAATGACGAAGGCTTTCGTCGTGACGTGAGAGCATAGAAAGCTCGGATGCGATCACGACCGCGGATCAGTTCTGTACCGGCGGGGACGATTTTCCAGCGAGCCTCGTTAACACTTTTTTCACGACACAGTCGCGCAACAGCTCATGTACCAATCAATGAGAATTTTTCATAACAATGATAACTGTGTCTATAACCTTCGGCCAATTATTCATAACATAAATATTAAAATATCACGGACTCTTGTAAAAATAAAAATCAAAAAAGCTACCAAAAGTCATTCTCAATCATTGAGTTATTAAATCATAAAGTTATCGAATTGGGAAGAATTTTCTATGACTATGATGATTGATTCTATAACTATGCCGCCAACTGTTATTAAGATAGTTATTAAAACAAAGCAAAATATGACAGATTCGCGTAAAAAAAATAAAGATAAAAACAATAAATATACAGTCATTCTCGATCATTGAGTCATTAAATCTCGAAGTCATTGAATCAGAAAGAATTTTTTATAACTATGATAATTGCTTCTATAATTATGCCGACAATTATTCTTGACATAAATGTAAAAATATACGATTTTCTTGAAATTGTTTTGTTTTTAATTTTTAAAACTAGTCAAGTCATTCTGAGATATTCACAGCACGAGACGCCGAGGTACAAGAGTAGCGTTCCGATCCTTAAAAAAATTTAACAATGACCTTAAATACTCCAGACTCGGGAAATGTTTATCCGAGTGCAATTACGCCGGACCTCACTTAGCGCGTAATTATTCAGGGCTGCATGCACGGTGATATTCGCTCAGGATCACCAGCGCCTGGTTTGACCCAACACAGTGATTTTTCCACACCAGAGACGAACCATTATCAACCATTATTAAGATAGAAGAAATGTTTACTTGCATTCGGATTTCACATTATTCCCACACAATAAAAAAGTAGCGGGTCTCTCACGAAATGAATAAAAAATTATTTGACATAAATATCCGTTTCTCAGATCCAAATAAACATTATTAAAAATAAAAACAATTCTATCAAACAAATAAATATAATAGAAACCAATAAACGCTCTATTAGGTTATGGAGCGGATAAACATTTTTCTTCGTCCTTAATAAATTTTCTCTGATTGCAATAAACTTTTATCTGCCTGCGGGTCGCATCGATTCTGGACCGCGCGCGTGTGTCTGCGTCGATGCACTCGTTGCGCAAGGATAGAGGAGACCGGGGGAACATGGCACAGCGGGGCAAAACGGGACAGTGAGGGCAAAGCTCCAGCTAAATTATTTCTAAAATCATTTCATATCTAAAATAATTTTCCAATAATTTTTGGATGCCCCAATTTGTCCCAACGATACATCGGGATGTCCGAATCAGTTTCGCCCTACGTACCACCATCGCCACCATCCAAAAGTTATTGGAGAATTGCATTTTGTCTCATTATCCCGTTTTGCCCCGGTGTTCCATTTTGCCCCGCTCTCCCGTACATACGGTATCCGAGTAATAAGGAAACCGTGAGCTCCACATGCGACGACCGACCCGAGCTCGGACGCGACGGCCTCGTCCACATTAATTAAGATTATACAGCTCGGGTGATTAAAATTTTCTAAGCCGAACGAGAATCCTTCGAGAAAAAATTGTCGGGCTCTACGACAGCGATTATAGTAAGTACGGTAGGAGGATTGCATACGCCGAGGCGGACTGAGAGACGAGCGTGTGCAATAAAACGACGTCCCGGCGCTGTGTGCGAGCAAACAGGTGACATCCGTTCGCCGGGGAAAATACGAGCGGCGGAAGTGAGGACGTCGCTCGAGATACCTCTCGAACGTACCTCGGAAGGTGCGAGATTTCATGCCGGTCGTCGAAGCCGCCGCACTCCGCACGTACGATCACCTTGCCAGGCAGAGACCTTTGGCCCGGCGGCTGTTTAACGAGCAATCGTCAAATTAAATTTCAACGACGTCATGCGAAACGTTAAAAGCGAATGTGCGCACCGTCAACCCCCGTCATGCATATCAGGAACGGTGCAACGCGTTCCCGATATGTACGTGTGTTGAGAGAACGTCGGTACGGACGAGCGATCCGGTAAATCGCGGAAACGCAACTGGCGAAGCTTCTTCTTTTCCTGCTCCTGCTCAAGTTTTCCGACGAAGCGGCGAAACTGTTGAATCCACACGTCTTGTTTTAGGTTCGGTCATTTTTATTCGTGTCTCGGAAAGCTTATTTTATGAGTCGATCAAAATAGATCGGTAGCCGATGACGATCGAAGCAAGATAGTATCTTGGTGAGAGATAGTGAGGGCGCCGTATAGGACCAGTGTCGGCAGAGCGTCGGCCAGTGCTCGCCCAAATCCGGCCAGCAATCGGTCCCGCATCGGCGAACCAAAAACTTTCGATTTATTGATAGCTGGATGATTTACATGAAATCGGCAAACTATTGATCGGCAAACCATCGATCGGCAAACCATCGATCGGCAAACCATCGATCGGCAAACCATCGATCGACAAACCATCGATCGGCAAACCATTGCGAATCATTGATAGCTAATGATTCCTATGAAATCAGCAAACCAACGATTAGCTAAGATGCTTTATTGACCGACCATCGGGAACAGTTGGTCCAAGCCTTGGGAAATCGACAATCGTTACAGTGATCATGACCCGATCATTGTACGCTCCCGTTCGATCGGTAAAAGCTGCATGGGCGACGCTTATCGACAATCAACTAAACGCCGTTGCAATTTCCGCACCGGGAAACATCTTCTCCCCATCTTCCATAATCCTCGTATACACGGGAGTTTCGGTTGGAGAACAGAGCGTTAAACTTTCATCGCTTTCTCTCCGCACTTTCTTTGTGGTGGCAATTAATAGTAGATTAACGACTGTGACGAGGGTGGCGCCGAGGGTCACACAGAGAATCGGAAAGAGGCTGAGAGAGGGTTTAACCCTGGTGTTGGTGATAGTGGGGTGTGATGCGAGAGAAGCTGTTCCGGGGGTTGTAAGGGGGCTCGCGAAACCGCGTTGACGGAAGAGGAGTTGCGTGTTACACACGATTGGGATGGGTTGATGGGCAAGCGGATCGTCGCTTCATCGCCGAAGAGTACGGGCGACCTGGGGATGAGAAACGACGATCTATATGTATGTTGCCAGGAGGGAGCGAGTGAGCTCGAGGTACGAGATTACGCACGCCGCCTGAGGGATTACACCATTCTGATTCAACGATAAGAATGTCAAAATAAGCTGGCTCTCGCGGCCGTGGATGTTACAGAGGAGCTGCTGCCGAACGGTACATCCTAATCCCTGGATGCCATATAGGTTCCCGGGCCCATCCCGCCGCGACCCGAGTAATTACATTGTGAGTACTCTATCCTCGGGCGTGTTAAAGCGCGCAGTTCTCGCGTGTCATCATCGTTGTCGTCGATGTAGACGCCAGCTTCCATCTCGGAGACGAGACACATCTCTTTCTAGGCCTACCGGCAATCATCCGGATAAGGCTCATTGCCTCCGTGTCAAGACTGGTTATGGACCGCGTAACGCACGCGGGCGAGATGGCGGTATGAGGGAAGATCATACTTTGGCAATGATGAAGGTAAGTTCCGAACTACGATGAGCGAACTTTCGTCAATCGCGAAAGGTACGAATCGGGACAGAGATTCGGAAACCCCAGAATTCGCAGGTCCGTTTCATGGTAAAATTGTCCCCGCCGCATCACGAGCCGGCGAGCATCATTATCACATGACGAAACTCATTCTCGCTTATCTGGGCCAGCGAATCAAATCTCTCGCAGCAGCTTCGATTCAAACGATCTTAATCTCCCTGCGTAACTCATCTACGCGCGTCGGATAGATTAGAAGGGAGAAGGGGGGGGGGGGGGGGCAAAAAATGTCATTCACCATAGCGCGGATGGAAGTCTCTGGGGGATGGTTGAAAGACAGGAGGCAGAAGAGAAAGGGACGGTACAGTGGATCCTGGTTTCCCGATGCTGACGAATACTCGTTACCCATTGACACACGTGAGTGTAGGCTGGCTATGCGGATGGTTCGAGCGGTTATCCTTACTGCGGCATCGGCTCGGGGGGGGAACTCTCTACTTTCACTCGTCCAAGAAACGATACAATGGCTCGCGGAACGACGATCGTTCCAGTCGGGGTGGATTATAGGTCGCTCATTGAGGCTGCCTACTTGTGTCCCCGATGTAACCGAGGCACACACTGCGGATCTTTTGTTCATGCACACATGGGAGTGTGGACCACGCGGAGAACCTATGCACGGATTTGTAGCGAGCGCTCGCATGTGGGATTCAGAGACGTATCAGAAACGCGAGTGTCGCGTTTCGACGTGCTGAGAACTCGTGTATTGGGCAACGCTGGTAGTAGATTTTTTTTTTTTTTTTTTTTACGGAGATCCGAAAATTATATCTCTTGGAGTAAAGAATTTTAACATTATTCGGTATTGTAAATAATCCTAACCACTGTGGTAGAAATGTTTAAGTGTTACATCGGGCCTAGTCAGGCCCCGATGTAACGCTTGAAAAATTCTCCTGAGGCACTTTGCGTGCAGCAAGTGAGTAATTGGTCCAGCTAAATTCCTTACAAGATTTCGGAGGATATTAGAGTGTTTGTCACCCTGAATTACCCTACAGGACCGACGTTCTCTTATACACTGGGAGAAGGATCTGATAGAAATCACCACAAATCTGGTGAAACCGGCAGAGCTTCCAGATGTACGAGGACTGCAGCGACATCTTGGCAAACAATCGCATCAAACTTACCACATTCTGCTAAAAAACATGGTAATTTTCGATATCGCGGATATTGCCCGAATATCCTGTAATTTTTGCTAGAATATAATTTTAGCAAAAATAAATCTAATGAGTCTAACAAATCAGCTAGAATTTGATTCTCACTAGTAACTATAGCAATCGGTGATGTTGCGGTCGCGAACCGTTCGTCTCAGGTGTGTAGTTTATATCGGTGTAATATCTTGATTAATTTTTTCTTTTTTTATGTATGCATGCTTAAAAAAATTCGGTCGACGAAATCCCCAGTTTTAATCTACGAAATTCTTAGCGAGATACGCAAAATGATGTCAACCCGCTTTCTGGAAAAATTGATCGTATGAGTTGGGCGAAAATTGCCATGGCTCCTGTGGAATTTTCATATAATAGTGGAGGCGTTGGTGTGCCATGTTGCCGATTTAAATTTACCATATGACTTCATAGTTTATCCTAGCTCTTTCTCTCAGTCTAAACAACATAAACATTAATCGGTATTATAAATAATCCTATCTAACCTGCTGGAAATGTTTAAGTGTTACATCGACCCTGATCAGGTCCGAATGTAACGCTTGAAAAATTCTCCTCAGTTACCTTGCGTGCAGCACAAATGAGTAACTCATCCGACTAAATCCTTTCGGAGATGCCAGAGGATATCCCAGTATTTGTCACCCTGAAATACCCGACAGGCTTGACATTCCCTTATAAGGAGGGATAAACTTACTAAAACATAATACGCGTACAGTGTTACGGTCGTTCGACTCTGCCGTGGCAGAATCGACGTCTACCTAGCCCGGACGTTGTTGACATTAGCAGATCCGGTCGTGGATTAAAGCTTTGTACCTCGATACAAAGCGTCGTCACAATGGACCCTCGCGCGACCCACTGGTCCGCCCTCGCGACCTCATGCACTCGCCGGAGCCAGACCAACGTCGTCCCGACTTCCCGCTTCGGCGTAATAACTTCGCTCGGTTTTTTATGGCTCTACCATCTCATCGCTCTGGTCCAACAACCAGCAGAGCATACGCGTCGATCGGAGGCCTACACGCTCGTAAACAGTCATTCGCCCACAAGTGCATGAATCTCCCCCGTCCGTATCTCGAAATACTTGACACCCTCCTCCTTCCCACGTAACAGAGATTAATTCACCCCCAACTGCGCGAACATTACCCAAGCAACTCTCCTCTTGAGCCTCCGAAATCCTCACAATCATCATTCGACGGACAAATAGACGGACTCTGCAGATTAACGGAGAACGGACAAAACGGAACGCCATCTGAAGTGAGAATTTTTCTTCACCTCCCACAAAGCAAAAAATGACCGAGGGGCCATTTCGCCCCGTGCTCAGCCACCCATCCCTCGACTCCCCGTCTTCCCAGTCTCATTCCTCTGGTACATCACGTACATCGTCTCAAACACAGCGTACGACACCAGCGTCTCCGAACCGCAAGACTTCCCCAAACTTCCGACCAACCCTGCGAGGCTCTTTCCCGCTTATTTTTTTTTTACAATTCTCGAAATGAAGTTGCAGATGGCACACTGGCTTGAGTTACCTGTGTAGGTGTCTGGGTGCGGGTTATGTTTGAGATGACGCCGGTGGGTCTTTCACGAGAGATATGCCGCGACCGGTGCGATGTCGCCGGCGATGCTTCACCGGCTGTTCCACCGACGCTCCATCCACCGACGGTCTCGGAGCTGTGGTGGTAGGTAATATCTTGGTAAGCTCCGTCTTTTATGACAGGACTAGAGCGCCTCTCAAGGATATTGGTAATCTTCGTGCTGGCAGTAATATTGGCGGCGCAGTGATCTCTCGCCCTGAAGAGCCCGGGACACAGAGACGGAGCTTCCGTACGTGTCTGCATGTGTCTTCTCTGTGTGCGCTCCGCTCACAATCCCCATCTCCGTTTCCCTCCTTGGTCCCTCATCCCTTATTCCTCCCTTCCCCACGATCGCGCACGTCGTTTCTCTCCACGTCGGGTCACCGCAGCTCCGGGAACCAGAACCATACACCCTGCGCGCGCGCGCTCGCTCGCGCCCCGACGACCAAAGTAACCCTCCTATGAGAAAACCAACCCTGCGCCCGACTCACGTCGCACCGTCGCTTCTCCTCCGGTCCGGGCAAGCGTATTGACGCGGCTTTCCAGCCACATTCCGGGTAAGAACCGTACAACATACGTATACATCGTCGCGACCCAACCTGCCCCGCGCACCTTCCGAACAACCCCCGCTCCACCGCGGCGACCACCCGGTTCCGGCGACCCCGCTTCCGCCACCTAAGACAGAATACCTTTGCCGCAACCCTCGAACCCTCCCACCGGATCGACGCTGAAAGGAGAGACACTGGCGAGGACTGTATACAATAACGCTGCGGCTTTGATCATAACGATTGATGGGGATGGCTAATAAAGAAAAAAAAAATTATATTCGCGTTGTTTTTTTTTTTTTTTTTTTTTTTTTTGGACATTGGAGGATGTGGATTATTGAAATTGGTTTTGGTACGGGTGGGTGGGGTTCTCTGGTTTTTGTAGTTTGGGATGGAGATGATCAATCGCGAGTAAGGTTGATAGAAGTTGCGCGTAGCTCGAGTCTCTTCGTGAGGAACGGAACGAGTAGGCGCGCTCTTCTAGGGTCAAATTGAAGTCGTCGTTGGTTTTGTTACTCTGAGATGATCATTTTGATGGATGTCCGATGTCGTTCGGGGGTCCTCGTAATAATTGTTAGTCCATCCGGCCCAGATTCTGGATAACCGAAGCGAGTGATTCTTCACGACACTGGTTTTTTTGTTGTTGGACCAACTAAAAGTTCTGTCGAATTTTTTTCTAAGCGAATGATTTCTGAGCGCACTGGTTTTTAGTTGTACCAACTACAAGTTCCGTCGAATTTTTTTCCGAAATGAACAATTCTTGAGCGTACTTTTTTTTAGTTGTACCATCTAAAAGTCCCGTCGATTTTTTTCTCGATGCACCGCAATGAACGGGGTTAACAATCGTAACGATTGATGGGGCGAGGTAACGAAGGAAAAACGAAACTATATTCGCCTTGTTTCGAGGATTGAAATTAATTTTCGTACGCATGTGAGGAGTTTTCGTTTTTCATACAATTTCATCTGGAATTGCTGAACTCCGAAGTGAGTGACTCTGAAAGAAGTTACACCGATCTCGAGTCTCTTCATGACAACCGACCACCAACCAAGCGCGCTCTTCTGGGGTCAACAAAAATGAAACCCCATTTGGTTTTGTCGAACCGAGATGATATTTTTCTTGGATATCAAACGCCCGCTTTCCGGGACCCTCATAAAAATGTTCGGTCGATTCATCCAAAATCTTGCCTTAAATACATTCTGTACGACCGAAACGAACGATTCTTGAGCTCACTATTAAATTCCAGTTTCACCATCTCCAAGTTCTCCCGATTTTTTCCCCAATGCACCGAGACGCAAAGAAAGGTCGTGAAATACTCCTGCTCGATCTATCCTCGCTTGCAGAAATTTGTTATAAAAAAACAAGTCAAATCAACGATTCCACACTCTCACCCCGCCGACCTCGACCCAACTTGCCGCCCACCCCGCCGCAGACACAGCTCCGAGTGCATTTTGGACGGTTCAATCAACACTACACCGAGTCTTCGCCACAGTAACGCGCATTAACCCCGCTCGGTCCTACCAGCAAAGCATCGAATAAATCGTCGATAACGTGTCCGAGTCCAGCCTCGGCGCTTATCGCCGATAATTCAATTCTTCTCGGTTCCTTTCCCGCGTCGCGTTCGTCCGAAGCGGCACAATGCGCGCTTGAGGTCAGCCTCTCGCTGCGGGGTGTCCGAGTCGGATCCGTGTGTTGCCGATCTCCTCTCGCTGCGCCTCTATCGGCCAAGAATTACAGGCCAGTCTGCCGGTGCTCGCACGGTGCGGGATAATTGGCTCGGTGCAGGAGTGAAACGCGCGGGGCGACCCGGCGATGATACCGAGCCGACGGGAGAAGGACAAGCGCGCACACGAGCCTGGAAGGATGGAAACGGCAGCGACACGTACATAGGGGAGACAGGGGTAAAAATGGCACAGTGGGGAAAAACGGGACAGTGAGGGCAAAACTCAATTTTCCAATAATTTTTGGATGCTCCATTATGTCCCAACGATACATCCGGATTTTCAAAACCCGTTTTGCCCCACGTACCACCATCGCCGCCATTCAAAAGGTATTGGAAAATTGCGATTTGTCTCATTATCCCGTTTTGCCCCGGTGTGCCATTTTGCCCCGCTCTCCCCTACATTAAACACACGGATCGACGCTACACGTACATACATTGAACACACGTATCGACGCCACACGTACATACATTGAACACACGTACACAAACGAGCCGTTGCTGCCGCGACCGTTGCGCGGGCGATGGCAATTATCGTTATTGGACAATGCTAAGTGGACCATGTAGAGAAACGTCGATGATATGTGGGCTCCGGTGTGCGAGGGAGCGGAGGGAGATCGAGCCGTAGCCGCGAAGGCAGTGAAAACCGGACGAAAGAGAAGGCCCGAGAGGCCTCAAAGCTATCCCCGTGGCCGGTGCGGCTCGCGGTTAATGTACGAGCGCGAGAGCGCGGTCAGCTCCAATCGTCATTAAACAATAGAACGCTGTTATACGCGCCCTCGGAGCCGGGGGCCGCGGGGCAGGATAATAAGTCTCGTTAGTCTCAAATTGCATAATCAGCAATATCGCGACTTACAAGCGAGCGCGGAGTCGGAGTTACGAGAGGCGGATAATGCGCCACGCATTCTTAAGCCCGAAGAAGAAAAAAAAAAAACGCTCTCCGTTGAAACTCTCCGATCTCAAACGGGTGTTTCTCTGCGGGGCGGATTCGTCGGGGATTGTCGCGCGTAGTCGGGTAATTCGTATAATTAAATCCGCGGAGGAGTTGAATTAACATCGCGGAGTGGCGGGGCGCGTTCATAAGGAGTCTCGCGCCTCGAACACCCCTTTCCGTGCTCTCGCGGAAAGATAGAGGAATTAAAAAAAAAAAAAAAAAAAAAAAAGGAGAAGAAAAGCCGCACGGAACGGCGGGGCGGTGGGTCGCTGCTTCGGGTTTACATGGAGATGATAATAAATATAATTCCTGTACTTCGCGCGTGAAGGCTTTATGTCGACGCGAGATCTCGAGACGCGGATTGTGGGCTCGTCGCGCGTCAACGGGGACAGCTTAATAAATAACTTTTTTCATCCCCGATGCACCCTCCGCACCGCCGAGACAGCCGACGCACGGTCGCGAGGCTCCCGGGGCGGTTAATTGGAAAAAATTAACGTCATAACCTCGCCCGAAGAGCCGGCCTCGTCTCTCTTACCGATTGTTGAAAACTAATTAGTGGCCGAGTTCTTTTATCTTCCCGGTCTGCGAGCATAATACTCGTATTTTCGTGCCTTTATGTGTATATATATATATACATACATATATATATATTTTTTTTATTTTATATATTTATGCAGGTTACGATGGGTATTTCACAGTAATAAAACTCTCGCGGACCGGTACGCCATTATGCCCGCGTTATGGAAGCATAAAGTCCTCCGCCACCCTCTCGTCGACCTTTATTTCGTCGTGTTTCTCCGCCTCGCGCTCCTTTCTCTCACCTCGGTGGCGTAGAGGCGAATGTGTCGCGCCGGGGGTTAACACGAGAGAGAGGAAAATAAAGGCTATTGAATCCCTTCCAGAAGCTACCCCCTTCTGCGCGACCGGCGTCACACCGTCCCGCGGCAATACCCGGGCTCGCCTCCGTGAACAAAAATAGCCTCCAATGAGAAAAGGAACCTTACAGTTTCCTTTCAACGCTTTCATATAAAAAAAAAAGAAGCGAAAGAAAAAAAAAAGAAGAAATTCTGAAAACTAATTTTCCTCCTAGCGCGACCAGCGCGCCGGTTCCGCGAATGTGTGTGTGTGTGTGTGTTGTACAAGCGAACGACGACGGGGCTCTTTCCCGTTCGCCTTCTTCTGCTCTCCCGCTTATCCACCTCCTTTTTCTTCTTGTTCCCCTTTCTACTGCCTCGCACCTCCGTCGCCCTCGTCGTCTTCCATTTCCACCTTGTGCTCCTTCCTCGGCCCCAACGCCGACACCCCCGGCCAACCCCTTCTTCATCTTCGCCTCCTCGTGCCTCTTCGGAGACTCGCTTCTTCGTTTCCTTTCTCGACTCCCACCCCTCCGCCCAACCCTCTCCCTTGTTCCCCCCTTTTCTCACCGAAGCTTTTGCTCCCGATCTCGCGGGCTCTTTCACCCGCGGCCTCTCCCCCCCTCGCCCCCCAGCCACCTGACTATAGAGGCACCTCTCGTTCCCGTTTCACCCTTCGACTATACTCTCTCACTTCGTTCCCACTACAGCACTTTTATACGAGGTGCTAATCTTCCAGACAAGCCCCCCCTACCCTTCCCCCTCCACTGCCGAACCTGCAATGGCAGTCGACAGCAATCCCGAGACACAGCCCCATCCCCAACCTATTTGGCCCCGACCTCACACAGCCCTCGTGTAGAAAATCTCGCGTATTAGAGCGCACCGAAATCCCTCCGACTCTCCATGCTTTTCTTCCTCCTCCATTATAGCGAAGTGTGACTATGTGCGGATCGGATTATAATATAATATCCGGCGCCCTGCGGCGATAGAGCTTCGTCCTTCTTTCGCGGAGGATTGTCGGAGTGGATAGCGCAAGGTCTGTAAAAGAATATCAAAGTGTGGGAGGAATCAATGCCAGATCTGATCCAGAGACGGTATTGGATACGAGTGTCATACTTCGGAGGTTGTTTGAAGAATGATCCCTAGTGGTAATGACGTTGGTTAAACACTGGCCGATGCTGTGCCAATACTGGCCCTTATTTGAAAAATGATCCGTAGTGGGAATGACGTTGGCCGAATGCTGACCGATGATGTGCCAATACTGGCCGCGTCTAGTGGATGTACCTTTAGAGATGGTTCTATGAAGATCCTGCCGGTCATACCTCTGGGCCAAGAGCCATGGCAAGATCCGGTCTCGCCCATACTTGAGCGAAATCAATGCCAGACAAGCTCAGATACAAAAGGGGTCGACGTATTTCAATACAAGTGCCATACTTCGGAAGTTATTGTAAAAATAACCCCTAGAAGGAATGACATACAGGACCGGTACTGGCCCACGTTGGCCGAACACTGGCCGCGGCTGCGGCAATGCTGGCCCTCCCTTTAGAGATAGGTTCTATGAAGACCCAACCGGTCATACTTCTGAGTCCCCAGCAGTGGCAAATATCCCAAGACTGGTCCATACTTGGGCGAGATCAATGACGGACAAGCTTCGGTACAAAAAGGCTCAACGTATTTTGTTTACTGCGGCGGGCTAAATAATTCACCGATCGTTTTGCGGCGAGCATCGATAACGGCATTGACTTATTCAGGACTCCGGAGTTACGGTTTTTTTCCATCCCCGTTGTACTTGGTAAAAATAAGGTCCTCCGGTCTCTCGCGGCGTTATCGAAGAATGCCTACATGTCTGTTTATAGGGTGGTTAATGCGATGTTGTTTTTATGCTCGTTCCCCGGTGGTGGGTTCGATTCCCGAGGGAGCACGGGAGCCGGAGGTATTCCGTCAGCCCTCTTTTTCTCTCGTCCTGGCGAGCATGCCCTTAGTTGATCCTGGAACAATGCCGAGCCGCGCCTCTTGAATTATTCCCTTTGATTGCTCTCTTTCGTCTCGGGTCGGTGGCTCGCGCAGTTCATTCGTCGCGGGAGTTTCACCGCGTTCCATATAGCGACGGCAGAGAGAACCGAACGTATACATACATACGTCGACCAACGACGCGTTTTATTATGTACGAATCGTTGTAGTATTGCGAGCGAGAGAGCCTTTTCGCGAGTCGTCACGGGGTTGTTCTCCGGTGTTGGCGCAACCGTGTGTGTCTCGGTACAACCCCAGGCCGGGCCGCTCCCTCACCGATACGTCGAGGGTGGTCGAGCGGATCCTACCACCGGGCACATACATTTCCAGCGTCGAGGGTGGACTTGCCTGCCTCTCTCAAACACGCTGAAACGACGATGGACGACGGCCAGATGGATGGATCGTCCGGCAATCGAGTTCGCGTTAACGCGACTAAGTGGGGACAAACCTCTCTCGCTCGGATCGTCTCTATCAAACGCTCTGGACAGGACGGGAACGATAGCGCCGATCGAACCGACCAACTCGGGGCATCGTTCGCGTGCGGAAAGTCACTTAATCGAATTCGCGTTTCGTTTACGAATACTACAGCGTCCACGTCGAATAGCTGATTCGTCGAGGCGAACTGTTCACTGCTGCACGACAACGAATCGTCATCGGGACGATTCTGTTTATGAGGCATTTTGGGAGTTATGGTGGTGGCTTATTGTAACATAGGGGTGGAGATGTATGACCTAAACAGATCGATAGGGGATCGCTATTAGGTGATCCGATGAGTGTCAGTGCTGAGGTTTTCAAGCGCTAGATTCGTTTTGAAGCATTCCCTAAAAGAGGACATAGTACAAAAGTGGACTTTGGTAGAAGTCGATCGATGTATGATCTGAAACGATCGACCGTAGATGAATAGTTGGCGATCCTGCAAGCATCAATGTTGAGGTTCGTTGAGATGTAGAAGGTTCGTACGGAGGCAATACAACTAGTAGCTTTGTGATCTGGAATTTCCCTAAAAAGGACACAATGGAGAAGTGGACTTTGTTGGAATTCGATCGATGTATTACCTACACAGACCAACCAGACATCAATAGTAGGTGACCCTGCAAACATCAATGGCGAGGATTTCATGCAGGAGATCCGTTTAGTAATCAAAACTACGAGAGTTCATAAAAGATGACATAGTGGAGAACTTTACATAGTGGACATAGTGGACATAGTGGAAGTAAAGACTTCCACTGTGTAAACATAGTGGTAGTAATGACATAGTGGAAGTAAACTTTGCTAGAAACCAAGTGTTATTACCTAAACAGATCGACCGGACACCAATAGTAGGTGACCCAGCGGACATGAATATTGAGGTTTTCATGCGGGAGATTCGTTTAGAAGCGATAGCACGAATGGCCCTATAATTGGGAATTTTCCTGAAAAGTACACAGTGGACAAGTGGAGTTTGTCAGAATCCGATCGATGGATCACCCGCAGACCCGTGCGACAAATTTTTCCAACGGAATGCAAGCTTTTATGGTGTCTTCATATTGATTGGAGGGATGATCTCGACACTCTTCCGTGCGAAGGGCCCTAAGAGCCCAGAAACAGGAATACACGGGGAGAAAAAAAAAGAGAAAGCGATCTACCACAGGCCACTCCGTCATTCCGGGTACAAAAAGACCTTCATCGGGACGACGTTAGGAATTATATTAGGAACACGTGATCCATCTCCCGACGACGTTCCGACAATGATCGCCGTCGCTGTTGAGCCTCGGCAG
The DNA here is from genome assembly GCA_958510785.1 of Exephanes ischioxanthus. Taxonomy (NCBI): domain Eukaryota; kingdom Metazoa; phylum Arthropoda; class Insecta; order Hymenoptera; family Ichneumonidae; genus Exephanes; species Exephanes ischioxanthus. The sequence continues at coordinate 7,261,321 of OY294025.1, forward strand.
CACAGCTTCACTGTGTGTAACGGAGGACTCTCGTCGACACGCAGGAACCAAGTGTCGGTACACACGAGTTCGGCCAAGAATTCACGGGATCGAACGTGGGCTTCGCCTGCGGAATGAGAGGGATGAAAATATTGTGGTCCGATCGTATTAGAATCGAAACGACCCTTCTCCCGACCACTTTGTGCGATCACAGTACGCTCGCAGTGATTCCTTCGGCATGCAACGATAAGCGGACAAAGATTCGATGACTAAGCGCGAAACTGGCGGCTGCGGAATGACTCGCGACTTATTCGATACCGGCGTGAAACGCGTCGCTGGAGTATTATCTAAACGACGAACCTGATTCTTCCGAGGGGGGGATCATTAATATTCGTTGACGAGAAGGAGACAACAGAACCGAGGATTTAGGGCTACGGTTCCGGTACAAAGCGGTCATCGCTACCAAACGCCGGCTCTCGGTATCGAGATCTTTCGGTTCTGGGATAAAAATTTTCCTCCGATAAGCCTGATAAGCCTGATAAGCTAGTTACTACATCAATCCACGGGAATTTTTCTTTTTCGCTCGAACGGCGAATCCGATTGATGAAGTAATAATGGTAACGCTCCAATTTACATAATTATCCATAAATCACCTCCTCAGCCGCTGTATTAGGTTCATCGGGGGTGAGCTTTGAATTATAAAGCATGAACCGAGGTTGGCCCGAAACGGTAGGTTCGGCGAGCCAGAACCAGAAAAACGCCTAATACAGTCTCGAAATCTCTCGGTCCTAGGATAAATTTTTCCTCCAACAAGCCCACACGATTCTTTTTTTATTTTTATTTTTTCATGGAAGTGGCGAATCCGATTGATGAAGTAATAACGGTAACGCTCCAATTTACTTAATTATCCATAAATCACCTCCTCAGCCGCTGTATTAGGTTCATCGGGGGGGGGGGGGGGGGGGGGGGGTGAGCTTTGAATTATAAAGCATGAATCGAGGTTGGCCCGAAACGGTAGGTTCGGCGAGCTTGACACGCTGGTACGTCGAGGGTCGCCCGGAAACTTCTCTCTTTCACCCTCTCGCGAGTCGTGCCGGCTCTTCGGGATCTTGGGAAACTCGGGAACAGCCGCGAAATATGTCGACGGGCGTCTCTCCCGGCCCTCGGTGCAGGGCGAAGGGTCGGGCCACGGTGAAAGCCCGTTTAATATTATATTTATTAGAGAGGCTGGCTCGTGTCGGTCGAGTCTATCGGGATGACGGCTCGTGAATGAGAAACGAAACTCGAACGACGAGAGTCGGGGCGAAAGATAAAGGTGCGGGGGAGCGTTATTCGGCGAACGACAAGGGAACAAGAGAGGCGCGGGAGGTTCGGCGGAGGCGCGCGGTACTCACGTTGCCGTGGGTGATATGGTGTGAGAGAATGAACCGAATGAAAGCTCCGAGACCCGGTCCGACCGCGAATACACCGACGAATCAATCATCCCGCGACTCATTAGCCACGTTACCGACCGCGTCCCGCTTCCCACCGTATCAGCGCGGCTCCCTCTTACCCAATCTCTCGAATTCAATGCGCGCTTTAGTGTCTCTGGACGCTGTTTTCCAGAATTCGAAAAATTAATTTTTTATTTTTTATCTTATTGGCTCTATTCGTGATGCAGAAATGCTCCGCTCGCAAATTGAGGCTCGCGGGCTCTTCCGGAAGAAACCGAGCGGACATTTTCGAGCGTTACATCGGGGACTGTGAAGATCCTGTCAAGAGCCCGATAAAGCCTTGTCAGGCTTTATTCATTATTGTATATTATTATAACTATACGTTATTATTCGAGCTCCGATGTAACGCTCGAAAATGTCTACTCGGGAAGCACGGTCATTGGGTTTGCGCGATTTGAGTTCTCTCGATTTAAAATAAGATCGTAATATCATTGAGATATCCGTTGATACGGATACAGTAAAAAAATTCTCGATGTCCGTTGATATCGATATAATTATAAGAATAAATTGAACAAATCTCCCTATTATTAACTTTATTTGTGACCCAAAATCGTCGTTTCGCCGGTGAAGGTTCCCAGCATGGGGTTTGCGTTATTTTAATTATTTCAATTAACATAAGATCGTAAAATCAATGAGAGATCCGTCGACACGGATACAAGAAAATTTCTCTCGATATCTGTCAATATCGATTTTCTGTAATTACAAAAATAAATAATAAAATGTCCTATTATAGACGTTTTTTGTGACAACGAAACGGTCCACTCACCGGTGAAGCTTCCCAGTATGGGGTTTGCGCGATTCGAATTCCCCCGATTAGAAAAAAAGATCGTAAAATCAAAGCGACATCCCGTCGCCACGCTCGCAACAAGATTTCTCTCGATATCCGTCGATGGAGCATTTTTCTCAAAAATTCACTCCGAACGTAAACCCGAACGATAACGGTCTAACGAGTCTCGCGCAGGTTCAAGTTGGGAGGCAGGTGATGATCTCCGCGTTAATATACAGCATCCGCAACGGTAACCGGTGCGTGATTGAGTTCGATATTGAATGGGGAATTTAAAGCGAGACTGACCGTTATCGAGACGCGTTCCTCAGAGTGGAACACTTCCGAGCGATCTTACTCGACTCTCGTTGAGTTAATTAGCCGCGAAATAATAAACATTCGTTTTACGATCGATCAAACGATCTCTCCTACGTCTTGCGCTCGCTATTTTAATGAGGAGCAGCTCCTTACGCACTTAAGTAGAGGCGCGGAGATTTTTTTTTTTTTTTTTTCTTCGATTCTCAATTTTCTTTCGGTCATTTTTTTTACTCGAAGAATT